>SMJT01000045.1:2105209-2375535 GCA_004349715.1 Crucihimalaya himalaica
AGGAAATTGAAAATACGGGGTTTTCATAAAAGTATAGTTTTCATAAAAGTATAGTTTTTCAAAGTTATTAACTTACAAGATGGCGACACGTGTCATATCCATCGATTTAAGAAAATAGAAATTGTATAAAAAAATTATAAAAATTTCTAATTCTCAGGAAAAACGAAATTCTATAGTTAAGAAAATTTCTAATCTTAAAGAAAAAATATTATAAATATTGAACTCTATAAAAACAAATAAATAGTCTCATATTTTTTCAACAAACAAAATATTTTTTTTCGAGAACAACATCCTACCTTCAACTTCATTATATTGGTAAAACATCTATTCCTTTTAATTTTGTAATCTTTTATTTTAATTTATTATGATGAGGTTGCCGTAAAAAAAATGTTATTTATATATTTTTATGATTATTAATTTTCTTCTTATTTTGGTTTATTTTTATTGTACTTTTCAGAATTTTTTTTTTTAATTTTATTATTATAAAGTTTTCGTAAAATGTTATTTATATATTTCCAAAACATAATGAGCAAAAAAATTCAAAATAACAATACTAATTTATTTTTATATCGATTTGAAAAGAAAGAGAAAAATTAAATATGATTAAAAATAAATAGATCTTATTCAAATAAAAATAAACTATACTATATATAATCAAAATAAATAAATAATTGTAATTTTGTTAGGTTTTATATTGGTGAATGATTTTGGATAGACGTTCTCAATATTTTATTATATATTTATTTTACGAGTGATTTAATTATGTTTTTCAAATTTTATATTTTGATTTTTTCATAATTTTAAAATCTTATTATATAAAAGAGGGTTTTTAAAAGTTAGTAACTCATAGGATGGTGACACGTGTCATTTTATTAAATTCAAGATTTCGACACGTGTCAAAGTTGAAAATATGTCAAAAATTACTATAAAGAAACTATACAAAAAAAAAATTAATTACCATTTTTCAGAAAATAGAAATTCTATAAGGAAATTATACAAATTACTAATCTTATTCTATAAAGTAAATTATACAAATAATTAACTTCCATAATTAAGAAAATTTCTAATCCTAAAAAAAAATTGTAAATATTGAACTCTATATAAAGAAATAAGTAGTTTTATGTTTTCTCAACAAAACACTTTTCTTCAAAACCATCATACATTCAACTTCATTCTATTGGTAAAATTTCTATTCCATTTATTTTTTAAAAATATTTTAATTTATTATTATGAGTTAGTCGTAAAAAATATATTTATATAGTTTATGATTATTAATTTTTCTTCTAATTTTGGTTTGTTTTTATTCTATTCTTAAGAAAAAATTATTTTAATTTATTATTATGAGATTGTCGTAAAAATGGTTGATTTATATATTTTATGATTAAAAAAATAATATTTCCTCTAATTTTGGTTGATTTTTCTTATAATTTTCAGAAAATGTCTATTTTCTAAAAGATATTTAGCAAAGAAATTCAGAATGACAACATTAAATATTTTTATGTCGATTTGAAAAAACAAATTCAATATGATTAAAAATAAATAAATATTTTTCAAATAGAAATAAATCAACCTATATATAATCAAAATAAAAAATTAATTGTAACTTTGTTAGATTTTATATTGGTGAATGATTTCGTATAGACGTTTTCAATATTTTATTATATAATTAGTTTTACGTGATTTAATTCTATTTTTCAGATTTTCTATTCAGATTTTTTCAAAAATTAAAAAATATTAAATTATAATCCCGCGTATACGCGAAGCCTAATCTAGTAAATTATAATCTCGCGTATACGCGGGACCTAATCTAGTTTTGAATAAAGTAATTCGTGAAGCTACTTTCTATAAAAATCATGTAGTGATTAACCCAAATCTCTAATAAGTAATTATGAAGCTACATTTAAAAAAAAAATCGTGTAATGATTACGATAAACCTTTTGTAAATTTAAACTTATGATGCTTATTTTAATGTTTAAAATTTGATGTCACAACTCACAATAGTTTTTTCTGAAATCGGTTTTACCCAATCTGGTACCCAGTTTCAAATAAAAGTTAACTCGATCAGTTATTTCCATAAAGCTAAATACTATTTGAAACCTTTTTTCAGGTTAAGTTCGGATCGGTTTTCGGGTATATGATTTATGCCCAGGCTACGACTGATGTGGCGAAGAAAAGTTCGATGGGTTATAAACTATAATTAAGATTTTATGTTCCTTCGGTTAACCGTTTGGTTTGGGTGAACCAAACAGACCTGAACCAATACTACAATAATACATGTTATCGATCGGTTATGTCCTAATATTCGAAACGAAACCTAAACTCAAAAATCTCGGTTTCGGTTGGGTCTTAATCGTAGGGCTATGTGGATGTATAGATTTATATTCAAAACCTAACCGAATAATTTGTTGTTTTCGAATATTTAGAGGGAGATCAAAGAAAGGTAGAAGCGAGAAAGAGAGAGATTCAAAGTTGAATTTGATAACTTTTGAGATTAATGATGTAAAATATCTATTTTATATAATAAATAAGAGTTTTTCTTATAAAAAACTGATGTGTGACATTTCTCAAGTTGACATGTGTCTTTTTTTGTGTTTGGCAAATACATATTATTTCTTTCTAAAATGAAAATCACTTCGATAGATATTATATATTGAAGTAAGGTTTTTTCTCAAAACTACGAGAATATGACACCTTCTAGAAAATAATATATTTTTGTAATATATAAAACACATATTTCCCTATAAAATAGTAAGATTCTTTTTAGATTTTTTATTCTGTTCTTTTTCATAATTAGATAATATAATTTTAAGATAGATTAATTCAAAAATATATAAAATGTTTTTTTTGATGAAATGTGAAATTTATTTAGAAATAGACCATTTACAAAGATGGAGAGTCTATTGTTATAAGAACATTAAAACAAGCGTTGTTTAAGTTTTGTGAGCAGGGCTAAGTAGTGGGTCTTGACTGGAGCCAAATCTGAAACAGTTTGCGAAGCTTTTTGTGTTCGAAGTACCTTTGCGACATGATTCTGGAACGGATGGTCTTCTCAATCAACGTGGCGAGTTTTTTATGCGTTCGGTGTTGCTGTTTGTGTTTTCTCTCATTGGGCTCTCGCCATTGTTTTGGAGATAGGATTGACAATCCTATCAGCCCGGCCCAGTAGGAATTTATGGCCCATTCGCTGAGTGCGCATCTCACGATTCAGCCCAAATCCGAGCAGGTCGATCCCGAGCAGGTCGATCCCGAGCAGGTCGATCCCGAGCAGGTCGATGACGAGCATGTCGATCTCGAGCAGGTCGATGACGAGCAGGTCAGACACGGCCCATCCGACAAGGCCCAAAACATTACCGACTTACTAGAAACACTCAAGTGCGACTCGGCGTAGGATTCAGATCACCACGCACGCGCTGAGCGGCGAAGGCGGTTAGCAGGACCAATCGATTCCCTATAAATATCCCTTGTACCTCATTAATAAAAGGATCCGCAACATTTCATAAGACCAAATACTTGAGCCAAGCACTTATTTCATCCCGAGCTGGACATTTATTCTATCCCGAGCTCTTATTAATCATAAGCGTCTTCGAACTTTTCTATTGAACGGAAATATCGCCTCCACGTTTATCATTAATCGACACTTATCGAACCATAATCAGTTCGTTTATATTAGTTATCTTCAAAACTAACAGCCATAGATAGTAAACCGTAGCTTGGAAGGCTAACCGGAGAAGTAGATGAGTGTTACCTGACGCGTGAGGAAATGTGAGGCTGTGGAGAATCTCGCACCAATCCGGATCTGGAGCAGATTGTAGCAGTCCATTCCCAACTATTTCTAACCAAACCGTGTAAGAGTAAGAGCATACAAAGAACAAGTGATCACGTGTTTCATCCGGCTCCCCACATAATAGACACGGTTGTAAGCAACCCCATTGTTTTGAACGAGATCCCGTTGATAGTCTATCCTTGATAGCTAGCCAAGTGATGAATGCAAACCGGGGTATTGCTTGCGGGAACCAAATGACTTTACTGCATACAACAACCACTTTGCTTGTGCGGACCTTATCCCACGTTTTGACAGTTGAGAACGTTGACTTGTACTCATCAGGCCCATGGCGCTATAGAAGCATATCTTTGCCGGCGTCGGATTTCGGAGTAGGGACTACATTGACGACCTTCTTAATATCTTCTAATGTACTATTGCGACTTCTTATGAAAAACCAAGAAGAACCTGATACCACCTCTGCTACCATAGCATGCCTCCTCACTCCCAATCCACAAATACCAAGATCCCCAACAATATCAATTAAACGATCTGCCAGGAGCCAATAGTCAAGCCAAAGAACGTGTTGTGACCACTTCCTAGTTTTCTTTGGACAAAGCTAGCTGCTAGCGGTCTTAGCTTTAACAGTTTATGCCATTGCCATGATCCCAAAGTAGAGACTTTGACATCCTCGAAGGTGCCTTGTCGGATCAAAAAAACGTTTAGTCCACTCTACCCATAAGGACTTTGTGTTAGAGAGAAGCCGCCATATTAGACTTAGCCAAAGACTCGAGAAACTTCATGGATGCGCCTAATTCCTAGTCCACCTTCATATTTAGGCACACAAATATCCTCCCATGCAACTTTAGGCTTAGTACTAGTGTTCGGCGACCCACTTCAAAGGAAAGCGGAAGACATACCTTCAATTTCTTGGAAACACTTCTTCGGCAAGCAAAAAACGAGCACCAAAAAATGGTAGTACTTGCAATAACTGATTTTATTAACTGAAGTCGTCCCTCATAGGATAAGTGTCAGCTGGTCCAACTTGTTAATCTTGCGCGAATATTTTGTATCAGAGGCTCATAGTCAGCTCTGGTCATAGATTTAGTTGTAAGCGGCAATCCTAGGTAGTAAATGGGTAAAGTACTTACTGCGAGGCCCACATTTTCAGCTTGTATCTGTAACTGATTTTTCCTTCTACCCGCAGCAAACAACGAGGATTTCATCACATTGATGTTAGGTCCCGATAAATGCGCAAACTTAGAAAAATTTGACAATGTCCCACTAAGTGAAGTCGGAGTCCCATCAAAGAAAACCACGATGGTGTCTGTGAAGCTTAGATGAGATATGTTTAGTGACATTTCAGGTGAAATGCTATACGCCCTTTCGCAACTGCCTTGGACAATAAGCTGGAGAGGACATTGCTAGCTATCACATAGAGGTAGGGAGATAGAGACATGCCTGTCGTAGTCCCCGAGAACTTCGAAAAAATCCTTCTAATTCACCATTTAAAAACTGAAAAAGTTGCAGTAGAGAGATACAGAGATACCCAAAGAATGAACAGTTTTGGATATTTCGTAGCCCACAGAGTAGAGAGGATGAATGGCCATTGTACTGTGTCGAACACCTTTGAAATATCTAGCTTCACATCAGTGCGAGATGTAATCGAGGGTTTGTGGTAGTCTTTAACAAGTTATGTAGCTAACAGAGCGTTCTCCAATAGAAGACGACCCTTAATAAAAGCACTCTGGCTCAGCTCAATGACGTTCCAGAGATTACCTTTGAGACGCTGGGCTAAAAGCTTGGAAATGACTTCATATATGAGGTTGCAACAAGCTATGGGATGGAAGTCCTTCATACTCTTAGGATTAGCTATCTTTTGCACCAAGGACAGAATAGTACCATTGATCCCTTTCAACATGAATCCATAGAAGAAGAAGGATTGAACAACTACCACAAAGTCTTTCCCCACCACCGGCCAAACTGCTTTAAAAAACCCCTGTAAACCCATTCAGACCAGGTGCTTTATTAAGCAGCATCAAAAAGACAATCGATCTAATTTCCTCCCAAGTGATGGGTCGGATTAGGGACTCGGCTTTGGAAGAAAAGCAACGGTAAGATACCAACTGTGATATCATGTTCACATAAGGGATCTCAACGTCATGAGGCTGAGTTTGAAGAAAAGATTTATAGTAGTTAACCGCTTCCTCTTTTTTGGCACACACTTCTGTCAACATTTCACCAGTACTCAACTTAAGAACTTTAATAGTATTCTTAGCTGTTCTACTCTCCGCTACCCGATGGAAGTAACTTGTATTCAAATCCCCGGATTGCAACCACTGAATTCTAAATTTTTGCCGATAAAATTTCTCTTCTATGGCTGTCAAATGGTGCCAGCGTTCTGATGCCACTGCTACCTCTTACAAGACCGAGGCCTGGGGGTTCTGAAGAGCAGCATTCCGCTTGTGACACAGGTCAGTAAACGCATCCCTTACTCGATTGGGGAGATTACTGTATCTCTCTCTATTCAGCCTCCGTATGGGCTCCTTAAGAAGTTTAAGTTTTTTTTGTAGTAAAGTAAGAGCCAATCTCGAGTGGAATAGAGGTTGGGGTTGTGAGAGATAAAGCAATGATGGGCCTTAGTTCAACCCACAAAGTCTCACCAGTCAAAGGCCCATCGTCAAGCTCAGCTTCTCCTCTGCACATGAAGACAAAGAATCTTGTAACTGCAAAAGTAAACATTGAATCAACAAAGGAGACGCTCCAGCTGCAAAACCGTTTTGATACATTACTACCTATATGTGAAGACTAGTTAAGACTACAGCTGTGTTAACGATAAGGCTTACTCTATTTCTAGATCCTTCTGTATACTCTACAAAAGCTTGGTAATGTGTTTTGTGTTAAATTAATTTTAAAACAAAGCTTTTTATTTAAAAGGTTTCACTCTCTTCTCCCTTTCTTACATGGTATCAGAGCTATTGTAACCTTAACAGGTTCAACAATGGCGGATTCATATCCATTCCCTGATAATGTCCATGTCTCAAGTTTTGTCACTCTCAAATTAACTGATAGCAACTATCTTCTGTGGAAGACACAGTTCGAGTCCTTACTTTCCTGTCACAAGCTCATCGGCTTTGTCAACGGCGGCGTCACACCACCAGCTCTCACGTACACCACCCTCAACGGAGACGTCGTCACTGAAGTCGCAAATCCAGCCTATGAGTCATGGTTCTATACGGATCAACTTGTTCGTTCTTGGTTATTTGGTACTCTTTCCGAAGAAGTGCTCGGGTATGTTCACAATCTCTAAACGTCTCGTCAGGTTTGGATGTCTTTAGCAGAAAACTTCAACAAAAATAGTGTAGCCCGTGAGTTCTCTCTCAGACGCAATCTATGGCTGCTCTCAAAGAAGGACAAAACCTTCACCAGCTACTGTCGTGATTTTATTGCCATTTTTGATGCTCTGAGTTCTATTGGAAAGCCAATAGATGAATCCATGAAGATCTTTGGATTTATTAATGGTCTAGGCAGAGAATATGACTCTGTCACAACAGTTATACATAGTTCTCTCAGCAAAATTCCACCACCCACCTTCAACGATGTTGTTTCAGAGGTTGAGAGTTTTGACTCCAAACTCAGATCTTATGAGGATACAGATTCTGTCACTCCACACCTTGCCTTTCAAGTTCAGAAAACAGATTATGGTGAAAATTACAGAAACAGTCAAAGAGGTAAAGGTAGAGGAAACTACAGAGGAAGGAGTGGCTACTCTAGTCGAGGCAGAGGCTTCACCCAACATCAAACTTCACCTTCTCCTTCTGGTGAGCGCCCTGTTTGTCAAATTTGTGGAAGAATCGGTCACACAGCTGTCAGATGCTATAATCGGTTCGATAACAACTACCAAGGAGGAAACATATCTCAAGCTTTTGCATCTCTACGTGTGTCTGATGAAACTGGGAAGGAGTGGTATCCAGATTCCGGTGCTACGGCTCATGTCACTCCTACAACTACCAATCTCCATTCCGCTTCCACTTATGAAGGTAATGATACAGTCTTAGTTGGAGATGGTGCCTTTCTGCCTATTACTCATGTTGGATCCTCCACCATTAGCTCAACTTCAGGTACCATTCAGCTAAATGAGGTTTTGGTGTGTCCTGATATTCAGAAATCACTCCTTTCTGTGTCCAAGCTCTGTGATGATTATCCATGTGGTGTTTATTTTGATTCTAATAAGGTTTGTGTAATTGATTTGAATACTCAGAGAGTGGTGGCAAAGGGTCCCAGAAATAATGGATTATATGTGTTGAAGGACCAAGACTGTGTTGCTTTCTACTCAACTCGTCAGTGTGCTGCTTCCGAGGAGATTTGGCATCACAGACTCGGACATTGCAACACTCAAATCCTTCAACACCTAAAAGCCTGCAAGGAAATAAATATCAATAAGAGCAGCATCTCTCCTGTGTGTGAGCCTTGCCAGATGGGGAAAAACAGTAGATTGCAGTTCATAACTTCTTCTTCTCAAGTATTGCACCCCTTAGATCGGATTCATTGTGATCTTTGGGGACCTTCACCGGTTGTATCTAATCAAGGTTTTAAATATTATGCAATATTTGTGGATGAATTCTCAAGGTTCTCATGGTTTTATCCTCTCAAAGCTAAGTCTGAATTCTACAGTGTCTTCTCAGCTTTTCAAAAAGTAGTTGAGAATCAGTTTGACACAAAAATAAAAGAATTTCAGAGTGATGGTGGTGGGGAATTTACAAGCAACTTACTCAAGAAACACTTTACAGAGAATGGTATTCTACATCGTATATCATGCCCTTATACACCCCAACAAAATGGGGTGGCTGAAAGAAAGCACATGCATTTGGTGGAGCTTGGTCTCTCCATGATGTTTCATTGCCATTCTCCTCTTCATTATTGGGTAGAAGCCTTCTTTGCTGTGAATTTCATCATAAATCTTCTTCCCTCTCAAGTTCTGGCCAACAAAAGTCCATATGAAACTCTGTTTAAGGTGAAACCAAATTATGCTATGCTAAGAGTATTCGGTTCTGCTTGCTATCCTTGTCTCCGCCCCTTAGCAAGTCACAAATTTGAGCCAAGATCCCTAATGTGTGTTTTTTTGGACTACCACTCCCAGTATAAGGGGTACAGATGTCTTCACCCTCCAACTGGCAAAGTCTACATCTCACGCCATGTCATCTTTGATGAAGATCATCTCCCATTTAAACATCAATACAAGCTCTATGTTCCCAGGTATCAAACTCCTCTTCTTAAAGCCTGGCAAACTGAATCTTCTACTTCTGTGACACAGGAAGAACCTCAGGAACAATGCACCCATGTTCCATTGTCATGGCCTGCAAAAAACAACGTTACAAATACAGAGCCTACTTTTGAACCAATCATTAACACTACTCAAGAAGAATCTGGTCAGGAGGAACCTATTGAAAATGAGGAACCTGTTGCGGCAGATTCAGAAACAGATGACAGTGCAACAGCTCCTACAGAAATAACTACTCAAGAGAATACGCATCACATGACAAAAAGAGCAAAGGCAGGAATTCACAAGCCTAATCCTAGGTACGCTTTGCTCACCTCCAAATTTGCAACTGAAGAACCTAAAAATCTTGAAGCTGCCCTACAACACCCAGGGTGGACCCAAGCAGTTCTTGACGAAATGGGGACAATCCATATGTTGCACACTTGGTCTCTGGTCCCACCTACAGAAGACATGAATATCTTGAGCTCTAGATGGGTATTTAAGACAAAACTAAGACCAGACGGTACAGTAGAAAAACTTAAAGCAAGATTGGTGGCAAAGGGATTTGAGCAAGAAGAAGGTTTGGACTACCTAGAGACCTTCAGCCCGGTTGTCAGAACAGCAACAATCCGATTGGTTCTTGATGTAGCTACTGCCAAGGAATGGAACATAAAACAACTGGATGTTTCCAACGCTTTTCTACATGGAGAACTCAAGGAACCTGTGTTCATGTCCCAGCCACCCAGATTTGTTGACCCCAACAGACCAGCTCATGTCTGCAGACTCACCAAAGCGCTATATGGTCTGAAGCAAGCTCCCAGAGCATGGTTTGACACCTTCAACAGCTTCCTCATCGACTTTGGTTTCACCTGCAGTAAATCAGATCCGTCTCTCTTCACCTATCACAAGAATGGTAAAACACTTGTTCTCCTTCTCTATGTAGACGAAATACTTCTAACCGGAAGTCATCAAACTCTACTTAATGAGATTCTTGAAGCACTTAACAATCGGTTCTCTATGAAAGATCTCGGACCACCACGCTACTTTCTTGGAGTTGAAATAGAAAATCATCCAGGTGGCTTGTTCCTTCATCAAAAAGCTTATGCATAAGACATCCTTCATCAAGCAGCAATGTCTAATTGTAATCCCATGCCCACTCCGCTTCCGCAATATTATAACTTTCAAAGTTCAGAACTGTTCCCTGAACCAACATACTTCCGTAGTCTTGCCGGAAAACTTCAATATCTCACCATCACTCGACCAGATATCCAATTCGCTGTCAACTTCGTTTGTCAAAGAATGCATTCACCTACAACATCAGATTTTGGTCTTCTCAAAAGAATACTTCGATATGTAAAGGGAACAATCACAATGGGACTGCAAATAAGGAAAAGTACAAACCTCTCTCTCTCAGCCTTTTGTGATAGTGATTACGCAGGCTGTAAAGAAACTCGTCGCTCTACCTCAGGTTTTTGTACCTTACTTGAACCTAATCTCATTTCATGGTCTGCGAAAAGGCAACAAACTGTCTCCAAATCATCTACTGAAGCTGAATATAGAGCACTAGCTGCAACAGCTCAAGAAATCACTTGGTTAGCTTTTCTCCTGCGGGATCTCCAAATTCCTCAAGAAAATCCGACTGTGATGCAATGTGATAACTTGTCTGCTGTATATCTCAGTACAAAACCAGCCTTACACAATCGCTCCAAACATTTCGACACAGATTACCATTATATCAGAGAGCAGGCTGCGTTAGGACACATCGAGACCAGACATGTTCCAGCTTCACTCCAATTAGCTGACATTTTCACCAAACCACTGACAAGACGACCGTTCATCGAGCTTCGAAGCAAACTCGGAGTTGTTGAGTCACCTACACCGAGTTTGAGGGGGCATGTGAGAGATAAAGCAATGATGGGCCTTAGTTCAACCCACAAAGTCTCACCAGTCAAAGGCCCATCGTCAAGCTCAGCTTCTCCTCTGCACATGAAGACAAAGAATCTTGTAACTGCAAAAGTAAACATTGAATCAACAAAGGAGACGCTCCAGCTGCAAAACCGTTTTGATACATTACTACCTATATGTGAAGACTAGTTAAGACTACAGCTGTGTTAACGATAAGGCTTACTCTATTTCTAGATCCTTCTGTATACTCTATAAAAGCTTGGTAATGTGTTTTGTGTTAAATTAATTTTAAAACAAAGCTTTTTATTTAAAAGGTTTCACTCTCTTCTCCCTTTCTTACAGGGGTGAACACCAAATATTGTTCACAATTTCCAGAAACTGAGAATGTGAAGCTAAATGGTTAAAAATTTGGAAAGGCCGTCTGTTGCGAAGCGGAGGAGCTCTAATTTGCACCCAAAACCTAGCGTGATCCGAGACACCTCCCATCTCGAATGTCGCTGAAGCATACGGGAACAACCTCATCTAACTCCTATTGACTAGAGCTCTACCCAATTTTTGGCATATTGGATTCTCATCTTGACTGTTAGACCAAGTGAAACTAGGCCCAACATATGATAAATCCTCTAACTCACACCTCTGAACTGCATCTTAGAAGAACCGCATTGCCGCTTGTTCAGATAAATAATCCAGCGACCACGAGTGATCCAAAGAAGAAAGAGTCGCGTTGAAATCACCCACTACAACCCATGCATTGATGTCTTGAACACATCCCTCTTGAATATCACAGAGCTCCTACCATAACATTCGTCGTTCTGCCACAAAGTTTGACGCGTAAACAAAAGAACATATAAAGAACTCACCACTAGACAGAATTTTGATCCAGCAAGTGATCTGTTGTGAAGTCATATGAATTAGGTGACCTTTACATCTGGAGACCAGCAAACCCAAATCCTACCCAATCGATTATACATATAGTTCGTGAGACACTGCCATCCAGGAAAAGTAGACTCAAAGATAGGTTTGAATTTGTCCTCCTAAACACGTGTTTCCAATCAACAACCCGCTGAAAATTTTTGTGCCTTCACTCACTCTCTTACAGCACTATGTTTGCATGGCATATTGAACCACGCATGTTCCATGTGAACATTGATGCCATTATAACTTCCGGGAGGAAGCTTTCTTTTAATGGGGTTGAGTCCGAGCTTGAATCATATCTTTCTTCTTCAGAATAGGTCGTTGTGAATGTTGACTTCCCCTGATTTTTTACTAGCCCTTTTAGGAAGCTCTATTGTCTCCGAGATCAAGACTGCTTCCTTGATCTCATTAGTTTCACTAAGCACCACCTATGTTTATTTTATCTCCCCTTCTTTAGGGATATCTACCAAGGCTTGGTAGCGTGACGGTGATATGGAAGAGCCAGAGACTTCCTGAACCATGTTCATCGTAGGATCATGAATTTTCCTTGGTGAGAGATATTTTCCGGGACGCGTAACTACAGACTATCCTTCCTACTCACCTGTACTTCCTCATTAACGTTCTCCCTAGGTAGTGCATTTCTGTCCTCAGTCTCAGCAAAAACTGGCAAGGCTTTTACTTTATCAAGATCCTGCAAAAGGTTAGCCACCACCGGAATTATGCTCACCTGAGTAGCAGTCCCCTCAACAACTGAAGTGGGGCGCTCTTCCTGCACTAACTGGGTCTGTTGGGACTGAGGCGTTGCAGTAGTTTTGGGTTGTAAGCTGTTCTCTGTTTTGTGTCCCCATTTGCAGCATCCGTTACATCTAGGCGGTAGCCAAGGGCAGCTCACTAGAATAGTGTGATCAGTCCCTTCCTTGTCCGTAAAACAATTTTTTCTGTCATTGCTTTCTCCAAGTCAACCTCAACCAAAACACGAGCAACATCTTACCTCATACATCTTTCTGTATTCGAGTGTAGTTTGACAAAATTTTCTGTAGTCTCTCCCAAAAACCATAGACCCTTCAGTGAGTAGAGATAATCTAAAACCTCGTTTAGATCCACCCATAGTGGCATTTTTGACAGAGTAGGCGTTCTAGAACTGATTCTGGACTTCACTCTTGAACAATTAAGGGATGTCTACAATATGCCAGTACCACCTTCTCAGAACTCTTGCACGAGTCTGCGCATTGTCAAGCCGCAACAGGACCGTTGCAATATTTGAAAAGCACAATTGTAACTCCAATACTTTTTACTTTTTGGTTACACATGTTAAAATTTACTACATATTTAATCTCATATTTAATTCAAGTTTAACTCCTACCCAAAAATTATAAAAAACTTTGATCTCTCACTACACAATTGTAACTCCATTACTTAATTATTTTTTGGTTACATGTTAACATTTACTACATACTAAACTATAATTTTTAAAAAGTGTTAAAATACACATCATATATTTTAGATTATAACTTCACCTCTTTTGCCATTACACTAAACCCGAGTTCGAATCTGGTGCTCTCCAAAATACGAGAGTTAATTGGCTGACATGCCACTATTCCCTCTTGTGGGGATGTTGGGTTACTGTATCGGTCCATTGTGATCCAGTTCTAATGTTGACAAAAGAAAACTTCATATTTAACTCAAATTTAACTCATACCAAATAAAGTTGATAAAAATGTAAGGTTTCACTTTGTCTTTATTTGACCATTTAATATTTACATCATTGTCATATAATAAAATTTAAAAAATAAATTATTTTGTTGAATCAGTTAGTAGAAAAAAAAATATGTTATATTTTTCTAGAAATATAAAGAAAAAACCATTATACAACAACTGGCACATATTTGGTGAGCGGTTTTTAAGACTGTAACTTACTTTTAAAGTCTTTAAAGGCTCCGAATGGTGACAACGGTTTGAGCGGTACTGAACAAACGGTTTAGGAGGTGTAGTACGGTTTTAGTGCGATGCGGTTGGAAGAAACGCATCATGTGGTACAAGTGCGGTTACTGCAGAACAAGTGGTTTGGAACAATATATGAATGGTGAAAAAAATAACATGCGGTGCGGTCCAAATGTATGAATGGTGAAAATGTAAAAAGCGGTGCGAAATATATATTTAAAATAAATAGTTTATCAGTAAAAATGGATTAATTATATTAATGTAATTATAAATTAAAAATATTAATTTGTTATGATCAAGTTATTTCATAAATTAATTACGAACCATAACTAAATTATTATTAAAATATTAATAAATTTGTTTGATATTTTACAATAATATATTTATTGCTAAAATAAAATTAAAAAATACATCCCAAAAAATAAGTAAGATAATATAATATAATACAATATAATATCATAGAATTATTTTCAAAGTTAAAGTTTCAATTTATAAATATAGCAAACTATATTTGTTTTTAAGAAATACTTAAATTCTTATCGACTATATTGATTTGTCCATAACATATTTGCTATATTGTCCCTTAGCCGTGTCATATATTCTCTTTTTGCTTCATCTTCTACATTAGCTGTTTCCATGTCATCTAAATCAGACTCCCGATTTGTTTTGTTTATTCGCGTCTCTGTCATTACTTCTGCAAAGTTTGCATCCGAGAAATTTGAAATTTTAATAAAATTATGTAATCCCATTGTAGCCATTATCACTTTCTTTTAGACGTGAATGTTGTATCTTGGAATATCAGAAAGAATCTTCCATTTCGTCTTTCAAAATCCAAAAATCCTCTCAATAACAGAACGTAAAGAATCATGACGTTGATTGAACAATTCTTCTTTATTCCTCGGAGGAAGACCAGAGTTTTACTGTGACATATGATACCTCACAACTCTTTTATGTGTTAATTTATAGGGAGTCAAAACCCTTGCTTCTTTGGATAGCCAGAATCAACGACGTAATACTTATCTAAATGAGGCATAGGGAACTCAGAATCACTTCGTTGTGCCATGGCCAAAACGGTTGTGTTGTGATATGATCATGGGGCTCCATTCCAAATATATGTGAATAACATATTTAAATCACATATTGCCATGATGTTCAAGGATGCATTATCATGTCGATTCCAATACGTTTCTTGTAGTTCAGTTTTCACTTTGACGCAAATATGAGTCCCATCCATAGCTCCAACACATCCACTAAAAATGGATAATATGATCAGTCTACTTGAAGCCTTTCAGGAATTCGTTGTAGTTCTTGGATTGTTGGAGTTCTAATATAATCACATGCAAGTAGTTCAATCGCCATTAGAAATTCACTAAATTTTCTCTTCACAGTCTCCTGATTTCGTCCAAACCTTAAACCAACATCTCTTTGAACTTCATTATGTCCACATATTCGTATAAACATAACCACACTTTCTTCAATACTTATATTTAATGTTGGTTGTAGCCCATAGTTCATTTATAGAATGTTACACAATGATGTAAAACAAGGAAGTGACATTCATAGTAACTAAAGACAAGCAGCATCATCTTGTTGTAATCGGTGCCAAATATTCCTCCATCCCAAACCTCTATCAGTTCAGCATGGGGCTCTTTGGAAATGTTGATCATAATAATTCAAAGCTGATTGAATTATTCACTCCTCAAATTGCTCATTTTCCAAATTCCACAATTCATTTCTCTCTTCGTAACTTAAATTATGGATGCCTCGTGATCGCAACTGTCATATACGAAAAACCTGAAATTTAATAACCAGAAGATAAAAAAAAACACATCATCAACTAAATATCAACTAACATATAACAATTACATAAAATACAATTACCCTTAAGAGTATAATTATTTATAAAAACAAGTACACAATATGCAGAGACAGCCTCATGAAAATCAGATAATATTTCAAAACATAAACGAGAGTGATAAACCATAGGAAACTAATTCTCGTCTCCTGAATCACTTTGATGATCTTCATTTGTACTTGCATTTATTCCTTCTAAGGTCCCCAAATATTGAATAGACCTCTCATGGTCTAGGAGTTTGTGAAACATGAGAAGTTTCAAAATAATTTGTGAAACCGAGACCGGGTAATGATCGTCATGTTGAACATTTTGTGAAGCCTCTACTAATGCAGCATGTGAAACTTCTTGTTCAATGTTCCACATACTTTCTTCTTGACCTCCTACTGAAAATCCATATTGAATATTTCTTGGAGTTGTTTCTGATGATTCGCCTTGTTGAAAATTTGGTGTCTGACACACTGAGTGAAAGTTGGATGGCGAACCCCAAGGTTGAATATTTGATGGAAGCCCCCAATGTGACGCATTTAGTGATTTACCCTATTGTTGAACATTTAGTGGTGTGCCCCAATGTCCAGGAGTTGGTTGTGTACCCCACTGTCCAGGAGGTGGTGGTGTGCCCTAATGTCCAACAGTTGGTTGTGCGCCCCACTGTCCAGTAATTGGTGGTGTGCCCCATTGTCCAGTAGTTGGTGGTGTGCCCCATTGTCCGGTAGTTGGTTGTGTGCCCCATTGTCAAGTTGTTGGTGATGTGCCCCATTGTCCAGCAGTTGGTGGTGTACCCCATTGTGGAACAGTTGGAGGAGAACCCCAATAAGGAGTAGTTGGAGGAGAACCCCATTGTGGAGCATTGGGTGGTGTGCCCCACTGTCCAAAACCAGGACTTCATAAATGTTGACTCCCATATAAGTGACCTGAGCTCAACCTTTTTGGAAAATCTTGATCGTTTCATGAAACACTTGTCATAGCTTCCAACAGTTGTATCTTATCCTCGTCGGTACCTCCAATTATATCTATGAAATACTTACGCCAAAATTTTAGCTCTTTAAGTGAATCAATGCATGCCCAATAAAATTTAGTGTTCTTTGGAACCTCCAACTCAAGGAATATCGCTTCTGCTTTTTTGAATTCATCATAATTGTTTTGGTCAAAACTACCTGGTCAAAGTTGTTGTAAATTTGTCGTTGAAATTCTCTATAGCCAGTAATGGTGTCTTGTATGGTTGTCTCAAAAGATTGTCTTCTACGACCTCCTGAGCGACCGCCAGATCTATATGAACTACTCCCACGCCTGACACTTGACTCAGAATTTTGTATGCTCTTTTGCTCACCTCTTCCAACTAAGACTCAGATTGTATCTTGATTGAACTCATTTGAAGGGTGTGTATCATCATCAAGGTTAACACGATACACATTTTCATCTTCTTGGGCCTCATGAACTTGAGGTTAAGGCAGGGCACTACATCGATGTCCGAGTAACCATGGTTGACATCTTCTGCTTTTTCATCTTCTGCTTTTTTGAATTCATCATAATTTTCTTAGTCAAAACTACATGGGCAAAGTTGTTGTAAATTTGTCGTTGAAATTCTCTATAGCCAGTAATGGTGTCTTGTATGGTTGTCTCAAAAGATTGTCTTCTACGACCTCCTGAGCTACCGCCAGATCTATATGAACTACTCCCACGCCTGACACTTGACTCAGAATTTTGTCTGCTCCTTTGCTCACCTCTTCCAAAAAAGACTCGGATTGTATCTCGATTGAACTCATTTGAAGGGTGTGCATCATCAACAAGGTTAACACGATACACTTTTTCATCTTCTTGGGCCTCATGAACTTGAGGTTAAGGCAGGGCACCACATCGATGTCCGAGTAACCATGGTTGACATCATCTACATGTCTCTCATTCATTATCTCTTCTCTTCTTTGTCGTGAGGAATGTTGTGGTTACGTAGAAACATCGTGTAATACAAGACAGCGTTGCATCACATCCCAAAACTCAGGCGGCTTTCGGTTGAATTTACTAGTTACTTTGCTTACTTATAACACAAAATATATATTGGTGGTGTGTGTTTGTGTGTTTATGTTATAATTAATAAATTTACAAAAAAGGATTAATAGTTATTACCAACTCACCAGCTTTCCACCACTCATCATATGCATAAATCTCGGATGTCTCATAATCAACCGAGATCCCGGTGGAACTCATAAGTTCCTTCCACTTTTATACGCTTTTTTGAAGTAATCAAGTTTGTTTTTAAAAAACTCGTATTTTATATTCATGTTAAATGCTGAGTTAAATTTATCAACCATGTACTCTCGACCAAGTGGCGCAAATCTTAAAGAGTGTAATTAGTCATAGAAATTGGATGATCAAACAACTCAATCAACGTTTTGTCTTGTTCATAAGTCCATTTATGTCTCGGTGTGCTCTACAAATTTTAAAAATTTGTAAGGTTAGTTTAATCTATTTTCGAAAACTATAACTAATTTAGTAAAATTTCATTGCTAAAATTTGAGGTTACTTTAATCTATTTCCAAAAACTTTTGTTGTTGTTTCAGAGGGAGCATTTGTGTCTCGTTGACTGGAAAAACTTGCGTTTGAACAACCCCTAGACGACATATTTGCATTTAACAATACAATACCATAAAAAATTTAATCATTAAGATATTAAAATACCATATTATTCATAACATAAGTGTTTTTATTGTTACGGTTCTCACTACTCATTTTATGTTTAAAACTAATAATAACATTAAACTTTCTATTTAATATTTTTTCATGAATTTTATTTATTCAACCATATACATAGTAAATAAAATATTGTTTACAATTTGGTACTTACAATTAAATGATATATAGTCCTACACTATTAACGTTATGGTTTTACATATTTTTGACATTTATTTTTTAATTTGAAACTTAAATAAATATTTATTTTCCGTCCAAGTTTATAACATGTTCTCACAACAAATGTCACGTAAGTATTATGAAATATTTATGTGGGTTTTATATGCATTTGATTAAATTTCATATCAAATAGTATTTAACTTGTGCTTATAATTTAAAAAACGTAATTTTCAAACATAATTATTTAAGACTTTCAAGCTATGTTTCTGGTCGTAATAAAAAGCAAAGATATTATTTACTTAAGTTTCTATTATGTATATCATAAGATAAAAAAATCTAATTTATTATAAATATTTTGGCTTAAAGATTTTTTCATATTTTTAATTTTAAATGTTGCCTTATAATGGTAATTAGACATATATATGCATTATATCATATTATCATGCATTATATTTATCATTAAATGTTGCCTTATAATGTTAATTAGACATATATATGCATTATATCATATTATCATGCATTATATTTATCATATGTCTCTACGAATCATTCATGGAATATACTATTATGTTTACAGGAAAAAATAAAAAAAATTGCTTACTTGGTACTGCAAACGAAGAACCTAAACTAAGAGTAGAATTTTACAGAGTAATTTTTTGTATATTTTTTATTTAAAAAAATCCAATTGGTCAACTTCCTACAGTGTGTAAACACATCCGTACTATTGATTTTCAATTATCAGCTGCACTTGTCGATTTGCTTGTATAAAGCATGCATCGGGAAGTGTTATGAGTTTTTTTAAAAAAAATAATTAAACACAAAAGTGTTTAGTGAATAGTGACCTAAAAAAACCACAATAAACAATCAAGGCCAAAATCTTAATTTTTCCAATCATACTTTTTGTCTCTCTTTTTTCTCTCTATAATCTCAACTATCTTAAGGCTTCACCCCAAGCACTAATCTCCAATGCCATCTTAAGGCTTCACCTAAATATCTCTGCAAAAACTTTGTTTTGCAAAACACCAGCACTAAATTGACTGAAACTTCCTTTTCTTTTTCATATAAACCATCCCAGTTTCTTAACTAATCAAAGGAAACTTTACTGCATGCATAAATTAAAGGTCCATAAAAAGAAGAGCGAACACAGAAATTATTCTTTCAAAAATTAAAATCAAACTAATCGAATTAGATCCGATATAAATAGAAAACAAAAGATGGATAAGAAAATGTCAAATGAGATGCAATCTCTCTCTCTCTCTCTCTCTCTCTAGAGAGAGAGAGCTTTCGACAATTTTTAATTTTTTTTGGAGCTTCCGACAATTGTTCTCATTTATTTTAAACCTACTTATTAGCCGTTGATATAAAAAACATAGTATTTTATGTTGAAAAACACAAACAATTTCGAAAAAATCATAAATGGGCCATGATAATAAAGCCCATAGTAAAACGGCATGGCGTTCACCGGCCGACTTGATGAATTGCACGTTGTCTCAACCCTCAGCACCGAAACTTCTTGAAAGCGCCCTGAGAATTCTGGTAAGGACGCTTGAATGCATACGAACGTTATAAAGAGAAGGAAAGAAAGAAGATTCTTGAATCTTGAAGAAGCTTGCAGAACTTTTCTCTCTTCTCTATCCTCTACACGTTTATTCTCTCTCCCTATAAATACACTATAGGGCACGTAGCTGTTTTGAATCAACAGAATCATAAAATAGCAAGCTTAAAAACAGAGCAAATTCAAACAGAGTAAAAGAAGTGAAGCGATGTCTCTAATTCCCAGCATTTTTGGAGGTCGAAGAACAAACGTGTTCGACCCATTCTCACTGGACGCATGGGACCCGTTCGAAGGATTCTTGACGCCGTCAGGGTTGGCAAACGCACCGGCTAAGGACGTGGCAGCGTTCACAAACGCTAAAGTGGATTGGAAGGAGACACCTGAGGCGCACGTGTTCAAGGCTGACTTGCCGGGACTTAAGAAGGAAGAGGTGAAGGTGGAGGTTGAAGATGGCAACATACTTCAGATAAGCGGAGAGAGGAGCAGTGAGAATGAAGAGAAGAGTGACAAGTGGCACCGCGTGGAGAGGTCGAGTGGGAAGTTCAAGAGGAGGTTTAGGTTACCGGAGAATGTGAAGATTGAGGAAGTGAAGGCTAGTATGGAGAATGGTGTCTTGTCGGTTACGGTGCCGAAAGTGCCGGAGAAGAAACCTGAGGTCAAATCCATTGATATCTCCGGTTAAGGAGAATTTGAAGTTTGAAGTTTGAAACTTGAAGACAAAAAGTGTATTGTGGTGTGATATTGATAATGTGACTTTCGTTTTCCTTTTCTCTTTTCCTATAACCATGAAATGTTGTATTAATCTAAAAGAATTTTAATAAGAGAGTGTTTTGAAAGATAAATGCCCCCATATTGGTACCCTAAGATGGAACATTGCAAATAATATAGATTAGGATACAAGTTTGAAACTGAATTTCTACAAACGTAAGTCGACTTCTTCTAGTATTCTATACAGACATAGCATACATGCATACAAACATGCATACACATACATACATACTGTTACGTGTAGCTTATAGAAACTGATCTCATAGATTATAGAGGGCAATTACAGAGAACCTTGAGGAATTTGATAATGGAGCTCCTCCCACTCCCCCTAAAAGACCTCTGCAAAATACTCGATACTTCCCCTAATTCTCTTAGACACATTTATATAGATAGAGATCTAGGACACAACCTACACGAACTATAGCTACTAGACATTAGTCACAACAAACCATAGTTAATTAGTAAGTCCTTGGAGCCTCAAATTCTCTGCTTGTATCACATACATAAATACATTTAACTGTTTCCATTTCTTGCTTGCTTGCTTCTCTGCTTCCTTTTATCTACTTGCTTCTTTGCTTACATTTTTTGATTTGATTACTTCCATAATTGCTCATTTTTAATAGTTTACTTCCATGATTGCTTCTCTCTATTGTTTTTTTGAATGCATAGTTATATTTGATTACAGAATGAGGATTTTAGATCTAAGTCACAAAGCAGAGGAGCTGGTTTCTTGCAATATAAGGTATCTCTTCTTGAGTTTTTTTCTTTAATCTTAAATCTAGTGACCATCCTCTTCAACAAGACTTTACTACAGGTTTGTGCTACATATACTCTGGCTTTTAATTTGTGCAGTTACCTGTTGACGATTGAATAAATTAATTGTTTTCGTAATTAGCTATTATCTTAACAGGTACGACTCCAACCAACCATTTCCCATAGTTTTCGACTAACTTACAAGTTACAACTCTTGCCATGATGACAAAATCCTCTTTGACATAATCAAATTAATAAGATTTTTTTAGTATTTCACTCTTCATATTTTAAATTTGAGGCAGTGTTTTGTATCCGCTTCCCAATTATTTGTTTTGAGATTCGATTGGTATGTAAGACTGGTTTCTGCCTTGTCCTCTGTTTCCTGCTCTATTATGTATAAGAACGTAGCAGACGCTGTTGTTTTAAAGGCATAGTCCACTAACCGCCCAATGAGCTGGTCAAAGGTAAGTCAAAGATAATTTGAAACTACTATTTTGAAGTTCTTCAATCATCCGAGCTAAAAACAATGGTTGTGTTTAAGAAGTTCTGGTTAAACTTGAGGATCATGAGGAGGAGTTTTTTTGCTTATTTATGTATGCATCTAATTTTGTTGAGGAGCGTAAGGAGCTTTGGAGTGACATGAGGGATCATCAAGATGAGCCATTTCCAGTAGTTTTAGACTTAATGAAATTTAGATTAATGAAAGGTGTGAAATAAATATAATAGCCTTCTCTGCAGTTTCTCCATTGTCCTCAACTTGATCTTGATCGCTTGTTTATGACCTTCGAATTCAGTTGCTTCATTGAATAGAATAGCAGATGTTATTATTCCAAAGGCTGATATATTACGGTTTTTACCCACTTTCGACCATGATATAAGTCATTTTTCTGAGTCTTTTCAGTAGTTTTAGAGTCTTTTAAGTTCTTTTCAGGATATAGGCACACATGGAACTAAATTGGATTATTGGAAGCTTTTGAAGCAATCTGGAGTTTAACGTATTGAGCTCAGCATCGATCGACACCTGCGAAGCATCGATCGACACCATCCCTTTTGGAGAGACACGATCAAAGATCCTAGCATCGATCGATACCATTTATAGTATCGGTCGATACCAGTGATCATAACGCGCAACAAGACCCGAAGATAAAGCAGAAGTTTTCCTTATTTTTCATTAGACTCCTAAACGTGTTTTAGCGATATAATTAGGTTTTCAGCCTCCAGAAACACACACTTGATTTTCTGGAGATAGGGTTTTCTGCAATTGAGTTTTTTGAGAGAAGAACCTTGAACCCTTTTTGTATTCTTACTCTATTTCACTTATGATATCTATTTTATTCATGATGTTTATCTCATTCACCATGTCTGAGTAGATTCTCTGTTAGGTTTAGGGTTGTTTAAAAGGTGTTTGATGAATTATTAGATCTGATTTATTTGTTAAGGAATATCCATAGAGCTTTTCACCTAGACTTGAGATTAATGCTTATTCTAGCCTCGCGAGCTAGAATTTGATGTTAGGTTGATTAATTGGCACGAAAGTGTGATTAGTTTCCTGAACTAGTGTTTGGTGAGCAAAAGACCTATTCGCAAAGAAATTTGGTTTAGGATTTTGTGAACAATTGAACTTGATCGTTAATGCTTGTTTGAATTTATAGAATTTGCAAAGAAATTTGGAATTCTAGGTTTAGACATAGATAGTCTTCGCAACGACAATTGGTTTACTTTACATCTGTGTTTCAAGTTCAAGAGCGGAGTTTATTTCATCCCTGACATTTGATCTGATTGATAATTCTGATTTGCCTGCAAACTTCCCAAAAGCCTAACGTTTTCCCCATTGATTTATTACTTCGTTTTAATTGCTTTGTTACCTTTAATTACTTTCATCTCGCTTAGCTTAATTCATATTCTGAATTCTATTGAGTGACATCTTGAGTCTTTGTGGTTCGACCCCTAGAATACTACAACTACTGCTTAGATACTTTAGGGTATTATATTTGAGCATATCAAATTTTGGCGCCGTTGCCGGGGACTCTAATTTCACCATTAGATTACGGTTTAGAATTTCGACTAAGTGTTGAGCATCGATCGACACCCTTAAGGTATCGATCGATACTCGTTATTATTTCTGTCACTTACGTGATTTGATTTATGTGTTTCATGTGTATGCAGTATCGAGAGACCAGAAGAAGCAAGAACAAGCAGTTGACCAATCTATCTAACAAAGAGCTAGCTGAATTAGAGCGCACGATCAGAAAGCAAAAGAAACAAGCTGAGATGAACAATCCGATTGTGCTCGCTCGTGATGAGGCTGGAGTTTTGAGAGATCAGGAAGGTCAACTGTGTGACGTGCAAGGGCAGAGACTTGATGCCGAAGGAAACAATATTTCCCCTGCACTGGTAGCTAATGAGGTTATCCCACCGGCTGTGCGTGGGAATGTTGGGAATGCTCCGGTTAATCGTGCCAGAACACTTGGGGAGTACAACAGACCAGATCAGTTCTATGCAAACCGGTCTGTGATTCGTATTCCGACTTTCCAGAGAAATGACTTTGAGCTGAAGCCTGCATACTACACTCTTATAGGCCAGCACCCTTTTCATGGTCTTTCTCATGAGCATCCCATGGATCATATTGAGAGGTTCGAGGATTTGGTCACCAGTATCAAGTACAATGGAGTGCCCAATGAGTTCCTCTTCTGTAAGCTCTTCCCATACTCTCTTAGTGGAGATGCAGCTTACTGGTTGAAGCAGTTGCCTCTCTGACCACCTGGGAGGAGACTAAGAATGCGTTTTTGAACAACTTCTATGATGAAGCGAGATCAGAAGAGGTCAGGAACAAGATCTCGCATTTCTGTCAGGGAGCAACTGAGGCATTCAAGGCTGCCTGGGTTCGGTTTCGGTCTTATCAGAGGGATTGCCCTCACCACGGTTTCTCGCAGGTTCAGTTATTGGGTATCTTCTTCAAAGGAATCGATTGGAGGTATCAGATGGCATTGGACGCTGCAAGTAATGGTAATTTCAACACCAGGTACCCCGAGGACGCTTATGTATTGATTGAGAACTTGGCGTCTAGCAACAGTACTAAGAATGCAGATTTCGAGAAGCAGAAGTAGAATGAGAACATAGATGGATTGCAAATTGCTGAGGTACATGCGAAGCTGGATTCACTTCACAATCTGTTGATGGGTAAGCAGCAAAAGGTAGTGCATTTTGCTGAAGAAGTCGAGAACATCGATGAAGGTGAAGCAGAGGATGTCAACTACATAGGTGGTAATGTGTTTCAGAATTCGTCATACAACCGCCATTTCACTAACAATTCTCAGAGAGGAGGATTTAAGTCTGATTATAAGTCTGCAAATTTCGGAGTAAACACCTTTGCTCAGAAGCCATTTCAGAACAGTGGGAATTCATCTTATCAGACACCACCTCCCAAGACTCAGGAAAGCAAAGTTGAGACTATGCTTGAACATATTCTTGAGGGGCAACAAAAGATGACTGTTGATTTCAATGGAAAGATGGATGCTTTGTACACTGATCTGAATGGAAAAATCGAAGCTCTGAACATCCATCAGAAGAAGTTAGAAACTCAGGTTGCTCAAACTGCAGAAACTGTTAAGAGACAGGATGGTTTCCTTCCGGGAAAGACGGTGAATCCGAGGGAGCATGTTCATGCATCACCTTGAGAAGTGGAAGAGAAGTCACTCCAAAGTTGAAAAAGACTTACTCGCCTAAGTAGCTTGTCGATCTTGCTGGAGACGACGATGACGAAGATGAGATTCCTGAAACCTCCCCAGTATCGATCGATACTCACCCAGTATCGATCGGTACCCCTCAACATCGATCGTTGCCTGTTCAGAGTTCTTCAGAACAAGTTGCAAAACCACAAGTATTGATCGACACCCCCCCCTGTGTCGATCGATACCAGTCCAAAAGTCGACCAGAAGCAGACTACAGGACATGTTGGGAGAGTCTATGTACCAAAGATTCCTTTCCCTCGACCCCTTGCTAAGTCTAAAAGAGAGATAGAAGAGGCCAGATGTAGAGCAATGCTGGAGAAGTTAGTTGTTGAACTCCCGTTCGTAGATGCTATCAAGACTGCACCAGCTTTCAGGAGATATATCAAGAGGATGGTATCAAGCAAAGTGAATCTTGAGGAAGCGGTACTGAGAATCACCCAAGAGTGTAGTGCAATTCTTCTCAACAAGATTCCAGAGAAACTACCAGACCCTGGGAGTTTTGTCTTGGATTGTAAAATCTTCACTGAGAGGTTCAAACGTTCCATTTGCGATCTTGGTTCCAGTGTGAACCTCATGCCGTATTCAGTAGCTAAGAGAATGGGGATGACAGACTTCACACCAACTCGGATCTCCCTAATCCTTGCTGATCGATCGGTCTGATTCTCGGAAGGATTACTTGAGGACGTTCCGATTACTATTGGAGACTGTTTAGTTCCAACTGATTTCATAGTCCTCGAGTATGATGTTGAACCAAAGGATCCACTGATTTTGGGCAGACCGTTCCTAGCTACAGTTAGCGCCCTAATCGACTGCAAGAATGGAAGAATATCTCTCAACATCGGTGATCTGATTATGACCTTCAACATGGAGAAGATCATGAAGAAACCAACCATAGATGGCCAGGCATTCTTCATCGACACTTTCAGTGAGCTATCAGATGAGTACTTCATGCGGTTGCACCTTGAAAATCCTTTGGAAAGAGCGTTGGTTTGCTCAGCTGCGACAAAAATAGTTCCCACAGAAGTTGTTGCTGGTTATGCCACGATCCTTAACCAAAAGGCTGAAGCATCGATCGATACCACATGAGGTATCGATCGATACTCACCTTTTCTTCCCGAGGAGCTGGTTATTAATCGTACCAGATCTGATTCGCTGAGCGATTGGAGTGAAGAGAGAGCTCCTAAGCTTGATCTTAAGCCACTCCCAGCTAGCTTGAGGTATGTTTTCCTTGGCCCTAACTCTACATATCCTGTGATTGTGAATTCTTCTTTGAACAACGCAGAGGTCGCCTTACTGCTGCGCAAGTATCGCAAAGCTCTCGGCTATTCTCTTGATGACATTTCAGGTATCTCACTAGACTTGTGCATGCATCGGATTCATCTGGAGGATGAGTCAAAAGCTTCGATCGAACATCAGAGGAGGCTTAACCCGAATCTGAAAGAGGTGGTAAAGAAAGAGATCTTGAAATTTCTGGAAGTAGGAGTTATCTACGCCATCTCTGACAGCAGCTAGGTCAGTCCGGTTCATGTTGTTCCTAAGAAAGGAGGTTTGACAGTGGTGAAGAATGAGAAAGATGAGCTGATTCTGACGAGAACGATCACCGGGCATCGCATGTGTATCGATTACAGGAAGCTGAATGCGGCGACTAGGAAAGATCATTTCCCATTGCCGTTCATTGATCAAATGCTGGAGAGGTTAGCAAGTCACCCATACTACTGCTTCCTGGATGGATACTCAGGCTTTTTCTATATCCCTATACATCCGGATGATCAGGAGAAGTCGACGTTCACTTGTCCCTACGGTACGTTCGCCTGCAGGAGGATGCCGTTTGGGTGGTGTAATGCGCCAGCTGCATTTCAGAGATGTATGATGTCGATTTTCTCAGATATGATCGAGGAGTTCATGGAGGTCTTTATGGATGATTTTTCTGTTTATGGATCTTCGTTTAAGGGATGTCTGGATAACTTATGCAAGGTACTTCAGCGCTGCGAAGAGAAGCATTTGGTTCTGAACTGGGAGAAGTGCCACTTTAAGGATCAAGACGACATCGTTCTGGGACACAAAGTTTCTAAAGCTGGGATCAAAGTTGATAAGGCTAAGATTCAAGTCATGACAAGCCTCCTGCCACCTACATCTGTGAAAGACATTCGGAGTTTCCTTGGTCACGCCAGGTTCTATCGCAGATTCATTCAGGATTTCTCCAAGATAGCTCGTCCACTTACTGCTCTTCTGTGTAAGGATGTCGTTTTCGATTTCACACCA
The DNA here is from genome assembly GCA_004349715.1 of Crucihimalaya himalaica. Taxonomy (NCBI): domain Eukaryota; kingdom Viridiplantae; phylum Streptophyta; class Magnoliopsida; order Brassicales; family Brassicaceae; genus Crucihimalaya; species Crucihimalaya himalaica. Next base: position 2,132,759 of record SMJT01000045.1, read on the forward strand.
GATTGTCTCGTCGCATTCGAAATGATCAAGAAAGCATTGGTTACTGCTCCTATTATTCAGCCACCAGATTGGAACCTCCCTTTTGAGATCATGTGTGACGCGAGCGATTTTTCAGTTGGATCTGTTTTGGGACAGAGGAAAGACAAGAAACTTCATGTTATATATTATGCCAGCAGAACACTGGACGACGCCCAAAGGAACTACAGTACCACTGAGAAGGAGTTACTTGCCGTTGTGTTCTCTTTTGAGAAGTTTCGTTCCTATCTAATAGGAAGCAAGGTGATTGTGCATACTGACCATGCTGCTCTTAAGTACCTGTTGCAGAACAAGGATATGAAACCCCGATTGTGTCGATGGGTTCTACTGCTCCAAGGTTTTGACATAGAGATCAGAAATAAGAAAGGAGTGGAGAACGGGGTTGCAGATCATCTATCACGAATGAAGATTAGTGATGAAGTTCCTATTGACGATTCCTTGCCTGAGGAAAACATCAACTTCGTTGAGACTGGATGTCGATACAGCTCTGATTCGAATCTACCGCTACAAAACACGAGCATCGATCGATACTCCCTAGGCATCGATCGATACCTTCACAATTTACTGTAGTCGGTTCAACATTTGAGCATCGATCGACACCCCTTGAGCATCGATCGATACCAGCTATCCCCCATAGCTGAAACGTCTACAGATCAACCTAAATTTGAGGAATCCTTTGCTGTCACCTCTCCTGCTGAACCTTGGTACGCCGACATCGCCAATTACCTTGCTGTTGACTACGAACCAAAGCATCTCAAGAAGTATGTCAAGAAGAAATTCATGAGAGATGTCAGACATTACTTTTGGGATGAACCATATATGTACAGGCATTGTTCTGATGGGATTTACAGAAGGTGTATAGCTGAATCTGAGGTGCCAAAAATTCTATTTCATTGCCATGGATCTGAGTATGCTGGGCATTTCGCCACATTCAAAACAGTTTATAAGGTTCTACAAGCGGGTTTCTAGTGGCCAACAATGTTCAAGGATGCTCACGCCTTCATCTCTCATTGTGATGTGTGTTAGAGAAGAGGGAAGATCATCAAGCGACATGAGATCCCACAAAACTTCATCCTCGAAGTAGAAGTCTTTGACTGCTGGGGTATTGATTTTATGGGACCATTCCCTCCATCGCGGCAGAACAGATACATATTGGTCGCCGTCGATTACTTCTCTAAGTGGGTATAAGCAATTGCTAGTCCTACCAACGACTCTGTCGTGGTTCTGAAACTGTTCAAGACCATCATCTTCCATCGATTTGGAGTACCCAGAGTTGTTATAAGTGACGGTGGCACTCACTTCATCAACAAGATTTTCGAGAAGCTGCTGAGAAAATATGGCGTACACCATCGCGTCGCCACGCCATATCACCCTCAGACCAGTGGACAAGTAGAGGTCTCCAACAGACAGATCAAAGAGATTTTGGAGAAGACAGTTGGCGCTACACGGAAGGATTGGGCTCTGAAACTGGACGACGCTCTTTGGGCCTACAGAACCGTGTTCAAAACACCACTTGGCACCACACCATTCCATCTGCTGTATGGGAAAGCCTGTCATCTTCCGGTTGAGATCGAGCACAAAGCAGCTTGGGCTACCAAACTTATGAATTTTGACATTAAGTCTGCTGCTCAATGGCGATTGGTTCAGCCGAATGAATTGGATGAGATCAGACACTTCGCTTATGAGAACTCCAAACTGTACAAGGAAAGGACCAAATGACCAGGTACTCCTGTACAACTCCCGTTTACAATTGTTTCCTGGGAAATTGCGTTCTCGTTGGTCAGGTCCTTTCACGATCAAGGAAGTCCGCCCACACGGTGCAGTGGTCTTGCTAAATACTGAAAGAAAGGAGTTCACTGTCAATGGACAGAGGGTAAAACACTATTGGGCAAAAACCACCATTCCAGATGGCCACATTGTGCCTCTGGCTGAGCCGCCCGCTGCCTGACTGATCTCCATGTCGAGCTAACGACATTAAACAAGCGCTTGGTGGGAGGTAACCCACTGGTGAGTCTGTACATACGTTTTTATTTTGATTTTTTCGTTTTGTTTTTGTCTTGTGTCTTCACGAAGAACCAGGTCCAGATGACGAGCATCGATCGACACCCTTGGAGTATCGATCGATACCAAAGCCAAAGGAAAATTGTGCTGATACGCTGAGTATCGATCGATACCACTTACTGTATCGATCGATACTTAGCACCCAGGTAGGTTTTTCTATAAAACCCTCAGGTTTCAGAACAATCTCTCATTCTCTCCTGTCGCTCGACACCGCCGCATCCCTCTCACTCTCTCACTCTCTCACTCTCTCACAATTTTTTTTCAATTCTTCATCGTTTTACTCGATTTTGCATTCTATTCCACTCGGATTTTTGCCCTCATTATCATTTCATTGCTCATTCCTTCGATCTACAAGGTAATGTACTAGAAATCACTGCTTTTAGGCACGTTGGCAGATTCGGTTTGGGTATCCTCTGTTTTGAAACTTTTGCTGTCATCTTTAGCTTTAGGGGACTGAAATTGATGTATTAGGATTAGAATGGATATGATAAGGATAGAGTTCTTCGAGGAATTCATTTTTAGGATGATAGAGTTGGAATTGCGATACATCTGTGACAGGACTCTGTGAATGTGTCGCGAGTATCGATCGAATGCCCCTTGGTATCGATCGATACCTGCCCTATTCGATACACGTACTGATCTGCTATCTGTTTTCATTCTGATTTTTCCCCGATGGCTCCCCGCAAGAAGGCATGACAGGACGACACATCCGGTTCCAATCCTCCACGCCGCGAGTACTGTCTTCAGGACGAGGTGGAGGCGTTCTGTGGTTCGTTCTGGCACGCCGGGGTTGTCACGGCTGTTCTAACAGGGGATCGCTATAGGGTCCTGAAGGGTGGTTTCACCGACAACACAGGCCCTCAGAGATTCATAGATGCCCTCATCAGTGACCTGAGAGCTGCGCCATGACGATCGCCATCCCCTTCTGCCCCTGTTCCTGTTGCTAGGCCTCCCTGGCCTAAGTTGGAGGGGAAGAGGATCATTCTGCGACGCGATTGGGCAGGTTTTCCTAAGGAGACCGAGAGTGAGGCCTGTATCTATAGGCCCATAGCCGAAGAATGGGACGATTACGACACTCTGTTCTACAACGAGTGGCTGCGAGTTGTCATCCTCCCTACACGCTTCATTGATCCTCACGCTATGCGCCGCCTGGGTATAGATGTGGAGCTCTCCACCATGCTCGATAAGATTGGTTTGGGGACATTGTACTCACGGTAGTATGACCTTTATCCCGATCTTGTTCGCCAGTTCCTCGCCACTACTCAACTGTATTACAGAGACGAGGTCCACCGCACTGCATCAGAGGGCACTTTGACTTTCCTGATCCGAGGGGTTCATTACAGGCTGCCTATCCCTGAACTCTGCGCTATCTACGCGTTCGATCCCTACCCTCAGCAGGTAGCTCTTCCTACCCAGTTTCACGACGTACAGGTCTTTTGGCGTCACATCGGTCTTGGAGCCTACCATTCCAAGACCACGACACAGATAGACGTCCGCCATCCGACTCTGCGTTGCATCGTCCGCATCCTGAATACCACTCTCTTCTGCAAGATGGAGCCAAACAAGTTGAGGATTTCAGAGCTGATCTTGCTGTACAAGGCCATTGGTGACCATATCCCTGAGGACAGGTATGAGTGGCCCGAGATGAACCTCGCGGTCAACATTGGCGCTCTCTTCGCCCACCATTTGGTCTCTCTGAAGACCAAACCCTTCACTGGCCGCAACTACGCCACAGCGCGGAAGACTGAGTTAGTTGGCAGCCTCCTCACTCCTATCTTCATGCATTTTGGCATATCGACTTCAGCCTGCTAGATTGTCACAGCTCGTTCTCTGATGGATGAGCAGCATATGCAGCACATGCGTTAGCTGAAGCCGACTCGCGCTGGTGCCTACCCACGACGGAAGGAGAGCTCTTTGTGCAGCTCCCCAACCGCACTCTAACCCGTATCAGTGATCACCCTTCTCAGCTGCATTTCGATCTAGATCCGAGTCTGCTCTCAGTTGCTCCATCCACGCGTGCCCGCGCACCACGCCAACTCCCGTCCATTCCTGTCGTTGCAGCCGAGGCACCCGCAGATGACTTTGCTGGAAGTCAGCCTCACCGTTCACAACGCCGCCAGACTTCCGCTCCTGCACCTTCATTTCCTCCACCACCGGATCTGCCAATGGAGACAGCCAATTTTCAGAGTTCGTTGTGGAGAGTTTACAGAGCATCTGGTCCGTTGTCACTCGCTGCCGCTGCATGTCATCCACAGATGCCCACCACTCCACTCCCGGTCCTTCATCTCGCTATGCTGTAACCGATGATGATGATTCACACTGCTAGTCTTTGCTCATGGGTTTCACATTTTCTGTTTCCTTTCTTTTCTTTTGTTTTGTTTTTCTTTTCTGAACTTGTCTATCTCTTTGTCAGTACTTGTTGAACTTATGGCTATCTATTGATTCTGTTGCTTCTAACTGTGCTCTCATGATCTAACAATTGGCTTCATTGGACACGGTTTCGAGTTTCAGAATTACAGACAAAGGACCTTAGTATTGATCGATACATAACTAGTATCGGTAGATACTCCCTCAGCATCGCTCGATACCGGTTCTTAGTATCGATCGATACCCACCCATTCCCACGGTACCTTCGAGCCCACTCTCAGCCATTCTGTTCTTGTGTTTTCTTTTGCTTCCTCTGAGTTAGATAACACTGGGGACAGTGTTGTTTAAGTCTGGGGGAGGTAGTTATTGACATTGGGTTTGTTTTTCTTAGAGTCAGTCCTTTTTGAGTCAAATTTTTGTTTTATTGAGTCAAAACCAGTTGGAGATTATGAACCTTTGCTTGATTTCATTGTTCTAACTTTCTTTTTAAGTAACCATTGTCACAGAATCAGCTCTAAGATCGACTAATGAAAAATCCAAAGACTAACCAGTTGACTAGGAAACACCCATGTCTCCAACAAATTTCTTCTTAATCCTGAGCCAAATTTTGCACTTCACCTCTGAGGTTGGTATTCACTGAACTTGATTCATCATTCATATCTGACAAAGGAACCCATGCGTTTGAAAATTTTGGTATACCTCTCCCTTGACACACATTGATGCATAAAAGATGAAATGATTTTCGCCGAGTAGAGGGATAGAAACACTTCCTGTGCCCCCATTTTTCTACTTGGATAAGGAATTATCACACAAAAGTCTGAAGCGAGGAGTAGGAACATTTCCCGAGATCCCGGTATTCGCCTAAGACTTTTGATACTTTGAGAGGAGAGAACCGGAGATTCGGTGGCAAACACCATCAATACTCGCGTCTTAAACCTTGATTTGTATATGCGAAGCTAAAAAAATAAAAATAAAAATAAAGAGAACATAAAAAGAGATAAGTCTGGGGGAGAGGAAAACAATACTAAAAATGTGCAATTTGGGTGGTTCTTTAGTCACGATATCGCATGAGGAAGAATCTAGAAGGTTCTTGAATATCAACAGCAGTGATGAAACGACAATGAGGGATTTAGTATGATTGATGCTGTGAGATAGTGAGTGGATACTGGGAAGCTGCAATTGTCTACGGAGAAGTACATGGTGGTCAGATCCGAAACTGTTTAAGTGATAACTGGGAGCTTGGAAAAAGAGTCATTACAATATCTCAAGAAAAGGTGAGTCTCCATGTTTTTCAAACCTCTTTCTCTGTTTGGTTTTCTGTTTGCTTGAGGGCAAGCAAAGACTAAGTCTGGGGGAGTTGATATATCATAGTTTTTACCCACTTTCGACTATGATATAAGTCATTTTTCTAAGTCTTTTCAGTAGTTTTAGAGTTTTTCAAGTTCTTTTCAGGATATAGGCACACATGGAGCTAAATTGGATTATTGGAAGCTTTTGAAGCAATCTGGAGTTTAACGTATTGAGCTCAGCATCGATTGACACCTGCGAAGCATCGATCGACACCATCCCTTTTGGAGAGACACGATCAAAGATCCTAGCATCGATCGATACCATTTACAGTATCGGTTGATACCAGTGATCAGAACGCGCAACAAGACCCGAAGATAAAGCAGAAGTTTTCCTTATTTTTCATTAGACTCCTAAACGTGTTTTAGCGATATAATTAGGTTTTTCAGCCTCCAGAAACACACACTTGATTTTCTGGAGATAGAGTTTTCTGCAATTGAGTTTTTTGGGAGAAGAACCTTGAACCCTTTTTGTATTCTTACTCTATTTCACTTATGATATCTATTTTATTCATGATGTTTATCTCATTCACCATGTCTGAGTAGATTCTCTGTTAGGTTTAGGGTTGTTTAAAAGGTGTTTGATGAATTATTAGATCTGATTTATTTGTTAAGGAATATCCATAGAGCTTTTCACCTAGACTTGAGATTAATGCTTATTCTAGCCTCGCGAGCTAGAATTTGATGTTATGTTGATTAATTGGCACGAAAGTGTGATTAGTTTCCTGAACTAGTGTTTGGTGAGCAAAATACCTATTCGCAAAGAAATTTGGTTTAGGATTTTGTGAACAATTGAACTTGATCGTTAATGCTTGTTTGAATTTATAAAATTTGCAAAGAAATTTAGAATTCTAGGTTTAGACATAGATAGTCTTCGCAACGACAGTTGGTTTACTTTACATCTGTGTTTCAAGTTCAAGAGCGGAGTTTATTTCATCCCTGACATTTGATCTGGTTGATAATTCTGATTTGCCTGCAAACTTCCCAAAAGCCTAACGTTTTCCCCATTGATTTATTACTTCGTTTTAATTGCTTTGTTACCTTTAATTACTTTCATCTCGCTTAGCTTAATTCATATTCTGAATTCTATTGAGTGAACATCTTGAGTCTTTGTGGTTCGACCCCTAGAATACTACAACTACTGCTTAGATACTTTAAGGTATTATATTTGAGCATATCAAAGGCATAGTTCACTTAAGCCCAATGAGATTGTAAAGGGTAAGTGTGAAATGATGGCAATAGTTCCTCTTACTGTCTTACATAAAATGTGTCAATAACAACACATCTTGACATCTTTATTCTTCTAGCAGGATGTGTGCCAATCAATTTTGACCCATGATTCTAATATATTCTGAAAAGGTTACTGCTTGCTTGCTTAGTTTGTTGTGTGCACAACGGGGAAATGCTCTGATGAAAATATATTTGCAGGTTAACTCTACAATTTTAGTTGATGACTGTAAATCTGAAGTATTTGTGCTAACCCAATCACAAAAAGGAGTAACATTAAGTTAGCACTCCATCACTTAAACCATTCATAGAGGGTTTTATTTTCCTCTTTCTGATATATGTCTCTCATAGCAGTCGCATAAGCTCTGTGAATTTGATATATCTTTGCCAACGAAATGTGTCAGAATAACGTTAGATTATGAGCTAAATGATCACTTGCCGATCTTTATTAGCATCAATATATGGAGAACATCTATCCATCTTTTTGACGGTCTTCCCTATTATGAGGTAAGTTTTCGAACATCCTATCATTATTTCTTAAGAGTTTATTGTTTTTTTAATGCATATATAGTAATAATTGATTTCAGAATGAGGCTTTTAGATCTAAGTCACAAAGTAGAGGAGACTAATAGACTTATTTTTAAAATTCCGTACGGTACTCTGTACTCACAAAACAGAGGAGCTAGTTTCTTGCAATATAAGGTATCTATTCTTGAGCTTTTTCTTTAATCTTATATAAAAATACTGAAAGCCATGAAGGTATACGTAGGAAAGACTTATTAAAGGTTAGCTTTTCTTTTTATATTTGGATGGTCTTTTTGCTTTTCCATACATGTTATGCAATCTCTTTCCACAAAAATCTTAAGCTCTTTTTCTTCTTTCTGTATTTTTTAGATTTTACTCTTCTAATAATTATAAGTCAAACTCTTCTCTCAAGGTATGTGCTCAATTTTTTTCTAATGTTTGATCTTCTGAATTTGGTTTAATGATTTGAAGTTCTTTTAATCATAATATCTGCTCTAATAATTTGACATTATTGTCTATTTTTCTATCTTATGTAGTTGCAGATTTCACGGTCTAATGTGATATATGGATAGAAAGAATGTCACGTCAGCAAGTATTAGGGATTTTCTTTCTTCAGCTACACGGTATGGTTCTCTGGCGGCTAGCCGCCGTTCCCCACCATTGTTGCTCTCACCGGTGACTCGCTTACGTCGGATCTGGATTTGTTGAAGGAAGTTCCAGTGATAACGAAAAAACTTGTATATTCGATAAATGATTGAATCAATGTTCCTAAATCACGAATTCCATCCTCACCTTACTAGAATCTAGAAGAAGAAACAATTCTAGCAAGGATGAGTACAATCCAGATCCAGAGAGAATCAAAGAAAGAGTTGCAAGATGATAAAATGTTCGATATGCCAAATGAGAGTTCACAGCTTCTATTTGGTAAAGTGTCGAAGCAGCTCTAACAAACTTCGTCTTCCAATGTTCTTCCTCCACGTGTCCACCAACTTGATAAACCCACCTGTGCCACTCGTGTCATCTTGTTCATCCTCATTTCCTGTAACATCCAGTGTCGAGTGGCAAGGAGGGCTCTGTTGTGTCGAACCATAAACAAGGGGTTAAAGGAAAAGAAACTTCGGTGAAAAAATCATGGGTAAATGTAGTGAGTCGTCCATATCTCTCTCAATTCTCTTATGAGATTTCGGAGATTGATAGCAAATCAGTAGTCCCTGTACCTGGGGAGATTCTGTAGGATGCTCCTCTTTTGTGGGATGACTTTCTAGTAGGACGTTTTGCACCAACATCACCTCATATTGCTAAAATACATGTCATTGTTAATAAGGTTTGGAATTTAGGTGATAAGACTATAAAGATAGATGTGTTTGTAGTCAACAAAACAACTGTCAAGTTTAGAATCCGGAACACTATGACAAGGCTTCGTGCGCTTTGAAGAGGGATGTGGAACATTTGTGAAATACCATTGATTGTTTTGAAGTGGAAGCCGGTAGCGAAGGATGCTCAACCGGAAATAAAATCTATGCCATTGTGGGTTACGATCAAAAATGTTCCACACTCTATGTTCTTATGGAAGGGTTTGAGTTCTCTAGTTAGTTATGCGGGGATTCCTATTCGGTTGAATCATGACACGGAGCTGGTAATTAATTTTGAGGAAGCTAAAGTGTTTGTTGAAGTTGACTTTTCTAAGGAACTACCAAAGACTTGTTTGTTTCATGATACCGCTAAAGGAGTGAAAGACTCTGAGGGCATCAGAGGGTTTGATGAAGAGAACAGAGACACCAATGGGATTAGAGGCTTTGATGGGAAGGAAGCAAGTAAAGACTCGCAGTGAAGCGTTTGCTGTTATTGCTTCTTCTTAAGCAAGCCGTAGAGGATTGATGGTAATTCATGCTTTTGATGTCGAATTCGGTAGCCAAGCGATGTGCTTGAAGAGAGATCAATGTTGATCTCCGTAATCGTTCTTTGGTGATGTGCCGTAGAAACGATATACTCTTCTCTATTCTGAGATTACAACCTTTGTAATCTACTTATCTTTTCTAATCGTTCATAAAAATTCTGGGTTTGTGTTTGGGATCTGCGATTACCTAACATTTCAAGTTAAGGGAGCGGAAGTTGGGGTTACTTTCGACTATCCATGGTTGCCTATGCGCTGAGGTACTTGTAGAAAATGGGGGCATGTGGAGGAAGGCTGTCTAGATAATTTGGAGAAACTCTGGCAAAAAATTGGGGGTGGCTTCTCCAAATAAAATGGTACCTGAAGTTGCCACTACATTTACATCTTTGATGGGATCAGAGGAAGTTGCGGTCGAGGATCCGGTTCTGGAGGGGTTTCTTAGAGAAGTTCTTGATCGGGAGGAGGATGAAATTTGTGTAACTTCATCTAGTTAGAATAATGGGGAATGGTCAACCGTATCGCCTTCTCATGGTAGAAAAAAGGTAGTTCCTCAAGTGGCTTAAAGTATGGTCAGCCTCGGCTTGTCTCTCCCTCTCGCTTTAAGCTTCTTCGTGACGTGGGTGAGGACAAGAATTTAGAAGAGGAAACAGTCTCAGCTGAGCTTTTGGGTCGGGAGCAACAACCTGTTTTGTCTATTGAGCAAGACTTTGTTTCAAAAGATAAACAGTGAAAAGATAGTTCTTTGGAAATAACAACCAGCTCTGTTTCTGATTTAGATCTTGTGAAGGAGGGAGAAACTCAAAGCAGTTCCAAACTAGAAAAGGACTCTCCTGCCCATGTCCTTTTACTTCGCTCTTCTAAAAAATCCCATAAATTTTTATCCGATGTTTCCATTAAAGGGAGAACATCAAACCCAAGTGGTGTAGGGAAAAGGTCTAACTAAAAAACAACAATCTTAATGTTAGTTTCTTTTGGAAAATAAGGAGTTTCAACAAGTCGAATAAACAGTTGGTAGTAAGGGATTGGATTCGGACGAACGGTTTTCAGTTTGGTCTAAAGAACTCTTCGTGGGATCTTCCAAATCACTTGACGAAGCCAGACACAACAAATGCAAAAAGCACACACACAGTGACAGACATAACATACAGATATATATATACATACTTACATACACTTAACTGTTTCTATTCTTGCTTACTTGTTTATCTGCTTCCTCTTATTCGTTCCTTATTTACTAGCTTCGTTGCTTATATTCTTAATTTGCTTACTTCCATAGTTGCTCACTTTATTTTCTTAATTACTTAATTTCTTGTGTCAATTATTTGCTTTGTATTTCGTTTAAGTTCTCATCCACATAATTTTACAATCTCAATACTAAGCGAGATAAATAAAATTATGTCGAAGTGTGTCTCCATATTTTTTTCTCATATGTATCTCCTCTTACTGACGTTTGTTGACTTCAGACGCTTTTATTTAACGGATGTGATTAAACCATTAACAGAATTTAACCAAAATCAAATTTAATTAAATTTGTTAAACCCAACCCGCAAATCATAATCCCGACATAATTCTCAAATTTTGTCCCAAAAGAACCTTAACAAAAAATCCTCAAATTTCCAATTTTCTTCCCATAAAAACTCTAACACAAAATCCTAAGTCACACTTTGAAATGAGATAAGAGATTTGTTTCTCTTCTAACCCTTTTTCGTTTACGAGTTTCAATATCAACTTCAATATCGATTTTGTGTTTGATTTTATTTTCCAATTCAAAACACAAAATACGCTTCTTCTAGATTTCCGATTTCACTGATTCAAACATGGGCTTAAATTGAACCCCAATTTGAAATCTATTTCGATTTCAAACTCTAATTCCGATAGAACCCAAATCTCAAATTTCTTCTAGATTTTAGTTTTGATTTCTATGATAACGTTATGGTCACAACTCAAAAACAAATTTCAATTTCAATACCAAAATATCCAATCGGGAATCAAATGTTCATAAAACAAGAAATTCTCCAATTCACCTTGTAAGATATGGATTATCAAAATCTTCATAGAGGATGAATTGATCACAGTTCAGAGAAAATGTTAAACAAACTTTACAAATGAATCCAATAAACGTACAATGTGTGAGTCTCTTTAGTTAAATGAGTAAAGTAACTTGAATAATCTGAACCGTTGAGTTGTGCCTTCATCCCTACCATACACGTGTCCCTTTGTATACCTATTATTCTCAAATGGTAACAAATCCTCCCCCTGCAACCATGACCTCATGGTTGAATGTAGGAAACCTCTGCAACAAATCAAATAAGAACTCCCAAGTTGCTTTAGCTTCATTCTCGTTAGTCCTCATCACCAAAACCTTAGTAACTGTCCTGCCTTGATGATTCACCATCTTCCTCTCCAAAATATACTCAGGTTCGTTAACTAGAACATCCTGGGCAATAGAAAGTAATTGAAAATGTACCGAAGGATCTCACACAGAGATTCAGCTGAGACATGAAAAACCGGATGGACCTGGAAGTGTCTAGTAAAGCCAGCTTATAAGCAACATGTCTACACTTGTCTATTACCTTGTAAGGCCCAAAATACTTGGGAGACAGCTTCTGATTAATTCGCTTGACACAATACCTTGTCTATAAGGTTCACATACACATAATCACCCATCTGGAAGCTTCTCTCTGATCTTTTCTTATTAGCCATTTGTTCCATTATGTGTTAAGCTCTCAACAAGTGAAACTCCAGAATGAGGAGCATATTTTCCCTATCTTGTAAGTTTTGAGCAACCACAACAACTTTAGACTCACCTGGCACATAAGATAAGTGTTGAGGTGGAGGATGGCCAAAAAGTGCTTCATAAGGAGTCATATGGGCAGCGGAATAAAAGCTGGTCTTATACCAATACTCAGCTAAGGATAGCCACTTGCTCCAAAGATAAGGTATGTCACTGCACATGCATCAGAGATAGGTTTCCAAACACCTATTTACTACCTCAGTGTGGCCATCACTCTGAGGGTGATAGGCGATTGAATAATTGAGAGACACTCCCTGTAATGTGAAGAGTTCCTTCGAAAAGTCACTGAGAAAAACTACATCACGGTCACTGACAATTGAATTAGAAAGACCATGGAGTTTAAAATTGTTGTCTATAAAAGCCTGAGCCATAGTAATGGCAAAGTATGGGTGAGCTAGTGCCACAAAATGAGCAGCTTTGGTTAAGCGGTCCACCACCACCAGGATCAGTGTCTTACCTTAAGAAAAAAAGAAGACCATCTATGAAATCTATGGAGATGTCAGACCAAACTACAGCAGGAATATGTAAAGGCGACAACAATCCAGGAGAAGCCACTATCTTAGATTTACATTACTAGCAAACAGAACCACTCCTAATGTAAGCTTGGATGTCCTTTGTCATTTCCTTCCAGTAAAACAAGCTTTTAACTCACTGATGAGTAACATCTCTTCCAGAGTGACCACCCAAGCCTGAACAGTGAAGCCACTCCAAAATAGAATTTTTCAAGTCAACATTCGCAGGTACTACCAACTTACTTAATTTTCCTCCTCAATAGTCCTTTAGACCACACAAAATGCTTTCTACCACCAGGTTTTGTCTTCAACTCATCAATCAAATTTTTTATCAACACATCTTGTACATAACTCTCTTGAATACGCTGCAACAAATCACATTCCAACACAGATAAGGCCATATGAAGTATCTATGAACCCTCAACCCTATAAAATGCATATCAACTAGATTCTCCTTTCTTTCCTTGTACTGAATTTCATAGTCCAATTCCAACAGCTTAGGAAGCCACTGTTGATGTATAGGAGTATTGAGTCGTTGTTCCAATATGTACTTGGGCTTCTTTGGTCAGTTTTAATAACAAAATGACCCTGAAACAGATAATGCCTCCATTTTTGCATTGCAAAGACTACTGCTAGCAATTCTTTCTCACAAATGGAAAGATAGAGTTGCTTACCTTGCAGTGCCTGCTGATATAAGCAATAGGATGAGCATTCTGCATCAACACAACTCCAATTTCTTGCCAACAAGCATCATTTTCAACCACAAAAGGTTGATCAAAATTTGGCAAAGCTAGGACTGGTGTCGAACATAGGGCCTGCTTAAGGGAACTGAAAGCCAATATTGCCTCTTCTGTCCACAAGAACGCATCTTTCTCTGTCAACAACATTAGTGTTCGTGCAATGTGTCCAAAGTTCTTACAAAACGCCGGCCGATAATAGTTAGCTAAGCCTAAAAACCCTCTGAGATGCTTCAATTTTTTTGGTCTTGGCCAATCAACCACTGCTTCTATTTTTACATGATCCGTAGATACACCACCTTGATCAATGAAGTGTCCCATATATTCTACTCTTGTAGCAGCAAAAGCACTTTTGAGCGTTTTGCATAAAGCATCTGTTTCCTCATTAACTCCAACACGCATCGCAAATGGTGCACATGAGCCTCCTCAGAATCACTGTAAACTAAGATTTCATAAAAAAAAAATATCAACAAAAACTTCCTCATAAACTTTTTAAAAAAAACATTCATTAAACTTTGAGAAGTGGCTGGAGTATTAGTTAACCCAAAAGGCATCACCATATACTCATAATGGCCATCATGTGTCTTAAAGGCAGTTTGTGAATATCTCAAGGATTCATTCTTACTTGATGGTAACCAGCCCTCAGATCAATCTTGGAATACAACCTGGAACCTCCTAATTCATCCATTACGTCCTCAATGAGAGGGATTGGGAAACAATATTTCACTGTCAGCTTATTTAATCCCTTGTAGTCTACACAAAGGCGCCAAGTGCCATATTTCTTCTTCACTAGAACCACTTGAGATGCAAATGAGTTGGAGCTTGGTTGTATAATACCCCCCATCTAACATTTCCTAAACAATTTTGTCAATCTCATTCTTTTGTTGCACTGCATACCTGTAAGGCCTCAGACCGGATTCACTCCTTCCAAGAGTAGAATCTTATGGTCATGGTGTATTCTAAAAGGTGGTAAACCTTGCGGCTCTTCAAACACATCTTGACACTCTTACATCAACACTTCAACAGACCCTAAAGATTGTTCTGTCTCCAAAGAAGATAACAACAATCCATTCTCAATCTAATCAGAAATGACACCCAACATTGATATCTGAACTTCTTCCTCTTTAATCTTGATCAATTTCCTTGCTTTAACTACTTTGACAGATTCTGGATGGATCCCATGAATTACAACCTCCTTCTGTCCCATGTCAAACCGCATAATCAACTTCTGAAAATCCCATGTGATAGGTCCCAATGTCTGAAGCCATTGAATCCCCAATAATGCATCACAACTTGACAGAGGAATTACCATAAAATCAGCCACAAAATTGTAACCATGAAAATCCCATGCCAGTTTCTCTATCTTGGCTTGTACCTTCATATTATTACCATCAGCCACTTTCACCCTAGCATTATCCCTAGACAGCAGCACACCCCAATTTTTCTGCTACTTGAGGGTCTACAAAATTATGTGTTGAACCAGAATCTACAAGAATAAACAATGACCTTTTCTTATGCACTCATCTTACCATCATGGTGTTGTAAGTAGAAATTCTTAATATGGCATATTAGCATTCACTGAAATTTGAGCAATCTCTCCTTCAGGCTATTGATTTTATTTTTCTTCACCTTTTTTTTCCCCAGACTACATCATCTTCCATCTCCACGACAAAAACTTGAGATGTTTTATGTGTTTTATAATGGTCAGGAGTGAAAGGAGCATCACAGAGGTAACATAACCCTTTTTCCCTCTTTTCAATCATCTCTTTAGTTGATAAATGCCTCCTTGATTGAGTTTGTTGTTCTTTTGGCCTACCCGGAAGCAAAACCTTTTTCAAAGGCTGATCTCTGCTCTTCTTGGAGGATACAAAACATATTAAAGGAGGTTTATTTGTATTCCAAGAACTAAATTGAATTTTCCAAGGATGTGTAGTCTCATAGAGACGTCACAACAACAAACACTGCCTCACCGTTTGTGGTTGGAACATCTGTATGTGCATTTGTGTATCAACTCTTAATCCAACCATGTAAGCGTTCACCAAGTAAGGATCTGAAAGGTTCACACGAGTCCTTATGCTCTCAAATTTGGCATGGTACTAAATAATTCCCCCTGTCTCTTGCAACTTCTTCAGTTCTGCAATAGGATTCTCCCAAACCTCATCAAACCTTTCTTGTAACAACTCACGATATGACGGCTAACCTAACATCTCAACCTCAACCAGATTCAAAGACTGATACCAATTAGCTGCCTTATCGTCTAAATGTATCGTAACTATGGGCACCTTAATCTCATCAGGCGTATGATCCACCCTAAAAAAATTTCCACTTTAAACACCCAATCCTTCACTCTAGCACCATTGAATCTAGGGAAATCTAGCTTCGTTAACCTAGTAACCCCAGCATAAGAGCCATAAGTACCTGATCGCTTCACTGGATCCAAATTTTGGGTGAAATTCACAGAAGATGGTGATGATCGGCATTGGTTTCGAGATTCATCTTGGTTCGAAGGTCTCAATTTAGACATCAAATGCATCGCTTCAAATATATCAGCTATGTGTCTCTCTATCTTTGTATTCTTCTCCGCGATCGAGTTTTCCAGCTTCTCACACCTTGAATCTATCGTCTTCTCAACCACTTACTTCTCCTTCCGTGCTTGAGCTTGAGTTTCCATCCTAGCTTCCCAAGAATCGATTAGCTCTGACACCACTTGATAACGTTATGCTCGCAACTCAAAAACAAACTCCAATTTCAATACCAAACGATCCAATTGGGACTCTAATGTTCATAAAACAAGAAATTCCCCAACTCGCCTTGTAAGATCTGGATGATCAGAATCTTCACAGAGGATGAATTGATCACATTTCAGAGAGAAAACGAAAGAGAAAATGTTTAACAAACTTTACAAATGAATCGGATAAATGTAAAATGTGTGAGTCTATTTTGTTAAAAGAGTAAAGTAACTTGAATAATAACTTGAATAATCTGAATCATTGAGTTTTGCCTTCATCCCATCCATACACGTGTCCTTTTGTATATCTCTTATTCTCAAACGGTAACATTCTAACCCTAAAACCTCAATTTCGTTTTAAACCCTAAAAGCCTAATTTCGATTTCAAATCCTTTAGATCTCTAACCCTAAAACCCTAATTTTGATTTCTAACCCAAATTTTGATTTTGTGTTTGATTTCAAAACCTCATTTGATTTTCTTATGATAGTACCAAAGATTTGAATGATGCAGAAAGAGATCAAATAATGCGGATGTTGGAAGAAAAGTCTGATTCTTCTAACCCAGGATTATGCCATTCCAGATGATATTCAGAATGAAGTGAAGGTTCAGCCGACTCTAAAGACGATTCTAGGGGTGTTTTTGGGGGTGAAAAAGAATTGATGGATAAGTTTCGATTAGAAATTGAAGATGTTGCTCATTTTAATGATGAACTTGCTCTCCAACAATATGTTTGTTTTGATAACAACAATGAGAATGAGGATGTGAATGAGGAAGTGCATCTAGTTTATTTCAATAGAAGACACAAGATTAGAAGAAGAGGAGATTGAATTTTTACTTTGGACTCTTATTCAGTACTGATGCAACATTTAAAGAGGTTGTCTTCGATTATGCTCTCAAAAAATACTGCAACATCAAGAAAAGTAGGTGAGATCATACTAGCTAGAGTTTAAGTGTGTTTCAGACAACTGTGATTGGAAGATTTATTGTGCTTTACAAACAAGAAGGAACAAATGGGAGGTGACAACTTATATGGAAGTGATGATCATACATATAGTCGAGATGGATCATGTTAGATGTTAACATATCCAATGATTGTTGTTCTATTTTTGGACAAAATAAGAGAAGATCTTATCGGTATGTTGCCTATGAAGATACAAGAAATCATTAAGGATTACTGATAGATATCTTTGACAAGAATTCAGTGTCAACAAGCGAGGAAGAAAGCTCTAAAGTAGATTCATCAAGAATATTAAGGTCAATCTGGTAGTTGGCATGGTGCTACAACAAGAAACAATAAACCCAATACTTAAAAGTTGGAAGAGTATGATATATGTGTCCAAAATGATATAATGAAGCCAAACCCACAAAGTTGGTGCAAAGCTTTTTACGTGATTATGTGCCTGATTGGTTTTTTACAGAATGGCTGAGAAACTTATATGTTGACACTATCAATCCACTAAGAGGACTAGGTCACTGAATTCTAGGTGACATCGCATTGGTGACCCCAGTTCATGAATCACAACACTCTGAAAAGAAGAAGAGATCTAAGAAACAGATTAGGAAAAAAGGAAAAAAAAAAGCAGAAACATGATAAACAAGTGAATTAAGCAAAACTCAAGAAGCATACAATTCATTGCAACAAATGTGGTCAAGCTGGTCAAAATGCTAGGTTATATAGCAAAAGAGTAAAAAATGTTAGCTTTCCTGTGTCCTTATATGATTTATGTTTTACTTGGTGGTTATTTAGCTTATGATGATATGAAGTGTTGTTTCCTTGGTCGTAGCATGTTTAGACTGAAATTTCAGGAAGTCAATCTAATCAGTCCATGCCACAAGTGGTGGATTATTGATATGCTCAAGTATGTTAGAGGTCGAACCACAACGACTCAAGATATCACTCAATAGATTTCAGATCAAATCAAGCTAAGTAAAATAAATGTGATTAAAAACAGCAGTAGTAAACTAGTAAACGATTAAAGACGGGTTGAAAAATCAATGGGGGAAAGCGCTAAGCCTAGGGAAATTCGCAGGTAAATCAGAATTGCAGATCAAACAGATTGTCAGGAAAATATTAAGCACCGTTCTTAAACTTGAAACACGAATATAAAATCAACCAACTTTCGCTGCGAAGATTATCTATGTCTAAAACTAGAATTCCAAATTTCTTTGCAAATCCTATGAATTCAAACAAGCAATAATGATCAGGTTCAATTGTTCACAAAATCCTAAACCAAATTTCTTTGCGAATAGATCTTTTGCTCACCAAACACTAGTTTAGGAAATCAATCACACTTTCGTGCCAATTAATCAACCTAATATCAGATTCTAGGTTGCGAAGCTAGAATAGGCAATAAACACAAGTGTAGATGAAGAACTCCAATGATTTTCCCTAACAATTCATCAAATACCTTTGAGTAACCCTAGACCTAACAAAGAATCTACTTAGACATGGTGAATGAAACAAACATCATGAATAAAATAGATTGCATAAAGGAAATAGAGTAAAGAATACAAAGATGGTTCCAAATCTTCTCCCAAAACTCTGCTACAAAATTTCTATTTTCGGGTATGAGTTCTCTCTCTAAAAGTGGCTGAAAAACTTAATTATATCCTAAGAAAACGTTTTGGGATTAATTGCAAATACTAAATTCTTTTGGGCCGATTCTTCAAACTCATCGCGTGTTCTCTTTCTTGGATATCGGTATCGACCGATACCATAAATGGTATCGATCGATAGAGAAATGGCGAGTTACGTTTCTTCTAAATGTCAATGTCGATCGACACTATGTGGTGTCGGTCGATACTGAGGCTTCATATTGGCTTTCGAACTGCTTGATCCACGTTCAACTCTGAAATGCTCCAGAAAACTTCAATAGATCCAATTTAGCTCCAAAGTTCCTAAATCCTGAAAAGACTCTAAAAGACTCAAAAAATACTAGAAAGACTCAATAAAAGAGACTTATACAGATATATCAATTATGCAGATATAATAAGAGTGGTAGTTTAGGTAGTCTTATTTTGGCGGTTTAGATACTCTTCTTTTGGCTTGCACCAGTTTTTTTGTGTGGCCTTCGGTTTAGATATTATTGTTTTGGCCGAAATGTTGCTTAAGTAAGCCATTAAAAACAAATTGTTTTAAACTCTGTCAACGATTTAATCACGTACATTAAATAAAAACGTTAGAAATCAACAAAAGTCAACGAAAAGGGGATACACATCGAATATATATATAACACCCTTCGACAAAATTTTATTTATGTGGATCAACATTAAAACTCCAAAATCCTGTGCATGAGACCTTACCGCAAAGTTTGTATGTGATTACACCTCAACGACCCACTTGCTTTTGTTTTCCTTCAAAATTTCTTGTTTTTGTTACTGTTTGCTTAAAATTAATGACCATTCTCTTCAATAAGGCTATACTACAGGTTTGTGCTACGTATACTTTGGCTTTTAATTTGTGCTGTTATTGCCAGCTTTCTCACTATTATCTCTCTTAGATTTTTCTAAGTTTTCTTTATACACTACAAGAAAACAGGCGATTTGCGACGGAATATTTTCGTCGCAAATTCGCGGCGGAATTGCGATGAATTTGCGAGGAAACTGGTTTCCGTCGCAAAATCCTCGCAAATTTGCGAGGAACATTTCCCTCGCTAATTGCGAGTAATATGCGACGATATAGCCTCCTATTTGCGATGAATTTGCGACAGAAATTTTAAATCGCAAATTTGCGAGGGATTTGCAAAGATTTTGCACGGGTAAATAATTTCCGTCGCAATTTCCTCGCAAATTTGTGACGGATTTGCGATGGTTAGTCAAAAATGGGTAGAAAATTAGGTGAATCACGTTTTAAATGTTGTACCTAATTATTGCGAGGGCCGGTTTCCTCGCAAATACGTCGCAAATTAGACGCAATTCCATAGCAATTCTCTCGCAAAATTTTTCAAAAAAACTATAAATACCATAACGTGAGATCTCTCATTTCACAACAAAAAAAAAATAGCTTACAAAAAAAAAACAGAGAAAATACAAAAAAAAAAAAAAATCGAGATATCGTTTTCTGAGAGATTAGGAAGAATGGCGTCGCAGAATGAAGCATATGCATTACGAAGTTGGATGTATAATCGAAAAGATCCGGAGACAAGAGAAGTGACGAAAGAGTATCGTGTCGGGTTGCGAGCATTCATCCACCAGGCCACTAACAACCCATATGCGAAGGGTGACGGTAACATATTCTGTCCATGTAAAACTTGCAAGAACACTCAATATTTGGATATTGATATTGTGAAGAAGCATCTATATAATAGAGGATTTATGCCGAACTATTATATCTGGTTTTCACATGGGGAGGGTTATAATCTTGGTGCCGGAAGTAGTAGTACGGGTGATGGTGTTGATCAACCGAATTATAATGATAATTATAATTATGGCCAAAATATGTTTGAAGATTATGAAAGGGATCAACAGGGAAATAGGTTTCATGATATGGTTACTGATGCATTTCATGAATCTATTCCTGCATTTGCTGATGATACTAGGGAAGAACCCAATGTTGAAGCACAACATTTTTATGATATGTTAGACGCTGCAGATCAACCTATCTATGAGGGATGTAGAGAGGGGTTATCTAAACTTTCATTGGCATCTAGGATGATGACAATTAAAAGTGATAATAACCTAACTGAAAATTGCATGGACGCATGGGCTGAGCTTTTTAAAGAGTATTTGCCAGAAGATAATATTTCTGCAGGGAGTTACTATGAAATACAGAAATTAGTTGCTAGTCTGGGGCTACCTTCGGAAATTATTGATGTTTGCATTGACAATTGCATGATTTTCTGGAAAGACGATGATAAGCTACAGGAATGTCGATTTTGTGGGAAGCCAAGATATCAACCAACTACCGGAAGGAGCCGTGTCCCATACCAACGTATGTGGTACTTGCCTATCACTGATAGATTGAAACGGTTATACCAATCGGAAAGGACATCGGCGGCAATGAGATGGCATGCAGAACATACAACGAATGATGGGGAGATTACGCATCCGTCAGATGCAAAGGCGTGGAAACACTTTCAGACGGTACATTCTGACTTTGCTAACGAGAGTAGGAATGTCTATCTTGGCTTATGCACTGATGGATTTAGTCCATTTGGTTTGTCTGGGAGACAATATTCTTTATGGCCTGTGATATTGACGCCATACAATCTGCCACCAGAAATGTGCATGCAAAGGGAAGTCTTGTTTATGAGTATTCTGGTACCGGGTCCTAAGCATCCAAAACGATCCCTTGATGTATTTCTGCAACCCTTGATTCATGAGTTGAAACAATTATGGTATACAGGTGTACGCACATTTGATTATTCACAGGAACGGAATTTTACAATGCGGGCAGTGCTATTGTGGACCATTAGTGACTTCCCAGCGTATGGGATGTTATCGGGATGGACCACGCACGGAAGGTTATCTTGTCCGTATTGCATGGATCGATCAGATGCCTTTCAACTGAAGCATGGAAGGAAGTCGTGCTGGTTTGATTGTCATCGTCGCTTTCTTCCCTTGCATCATCCGTATCGGAAGAACAAGAAGTTGTTCAAAAAGAACAAGGTTGTGCGTATTCCTCCCCCAGTTTATATGTCAGGGAATGATTTGTTTGAGCAGATTGATTATTATGGTGCTCAGGAAACATGTAAGCGTGGGGGAAATTGGCACACTACAGCGAACATGCCTGACGGATATGGGAGTTCTCACAATTGGCACAAAATGAGTATCTTTTGGGAACTCCCATATTGGAAAGATCACCTACTACGGCACAACCTTGATGTGATGCACATCGAGAAAATTTTTTTCGATAACATCATGAATACGATTTTGAATGTGCAAGGAACGGGAAAGAGTAAAGACAACTTCAAATCAAGGTTGGACTTGGCCGAAATCTGCTCAAGAAGCGAGTTACATATTACAAGAGATGGTAAATTACCGATTCCGATCTTTCGGTTGTCTGGGGATGCGAAACAGACGTTGTTTAACTGGATTGCTTCAGAAGTGAAGTTTCCGGATGGTTATGTGTCCAAATTCTCAAGATGTATTGAACAAGGCAAAAAACTTGCCGGTATGAAGAGCCACGATTGCCATGTTTTCATGCAACGACTATTACCCTTTGCATTGGCTGAGCTCTTACCGACAACCGTCCACGAAGCAATTGCTGGTACATATTAATTAATTACATTAATTATTGAAATAGTTTTGTCATTTTATTAAATTATTTCAGTGGTGTGATTATAATAACTATGAACGTGTAGGCATTGGAGCATTTTTCAGGGATCTATGCACACGAACACTTACAGACGAGGGCATTGTGCAATTACAGAATAATATACCAGTGTTGCTCTGTAATTTGGAGAAAATATTTCCACCATCTTTTTTTGATGTGATGGAACATCTTCCAATCCACCTACCGCATGAAGCAGCTCTTGGAGGGCCTGTGCAATTTCGATGGATGTACCCGTTCGAGCGATTCATGGGACATCTAAAAGGAAAGGCCAAAAATCTTGCAAAAGTGGAAGGATCGATCGTTGCAGGAAGTTTGACTGAAGAAACCTCTCATTTCACGTCATATTATTTTAGCCCAACCGTTCGAACCAAAAAGGCTCGTCTAAGCCGATATGACGATGGAGGTGTTGCACCAACATATAACGTAGAGGTCCCAGATATCTTCACCCAAATAGGGAGACTTGGTGGAAAGGTTAAGGAAGTTTGGTGGGAAGACCACAAATTTACTCGTGCGGCGCACAATTATATATTGCGAAATTGTGAAGGAGTGCAACCGTTTGAGAGGTATATCTCTTAATTAATTATTTAAATTTGTTAACTAACAATTATTTAATATTATTCATTGTGAAGTTCACGAATTTAATTTAATTTTGTTTGTACAGTGAATTCGACAGGCAGATGCGAGAAGCTTGTCCCGGTTTACCAGAAAAAGAGTATGAGAAGTCCAAAGAAGATAATTTTGCTGGATGGTTAAGATATTATGTACGTAGAGTAAGATATTATACATATTTGATATATTCCAACAATATTTAAATAATCTAATTCGTTAATTAAAAATTTATATTTATATATATATAGGTGATGAATGGATGTGCAAACCAGCCCTTGCCACTATGGTTGCATGAGATTATTCACGAACCAATTGCGAAGATCAAAACTGCCCCAATGTACTTCACTCGTGGATACACTTTTCACACGTATGATTATGGCTCCAATAAGTCAACCGCAAATTATGGAATCCACGTGCCAGGTGATCTAAACTTCTACGGCGTCTTGCAAGAAATTATGGAAGTCTCATATCCTGGAATTATTGGGTTGAAATGCATTTTATTCAAATGTCATTGGTACGATCCAACGGTCGGTCGAGGCGTCCGCACAAACACATTAGGGGTAACCGATGTCAATGCAAACAGAAAATTTTCTAACTTCGAACCTTTTATCCTAGCATGTCAAGCAGAACAAGTGTGTTATATTCCTTACCCTCGGAAAAGGCAAATGCGGGAGACGTGGTTATCAGTGATAAAAGTGAATCCGAGAGGTCGTATAGTCGGGGAAGTTGATGATGTGGCTATGCAACATGAAAGATCACCAGAAGTCTTTGTAGCAATCGAATCAACCGAGAATATCTTACATATTGATCCAGAAACCAGAGAAGAAGAAGACATAATAGTTGATGAGACGAAGGAAGATGAAGAATCTGACGAGTTCGAGGAGACTGATGATGAAGAAGACACTGATCATAGTGAACACTCCAATGAATCTGAAAAAGAATCTGATTAATTTTTAAATGTTTTTAAGCAATTTCGATTATAAAGAAAGTTTTTTTTTAATCAAATTTTACCAAATTTGCGAGGGATTTGCGATGAAAGAGCTTAAATCATCGCTATTCCCTCGCACATTTGCGAGGGAATTGCGATGGACCCGTCCAATTCCACGCTATTTCCTCGCAACTTTGCGAGGAAATTGCGAGGAAAGCGTCTAATTCCACGCAATTTCCTCGCAATTTGCTAGGGAATTGCTTGGAATTAATTTGAAAATTCAGCAATTTGAAAAGAAAAACGTAGGCGGAGGGAGAAGAAGATCTCGATCGGTCATAAGTCATATCCAATGAACTCAGGTATACACTGAAATCTTCCTTGATCTCGATTAGTCATTTCCTTCTCTTCTTGGCCCTGAGTACGATTTCTTCTGAGTTTCTGAGTTCATTGCTCTCGATTTCATCCAACTGCCTTTTGTTTTTGTTTCCCGAGAAAATGAAATCTGAATTCTTTTGAAACTTCTTAATGGTGTATGTTTGATAGTCTTAAGAAGAGCTAGCTGATCAGAATCATATATATTGTTGCGGCTCGTGAACCCAATGTCAAACGAGAACCAGCAGATGAGGATCACGTTGTTGCAGCTCCTACACCTTATGCATCTTCATCTCACAGACAAGAACTAGAGACTAGAAACTCTGATTATGATCCTACTCCTCGTGAGAAAGTGCTCGAGGTATTGAGTCTTTTCAAACAAGTATACAAATGGTCTATTTAATCACATTTTATAAAACTTTGCGATGGCATTGCGAGGGAAGAAAAAACAATAGACGCAATTCCCTCGCAAATTGCGAGGGACTTGCGAGGAAATGAAAAAACACCATCGCAATTCCGTCGCAAAACGTTTCCCTCGCCATTTCGTCGCAAATTTGCGAGGGAATTGCGGCTTAAGACTTTTATTGGTTTAACCGCGAATTGAATTTTTGTTTAATCTTTTGAAATATTTCGTTTTGCGATGGAATTGCGATGGTAGATCAATTCCCTCGCAAATCCGTCGCAAATTGGTAATCCGAAACCCTAATTTGCGAGGGATTTGCGACGGAATTGCGATGGACCGTGTAAAAACAGAATAAAGTCGCGATCTTCTTCTTCCTTTTCCTTTTCTTCTTCCTTCTTCTCCCGAAACCGCCGATTTGCGATTCACCTTCTCCGACGAGCTCCTCTCCAGCCGCGGATCTCCTCTCTCCTCCTCTCCAGTCGCCGATCTGCTCTCTCCTTCTCCAGCCGACCGATCTCTCCTTCAAACCAAGGTTAGATTTTGATTTTGATTTTGATTTTGATTTTGTTTTTGATTTTGATTTTGTTAGATTTTTGTTAGATTAGATATTGTTAGATTTTGTTGATTTTGTTAGATTAGTTTAGTTTAGTTTAGTGAAATTGTTAGATTAGTGAAATTAGTGAAATTATTGAAATTAGTTTAGTTTAAATATTTGTTAGATTATGTTTTGTTAGAATTGTTAGTGAAATTGTTAGATTATGTTTTGTTAAATATTTAGTTTATTTTGTTAGATTAGGTTTTGTTTGATTAGTTTAGTTTATTTGTTAGATTAGTTTGATTTTTTAGTTTAGATTAGTTAAAATAATTAGTGAAATTGTAAGATTATGTTTTGTTAGAATTGTTAGTAAAATTGTTAGATTATGTTTTGTTAAATAATTAGTTTAATTTGTTAGATTATGTTTTGTTAGAATTGTTAGTGAAATTGTTAGATTATGTTTTGTTAAATATTTAGTTTATTTTGTTAGATTAGGTTTTGTTTGATTAGTTTAGTTTATTTGTTAGATTAGTTTGATTTTTTAGTTTAGATTAGTTAAAATAATTAGTGAAATTGTAAGATTATGTTTTGTTAGAATTGTTAGTAAAATTGTTAGATTATGTTTTCTTAAATAATTAGTTTATTTTGTTAGATTATGTTTTGTTAGAATTTGGAAATTTATTAGATTATTTTGTTAGTTTATTAATGCGTTAGATTATGTTTTGTTAGTTTATAAAATTTATAAAATTAGTGAATTTATAAAATTTAGTTTATAAAATTTAGTGAATTTTAGAAATTTTTAGTTTTTAGGTTTTGTAATTTTATAATTCATTTAGTAATTGATTTTTAAAATTTATAAGTTTTAATATGATATCGTTGTAATTATTTTACTAATTTTTTAAATTTTGTTTTTCAGATGTCTGGAGTTAATAACGAGTACTCTCGTTATCTCTCGAGGGGTGGCACGCCTCGGAGGAGTGACTCGTCTCGGAGGAGTGGCACGCCTATTCCAGAAACTCCTCGGACGAGTTTCACTTCTCAGACGGGACGACATGACGACATCCCCGGGAGTCAGTACTATTCACCGCCTCCACCCGCATTCTCAGATCCCCCACCGGTGGCACACTATGATAACGACAATGATGATCTTGTCGTTAAGGCGATCCTCGAGTCTCCAGGTCATGACCTTCTTCCCCGCCTTGATCCAAGACGTCCTGATAATACGTATTGGTAAGGTTTTTTTTTTTTTATTTTATTAATTTAATTTTAAGTTTTTTAAAACAAATAAAGTCATATTATTTGTTTTTTATTATTTTACATTTCAGGTTTGATCAAGACGGATGCGTGGCCGCTTCGGTCCGCTCGATCTTTGAAAGAGATTTCAAAGAGCCTCATGCCAATTGGAGGCAAACACCGGAGCATGTCAAAAGACGGTGGTTTCAGACTTTTGCTGTAAGTTTTTTAATATTTAAAATTAATTATTTTATAATTTATATAACTTATTGTTTGAATTTTTCATGATAATTTTTTTTTTGTAGCAACACTATCATTGGGAGTACAGTATTACGAGCAAGGTCCGAAAGGAGTTTGATGCGAAGTTGAAGGAACGCATGGCCGACCAGGTGGGACGGTGGAAGAAGAAGTGGAAGAAAGAAGGCGACCTTGCGATGCCTAGGTGGTTTGATCCAGATGTCTGGGCAGGCCTTGTGGCGTATTGGCAGGATCCGGCGAGCGAGATCAAGAGCGCTAACAGTCGGGCGGCCCGGTACGCTGATCCTGATGGGGACGGGTATGCCAAGCATCGGTCTGGACAGCTTTCCTACCTTGCCCGCGGACGGAAAATCGTAAGTTTTTCATTTATTTTAATTAATTAAATTCTAATTATTAATTAAATTTTATTGTGATATTTATAAAAAAACAAATCAGGCAAAGGATCGCGGAGATTCGATCCCGGATTTGCTAGCTGTCCTCGAGGAGACAAAGAGGCGACCAGATGGGACTTTCGTCGACAAGAAGTCTGAGAGGATCTACAACGACGTCACTTCCAAGATGCAGGAGTTGACTCAGCATTCTGAGGGCGATGAGAGCGCATCTACCCCTTTGACTCCCGCCGTGAAGAACAAGATCTTTACCGAGGTATGAATATTGATGTTTTATATTTATTTTTTACAATAATTTCAACTAATTAAACTTATTCTTAATTTTCAGGTCGCTCCCCGTAAAAAAGGGAGAATTTACGGAGTCGGTTCTCTGCAATCGCAGATCGACTCGTGTACTTCTTGTTCCTCCAGAGCAGCAGAAGCGGAGTCCGCCGCCTACCTCCAGGGCATCATTGAATTGCAGGCCTAGCTGATCGTGACTCAGTCTGAGAAGATCTCGAGGTTCGATCAGATGTTCAGCTACTTGGCGACAAAGGATCCGGTGCTAGCACAGATTATTCAGGACACTGCAGACGCATCTACCAGTAGGACCGAGACCGGGACCGAGACCGGGACCGGAACCGGGACCGGAACCAGAACCGGAAACGGAACCGGAAACGGAACTGGATCCGGTCCATCGGTTCAATTTTAGATTCCCTAATGTATGATACAATTTAGTTTTTTTAATGTTTAAACAATTTATTTTTATAAAATTTTAATTTTGAAAAACAAATTTTATTTATAATTTATAAATTTTTAATTATTAATTATTAAAAATAATTAAAATTTTTAATTATTATATAAATTGGAAGTCGCCGCAATTCCCTCGCAATTTGCGACGGTTTTGCGAGGGACATAAGAACCGTTCCCTCGCAATTCCGTCGCAAATTGCGAGGGAATTGCGACCCCAATTAGAAATATATCCATGCAATTTCGTCGCAATGTTTCCTCGCAAATGCGAAGGAATTTTTGCGACGCGTTTGCGGGTAAACTTAGTAACGCATTTTGCTTCCAATTTGCGATGAAAACGTTTGCGATGAAAAACGCGTTCACGCACTTCCGTCGCAATTTTGCGACGATATTGCGGGATTATTTTTGCGACGAGATAGCAACCACGTTTTTTCCTCGCAAATTTGCGAGGGATTTGCGAAGAAAATTGATTTGCGAGACGGGATTTGCGACGGAATGGTGCGTCTCGCAAATCCATCGCGAAAGGCCATTTGCGACGGAATTGCGAGGTATATGTCCATCGCAAATGGCCTGTTTTCTTGTAGTGATATGTCTCCTTATTACTTAGTAGAAGAGCCTCTATTTCTTGTTCACTTAAAAGCATTGAGACCTTTTCCTTGTGATGAAAGTGATCAAGATGATGAACAGAAGTGCTAGGATTTTCTTCGAAAGTGACAACTTCTTTGCCTTTGTCTTTCTTCTTCATCTCTTGGGAACCCATTTCTAATTTCTTAATCAATGAGCTCTTTCCAAACTTCGTCAAGTATTTTTTTTTTTTTTTTTATCTTTTGGTTTGCTTTGTTATCAAGTCAAAGTGGTTGTGAAGCATTATAGGGGGAAAAAAACTAATTATAATTATAATCATGATTTAAAGAAGGAAAATAAAATTTTTAAAATCTCAAAAATAAAAGATTCAAGGTTCAGTGTACAATTTTTTTCAGAGTTAAGGTAACAAAATGTTTTGACATGTAAGGAGATGATATGCTTGTAATTATCAAATTGCACAAGAGATCAAACAAAAGTTGGACCCACCATTTTAATATGGTTACATACTCATCTGAGAGAATGACGAAAATGTTATAAATATTTATTGTTCAAAGCAAATTTCTTGCAATTGAAGGTACCTCTAATCTTTGTTGTGCTTTCTATTTTTTCATTTCTTCTCCGTCAAATTAAAAAAAAAAAATCCATTTTGTCAACTTTATTTGATGGTTGTCTTGTGAGACAAATTCGATAAGAAACCCTATTACAAGCATGGTCATTTTTTTTTTTTTGCATAAAATAGGTCGCGAATCTTGTGCATCAAGTGGGAATCTCGGGTGTTGCAATACAGGTCAAAGAGAAGCCTGATCCGTAAGCAAGCACCCTTTAAAACTCATTACTTAATAAGAATTTGTTACACCGATATGCCGACAACTTACTACTAGGAATCGCGGGTAACCACACATGCCTATTGTTTTACTTAGTTGGTATGAAAAAAAAAAGTTGTTATTTCATTGTTTCAAATTTCATGGGATTAAAATGAGGAAGTGGCAACAATTTTTTATAAGTTAGCAAAACTAGTTACGGCCGTGTTCTTTTAGATGTTGCTACGACACACTCCGGCTATTAGAGTGTAAAAGACCTACATTGGAAGTTGGGAGATTTGTGGACTAATATATTAGTGTGTGGCAATCCTCCACTCTTGAGCTAGCTTTTGGGTGTAAGTTAGACCCATTCTAATATGGTATCAGAGCTCAATGTTCCAACTTCTCAATTGTGGACCACTCGTGGATGTCCAGTCCCACAAACTTCACGCTTCAGATGTCCAGTCCTGAGCGTGAGGGGGTGTATTAGAGTGTAAAAATCTCACATTGGAAGTTGGAAGATTTGTGGACTAATATATAAGTGTGTGGTAATCCTCCACTCTTGAGCTAGCTTTTGGGTGTAAGTTAGGCCCATTCTAATACCGACGACTACGAAATACAAAAGAAAAGTGATGTAGCTGTCGCTGAGATTTTGAACAAGTTGCTGCTTTCTCCAGAAAATGGTTGTCGCTAAGTGAAAAACAAGTAGTTGCGTTTTTCTAGCGACAAAAAAAATGGTCGCAGCGACTCCGTAATCGTTAACAACAACAGTCTCCACACATTTTTGGGTCACAAGAAACTTTTGTTTACCGCATTTTGTTTGGTCGCCAAAATGAATCGCAGCGACATCTAAAAGAACAGGGCCACAATATGTTCAAAGGATATCTTTGATAAAGTCATATATACTTAGAGGTATATAATTAGTGTATATAGATGAAGATTACTTTTAAATTAATTTAACTAATACTATTAATTTAGTTTTTTTACCAAATCTTCAGTGACTTAACCAAATTTAAAAGTATTTGGTTACATTCCTAGGTTAATGATTCTTTCTCATCCACCAAATTTTATCATATACTGTATATATGTACTAGTGTTGTTCAACTACAACTAGATGATACCTTTGCTACAACCGGAGATGAATTTTTTTCTTTTTAAGTATTAGTAAACTTTATTTGAATAGGTAATATTGAAACTGATATTTATATACTATTTTTTTTGTTAAATGTTAATTTAGCTAGGTTAATATTTGTTGTAAAGTACGCAATATAATACACTTATTTTTACCAAACAAATTATTCTTTTTTGGACCAAGTCTCTTTTTTGAAACCTCAGCAGTAACGTGAAGCCAAATGTCAAGTGGCCCTGTTCGTTTCCTCATCCAGATGATCCATCTATATGGAGATGGAAATTAGTGTTCGTTTAGTGTTAAAAATGACAACCATTCAAATGGTTCATTTAGATGAGTTTGGAAAATTTAGGCAAAAATTTTAAAATGAGTTTGACCATTTGGATGGAGACGACTCTCCAAAATTTTGTAATGTCTAAAATATCTTCATTTACAATTATAACTCAAATAATATAAACTATATATATATTTCATATTTTTATTTAAAAAATCACAATATTGCACCAAATTTTTTTTTCTAAAACCGTAAAATCACAGACTAATATTTTCCGTCAAAATCATAAAATCTCGGAATTATGTTTTTTTAACCAAAATCTTAAAATACTGTAATTCCATCAAAACAAAATATTTTTGCCGAATTATTCAAAACTGTGTTTTCCGTCAAAACCGAGAAATCGGAAAACGTAATTTTCCCGCCAAAACCTAATTCCAAAATTTTGCGTTTTAGCGGAAAAATTAGAGAACTGTGTTTTTCGGCCAAAATCGAAATCGAAAAACGCAATTTTCCCGCCAAAACCTTAATTCCGCGATTTTGCGGTTTTGGCGGGAAAATTGGAGAAATGTGTTTTCCAACCAAAATCGAAATCAGAAAACACAATTTTCCCGCCAAAAACTTAATTCCGCGAATTTGCGGTTTTGGCAAGAAAATTGAAGAAATGTGTTTTTTCGCCAAAATCAAAATCGGAAAACGCAATTTTTCCGCTAAAACTTAATTCCGTTATTTTGCGGTTTTGGCGGGAATATTGGAAAAATTGATTTTCTGCCAAAATTGAAATTGGAAAACGCAATTTTCTGCAAAAAATCGGAGAATTAAGTTTTCCCCCCCAAAATCGTCAAATCACGATTTTGGCGGAAAAATTGTAGAATATCGTACTCCCTTGAAAACTTCAATTCCATAATTTCCCGCTAAAATTGTGATTTTATGGCGGAAGAAACTTAATTCTATGATTTTGCGGTTTTGGCGAGAAAACGTTATTCTGCGATTTTATGGTTTGGCAAGAAAAAATATTTTTTTTTTAATTTTCATTATATTTTAATCAATAATTAAAATCAATATATTTAAGATTATGATTAGATCAAAGTATGAATATTTTAGTTATTTTCTTATTAAATTCATTTAAGTGGAGATGAATATTTACAAAAATGAACCATACAAACAAAGGTTCATCCAGATGCTCCATTCAAATGAACGTCCAAAAATTGAAACGAACAACATTCAGATGAGCAAACGAACATGGCCTAAGACTTCTGGTGTGAATTAGGAAGATGTCTTTAACGTGGTTCACTATTTCGATTGGGTATCTACCGTTGACGATTGGCTCCATGAAGTAGTCAAAGGTGAAGGCCGTGGCTCGAGCCGCAGCTAACCGGTCAACCTATGACTCTGAATAAAGGTTGTGCCATACTATGTTTAATGCTATACTGGTTTCACTTTTCTGAGATGTACTGTATGTGGATACAATAATCTATGGCAGTAAAGAAACAAACAAGAGCAGAAATGGAGCATTGCTGAAACAGAGTAGAGATAGAGCAGACCGGAAACAGAATAAAAACAGAGCAGACCAAGAACAGAGTAAACACAGAGCAGATTGGAAACATAGTAAAAACAAAGCAGGGGCCAAATAGGACATTGTGCACATTTGAGTAAATCAGATTTTAGATGAACAAAACTTCGTTTAACATCCCAGTCCCACCATAACATCCCTAATTGTGAGTGGTTTAAAATCACAATTCACAAAGATGTATTTGGATAAACTTTTTTTGGATGAGAAAATGGCAAGTAGTACTCACTGAGAGTTATATAGAGAGGAAAAAAAAGGAAAGTTTCGTCGCTTTTATTCCTTCATCTTTGAAAATTTAACGAAAATTCAAATGAGTGAATTGTTATTACCGACAAAAATAGAGAAGACAAAAAATGTTAGAGATTCACATTAATGTTTGGTTTTTGGAAAGCTTTACAAACAAGTGGTCTCCGACAACAAGTGGTCTTCTTCGGGTTATATCGCAAATGCGTAATAAAAGGAATTCCTTTCCCTTTGTTTTTTTTTTGTCATTTCAACATTCGGAATTATTATTTTCCGAAAGTTTAAAAAATGTGTGAGAAATATTAATGTTGAGTTACAAGAAAAGAAAAAAAAAACGTTGACATCTTTTATCAGATTTTTATCCTTTTCATAATTATATAATTTGTGTTGATAATACTTTCTCCAGTTTCTGATTAAATGTCGTTTTGGGAATGTTTTTGATTTTGTTTTATTTTAAGTTAAGTGTCAGTTTTAGATTTCTCTTAAGGATATTGTGTATATGTGAGAGTCTTTCTCATTTTCTGTTACTTGTTTCCATTTCTTGTCAAGAGATAATCTTCCCATAATCTGATCTTGAATGCTCTTATTCTGCAAGTCTTTAGAGACCACAACCCATATCACAACATCAAACTCATTCTCCACTTAAACAAAGATGTTGATACGAGCTAATAGGGTGGTTTTGCCTACTCCCTCCATACCATAAATACCCAAGGTCCCTCTTTTATTGTTCGTTTCTCTTTTTATATGTACATCTCGATGGACCTCCGAACGAAATTTGTCTGTTTTGTTTAGTTTCAAAGAATAGGAACTAAAACAAAACCATAGGTTGAGCCCATCAGAGTAGCTTAGATCTCCTTTGTTTTTAATTGAATTGAATCGATTTTTTTACGGTTTTGTCGATGAGAGTTACAAGAAGTGCTGAAGATGTAGAGGGTTCTCCATGTCATCTTCTATTATTCTCTTGCCAAATGTGAGAATTCATGCCATTCTTTTTTAATTATAATAGGTAATGCCTCGTTGCTCTTTAAAGCTCTAGCTTCAAGTGACAAGTACACGGGATCTGACTTGGTGAAGGACTTGCTGACGTGGATGAAGTCGGTGATTCAAAATATTCATCACAACAGTATTGGAACATATAAATTTAGGTTTGAATCGTAAACACTCAGAACCGAAAAGTTGAAAGATTGTGAGCCTTCATCTTGCTGGTCGACAACAATTCAACAATAATGCCTTTATTGTAAAAATTAACTTAAAATTGCTTTCGCTTCCTTTTGGTATTCTAAGAACAACTCCTTCATTTAGCTTTTCAATCCTTTTATGACTTTGAATATGAAACAAAGGCAGAAAGTTTAATGCAACAGATTACATAGCCAAGTGTTAATGTTTCTTTAAAAGGCTATACGAAAGAATACTTGATATCAAACTCAAAAGGAACATCCCAAAAATCAATCAAGAAGGTTCTTGTTGAGACTGTGCATCCTCTAGATAAGTCCAAGGATCGAAACAATCAACCAAAAAGGTTCTTGTCTTCTGATGAGATGAGTGAAAGAAGAGCAAAGGGCCTATGCTATTTTTGTGATGAACAGTATACTCTAGAACACTACAAGACACACAAGAAATCTCAGCTTTTTGGTTTGGAGATGGAAGAAGAGAATGATGAAGTAGCTGCAGACTGGGAGAAAGAGAATCAAGAGATTGAAGGAGAGATAGCTCAGATCTCAGTCAATGCTATATTTGGTATATCTACTTATAATACAATGAGAGTGAAAGGAATACATAAGAAGAGAGCTCTCTTCATTCTCATTGACTCGGGATCTACCCATAATTTGATGGATCCTCAAGTAGCAGAGAAGTTGGACTGTAAGCTATTACATGGGGATAATACTAAAGTGTGAGTAGCACATGGTATCAAGATAAAGGTGCAGGCTATAATGGAGAAACTGGAGTGGGATTTCCATGGTACCAAGTTTGTTGCTGGCTATATGCTAATTCCCTTGACTGGTTGTGATACAGCTCTAGCACTACATGGGATTTTAAGGAATTGACTGTGAAGTTTGATTGGGATCAGAAAAAAATAGTGGTTCATGGGATTCAACATACCTCAGTGAGGGAAGTTATGGTTGAGAAGTAAAACAAGTTGAAAGAGGAAGAAGTTCATGTAACATCCTGGTTTCAAGAATATGGTAATGCATGCGTAGAAGTTTAAAAGAATTGATTTGGCAACTTATGTCACCAAAATGCACTTATCTTTTCGGTCAAACATCCTGAGAGAACTCCATAGTTAAGCATGCTTGAGTTAGAGCAAGTACAGGATGGGTGGCCTCTCGTGAAGTAATTTCTAGTACCGTGTGAGTGAGGACAAAACACGGGGAAATATCACTTAGTGATTTGTAAGGTTGGTAACAAGTTTTTAAAGCCTCTCGGATGTAGTTGACCGGCCGTCGGACAAGAGTGGGCCCAATGGGCCGAGAGAGGACATGGGCCCATTTAAAGGTGGCGGTCAAGGCGTTACATTTGGTATCAGAACAGAACCCAGACGAGTGTGGAGTCAAGAGGGCTCACACCGTCGGGGGTAATGGTCCTGGTACGCAACGAGGACGTTGCGCTGTGTTAGCGGAGGTGATTGTAACATTCCGGTTTCAAGAATATGGTGGTGCATGCGAAGAGGTTTAAAATAATTGATTGGCCACCTATGTCACCAAAGTACACTTATCTTTTCGGTCAAACATCTCGAGAGAACTCTAGAGTTAAGCGTGCTTGAGTTAGAGCATATACAGGATGGGTGACCTTTCGGGAAGTGATTTTTAGTACAGTGCGAGTGAGAACAAAACACGGAGAAAGATCACATGGTGATTTGTAGGATCGGTAACAAGTCTTTAAAGCCTCTCAGACATAGTAGA
The DNA here is from genome assembly GCA_004349715.1 of Crucihimalaya himalaica. Taxonomy (NCBI): domain Eukaryota; kingdom Viridiplantae; phylum Streptophyta; class Magnoliopsida; order Brassicales; family Brassicaceae; genus Crucihimalaya; species Crucihimalaya himalaica. The sequence continues at coordinate 2,168,215 of SMJT01000045.1, forward strand.
CCGGTCGTCAGACAAGAGTGGGCCCAATGGGCCGAGGGAGGATGTGGGCCCATTTAAAGGTGGCGATCGGGGCGTTAGAGTTCAACTCTCTATGATGTGTGTCACTCAGGAAGAAGACGAAGGAACAGTTTAATTGTCAGTCTTGGAAACAGAACAGGGTAGTACAACACATGAACCTACTTTGGAGAAGTTGCTGGGAGAACATCAAGACGTCATTGTTGAGCCTCAGAGAGCACCATAATCATCAGATTCCACTTATTGAAGGTGCTAATCTAGTTAATTTACAGCCTTACAAGTATGACATTCACCAAAAGAATGAAATAGACCGGATTGTGCAAAAATGTTAGACAGTGGTATTGTTCAGCCTAGTTCTAGTTCATTTGCATCACATGTGGTTTTGGTAAAAATGAAAGATGGTTCTTGGAGGTTATGTGTTTATTATAGAGGCTTAAATAGAATAACTTTGAAGGATTGTTTTATTATTCCTCATATTGATGATCTTATGGATGAGTTGGGGAGTTCACAAGTATACTCTAAGATAGACTTAAGAGCTGGCTATCATCAGGTGAGGATGAACCCAATCTGATATACACAAGACAACATTAAAGACTCACGGGGGACATTATGAGTACAGAGTCATGCCTTTTGGGCTAAGTAATGCACCAACTACATTTCAAGGATTGATGTATGCAGTTTTTAAACAGTTCTTAAGGAAGTTTGTTCTGATATTTTTTGACGATATACTAATATACAGTGAAATTGTGGAGGCTCATTTAACACATCTGAGAGCTGTATTAGAAGAGATGAGAAATCAGAAGTTGTTTGAAGAAGAGTAAGTGTGCCTTTGTTACTAGTAGAGTGGAGTACTTGGGCCACTTCATTGAAAGAGGAGGAGTTTCTTCAGATCCAGCCAAGATACAAGCTGTTTTTTACTGGCCTGTCCCAAGAAATCTAAAGCAGTTGAGGGGATTCTTGGGCTTGGCTAACTATTACAGAAGGTTTGTGAAGAATTTTGGCAATATTGCTAGATCTTTGACACTTCTGACAAAAAAAAATGCTTTTGTGTGGTCTGTTGAAACATCATAAGCTTTTGTGACACTGAATAAGGTTGTGTGTACTGCACCTGTATTGGCATTGCCTAGGTTTAATCAGCCGTTTGTGGTAGACATTAATGCATGTGACCATGGTATTAGGGCAGTCCTTATGCAGATGGGACATCCTATTGCATTCATCAGTAGTCAAGTACAAGGTAAATATCATCCCTTTCTATTTACGAAAAAAGAGTTGTTGGATGTTTTATTTGTTGTTCAGAAGTGGAGACACTCCTTGCTTCACGATCATTTTATGATTCTAAGATGATCATTTTGTTGTAAACACACTAATTCAACAACAATAGTTGCCAAAACTACTGGATTTTGATTATGAAATTCAATACCGGGAAGGGAAAGAAAATTTTGTTGCTGATGCATTATCTAGGGTTAATGGTTCAGAGGTTCTGCATATGGCTCTATCATTTCTTGAATGTGGCTTAGACGCTTATTGAGGAGTTTCAAAATAAACAGGATGCCAAGAAACATTTTGTATGGTCCAGAGGTCTTTCAAGAAGAAAGAGTAAGCTTGTGGTTTTAAATGATCTTAGCCTTCATAATTCTATTCTGGAATGGTTGCATTGCTTAGGTGTGGGAGTTCATTCAGGGTGAGATGCTACACATCAAAGTGTCAAAGTTATTTTCTATTAGAAGGGTATGTCCATATATATTCAAGCCTACATCAAAATTAGTTCGGTTTGCTAAAAGTATGACATAGCCGCTTCTCCTGGATTACTCCAGCCTTTATCGATCCCTATTGTTGTATAGTCTAACATTTCAATGGATCTCATCCATGGACTTCCTATTTCTTATGGTAAGACAATGATATTTGTTGTGGTGGATCACTTGACTAAGGCATGTCACTTCTTAGCTTCAGCTCACTCTTACACGGCAGTCACAGTAGCTCAGGCTTATCGGGATAATATATTCAAGTTGCATGGATTATCTAATTATATTTTGAGTGATAGGGATGCTGTATTACTCAGTGAGTTTTGGAGAGAATTATTTACGTTACAAGGGTGGCTCTTAACTACTCAAACACATATCTCCCTCAGAGTGACGGCCAAACTGAAGTTGTGGATATGTGTTTGGAAATATTATATATACGTTGTATGTGTAGTGAGATGCCTCACATGTAGAGCAAGTGGCTACCCTTAGCTGAGTATTGGTATAATACTAACTTCCATTATGCAGCTCAAATTACACCTTATGAAGCTGCTTATTGGCAGCCTCCTCTTCAGCACTTACCTTATTTATCTGGGGAGTCCAAAAGTAGCAGTGGTAGCTCAGAGTCTCCAAGAGAGGGAAAGCATGCTTTTGATCCTTAAATTTCAACTTCTTCGGGCTCAGCATCGTATGGAACAATTGGCTAACAAGAGGAGGACAGACATAAGTTTTCAGATAGGAGATTGGGTGTATGTGAAGCTCCAGCCCTACCGGCAAGGTTTTGTGGTCTTAAGGTTGAATCATAAACTCTCCCCTAAATATTTTGGTCCTTATACAATGGTTATTTAGTGTGGACATGTGGCTTACAAGTTGGCACTTCCTTTAATATCCAAAATGCAACTTGTTTTTCATGTCTCTCAATTGAAGCTGAGTGTGGGGAATAACAGAGTGAGCAACCAGCTTCCTTCTATTGTTCAAGACGCTTTACTCAATGAACCTGAATCTATCTTAGAATGCATGACAGTGAATAGACAAGGTAAGGCAGTAACTCAAGTCTTGGTTAAATCGTCTAATGAGGATACTACAGAGGCTACATGAGAGTACCTTTATGATCTGTTGAAGAAGTACTATCATGTATTTCAACCAAGGGATCATGGTTGTCTAAGGAGGGAGGATTTGTTATAGTATAAGAGGATTAATATTGGTATTAGTGGGTTATTTGAGTGAAACACGTGTGCAGTGGAGATGGTTTATGATCAACTGTCCAAATTGCAGGATGAATCAACGACCACGATTAAAGAAGTGGATTTAGCTGTTTTAAGAAGTGAAGTCACGCAGTTCTCGTAATCAATCGACATCATCTTTGTAAAAGTTTTTTTAGAATTCTCAGTGTGTGTGCTGATCTAATGCTTCCTCTATGAAGAGTCTAATTTGTAGATTCTTGTAAGTTGAATTTGTGGATTTCTTGTTTTATGAACATTGAATCCTTAATTGGTGTTTGTTATTCAATCGGAGCTAACGTTAAATCAAAGTATTTGTTATCAATTGCTTCACTCAATTGCTTCAAAACACATCACATACACTAATAAACCATGGTCTCACTTCGTGCAGTGAACATTGGAGAAATCTCTGCCGTATCGGCGCTGTCAAGATTTTCTCTTCTCACCGTCTTAACATCTTTTCCTCTATCTGTCGTGACTGTTGGGGAAAAAACGCACAATGCACAGCGGACTAAAGTTTCACCCATACTTCTTTGAACCTGCGAGAAAAATACTTGTGAGATAGCAGCAACAAATCAAAACTGAATGTAAATGAGACAACACAATTTTTACGTGGAAAACCTCCTCGATGTCAGAAGGAAAAACCACGAGACTGTAGTCCACTCAAAATCCACTATATCAAATGAATGAGAGTTACAACCACATCCTCCCTGTTCCACAAGAATACATCCAGAGACTTAGTGTAACGCCCCGACCGCCACCGTTCAAATGGACCCACGTCCGCTCTCGGCTCATTGGACCCACCCTATTCCGACGGCTGGTCCGCTATGTCTGGGAGTCTTTAAAGACTTGATTTACCGACCCTACAAATTACCACTTGATCTTTTCCGTGATCTTTTCTCACTCGCACGGTCCCAACAATCACTTCGCGGAAGGTCACCCATCCTGAAATTGCTCCAGCTCAAGCACTCTTAACTCTGGAGTTCTCTCGGGATGTTTAACCGAAAAGATAAGCGCACTTTGGTGACATAGGTGGCCAAATTAATTATTTTAAACATCTCCGCATGCACCACCACATTCCTGAAACCGGGATATTACACTAAGACTCCAAAAGAGCAATCTCTATCAACAACAAAAAACACCATAAGAAAGAGCAACAAGAGCCTAGAAATATGCAGTTTCAAACGACCCTAGATTCACTAAGATTCTGAAAACCAAATCCGATCTCCACCGTCCAAATTTTACATGCACAATGCAAGAACAACTCTGCAAAGTTTCAGCTCAATCCGAGAAGAAATCACCATTGGATTTCCCAAACACTCCCGACATATGGTGTAGATTCCCAGACACGACCAGCCACGCTAAAACTCAGATTTCTCCCAAACCAACCGTTGAAACACAATCTTCACCATTGAATCTGAATAAAACTGAGTAACAAAGCTACCCTCCAAAAATCATCAGAATCGGATTTTGTTTGGGTGTCCAAACGCTCAATACAACAGACTCTAACAATCTATTTTTCTTTACCTTCAAATCCGAAAATCACCTCCCTTCTCTTTGTTTTCTCTTACACCAAAAATTAGGTTAAGAGTGCTTATATACTCACTCATAACCCTAAACCCAATACCGACCTCATGGGTTAATACAAATGGCCCAAGTCCAAGTTTGGTTATTTTAACCAAACCTACATGGTTTCTCCACTACGACTAGGTGGAGGAAAACTAACAAACTCCCCCTACGACTAGGTGGAGGAAATGGCCATCCTTCTGCAAGTCTCAAGCTTCTCCCTCGGTAATGACTTTGTCACCATATTTGCTCCATTATCATCCGTATGAACTTTTGCAAGTTCCACTTCTTTAGAAGCCACCACATCATGTATCCAATGATACCTTCTATCAATGTGTTTCCAACGCGAATGAAATGTAGAGTTCTTCCTGAGATGAATTGCGCTTTGATTATCACAAAGCAACACATACTTATCTTGCTTGAAACCGAGCACCTCAAGATAACTCTTCATCCACAACAGCTCCTTACAAGCTTCCACTGCAGCTATAAACTCAGCTTCCGTGGTAGAAAGTGCAACACACATATGTAACCTTGACTGCCATGCCACAACTCCCCCTGCAAATGTTACCAAGCAACCCGAAGTAGACTTCCTAAAATCAATATCCCCAGCCAAATCAGATTCAGTATAACTGATAAGCAATGACTTATCACCTCCAAAAGTAAGCTTCAAGTCAGAAGTCCCTCGAAAATATCTCAAAATCCACTTCACAGCATTTCAGTGTTCTCTTCGAGGATTAGAGAGAAAACGACTAATTGTACCAACATCGTGAGCTATATATGGTCTTGTACAAACCATATCATACATCAAGCTACCAACTCCAGAAGCATATGGAACCCGTGCCATATCTTCTTTCTCCAACTTTGTATGCGGACTCTGTTGACTGCTCAATCTAAAGTGTGTAGCAAGAGGAGTGCTAACAACTTTAGACTTATCCATGTGAAACCTCTGAAGTACCTTTTCACTGTACCTTTCCTGAGACAAGTGAATCAACTTCTCACCTTTATCTCATACAATTATCAAACCAAGAATCTGTTTCGTTGGACCTAAATCTTTCATGGAAAATGACTTTCCAAGCTAATTCATCAACTATTGAATCCTGCTACAAGTTCTTGCCCACAATCTACATGTCACCAACATAGAACAACAAGATAATAAAATCATCTTCACCAAACATCTTCACAAACACACAATGATCAAAAGTAGTCTTCTTATAACCATGCTCCCCCATAACTGACTCAAAATTCTTATACCACTATCTTGGTGCCTGTTTCAATCCATAAGACTTTTCTTCAAGCGACAAACTAAATCTTCTTTGCCCTTTTTAACAAAGCCTTCCGGTTGTACCATGTAAATCTCTTCCTCCAAATCACCATGAATAAAAGCAGACTTTACATCCATTTGCTCAACCTCTAGATCAAGACTCGTTGCCAATCCAAGTACAACCCGAATTGATGACATCTTCACAACAAGAGCAAAGATTTCATCAAAATCAACTCCCTTCTTTTGGCCATATCCTTTCACAACAAACCTAGCCTTATATCGAGGTTGCAAACTGATCTCATCATGCTTAATCTTGTACACCCACTTATTAAGCAACGCCTTATTACCCTTAGGCAACTTAACCAACTCAAACGTCTGGTTCTCTTCAGAAGAATCCATCTCGTCACCCATGGCATCAAGCCATTCATCTCTGTGTTCATCTTCCAAAGCTTCATTATAGCATTTGGGTTCTCTCCCATCAGTAAGTAACACATACTCACCATGATTATACCTAGTCTATGGTATATGACTTCTCTTAGATATTTTAAGAGCAAGTGGTCCTCGGTACTTGGTGTCTCATCATGATCGTCACCATGATCACCAATACCATCATCATGTATGGGAGCCACTGCACCAAGTGTATCAGCATGAACCTCACCTTCAACCTGACAGTGGACCGATTTGGAAGGAACAACCTCTGAATCAATTTAACTCTCATCTCTCTGAGCTGGTTTTTTGGACTTGTAAATGATTTTAATCGTTTGATCTTCCATGAACACAAGATATCTGCTCCTAATGAACTTCTTCTCAACAGGATCATAAAATCTGTACACAAACTCATGCTGACCATAAATGCTTTGCACCCAAAGACTCTCAAATAACCATAAGAAACATCCTTACCAGTCTAAATTATCTCTAGAATATCACCCTCCAATGGAGAACTAGGTGATAAATTCAACACGTGAACAACCGAGCTCAAAGCCTCACCCCAGAAAATATATGCCAAGCCTAACTGTGAAATCAAACATCTAACCCTCTCGATAATTGTCATGTTCATCCTCTCAACCAATCCATTCAACTGTGGAGTCCTAGGTGGCGTGAACTGATGTCTTATACCATGTTCCTTGCAATAAGCATCAAATGGTCCAGAATATTCACCACCATTATCACTGAAGATACACTCTTTTTTCCCGTCTGCCTTTCAACCAATACAAAAAATGCTTAAAATATCCCAGAACATGATCTTTAGTTTTCGTAGTATAAACCCACAATTTCCTAGAATGATCACTTATGAATGTAACAAAATATGACGCACCACCAAGAGATTTTGTCTTCATTGGACCACACACATCTGAATGCACTGGATCAAGTACATCGGTGCAGAAGACTTGAACGAGACCCTGTGTTGTTTACCTCCTTAGACAACACAGTCAATCCCTTCTCACTCATGTGACCAAATCTCTTATGCCACAACTCAATGGCATTATCATTCTCCACTGCACAAATAATATCTTTGAAGACCTTACCCTACATCCAATTGGAATGGGCATTGTCGAGCCTATTGAACCATCCGGATGTACTAAAAAGGCTAGAGATGAAATCGACAGTAAAATTGGTTTAGACAGGCTTGTGGAAGAATCATACATCTTAAATCTTCCTTATCTTCAGAACATTGTCTCTAAAACATTGCATTTGTACCCCATGGTGCCATTGATGGTTCCTCACGTGGCATCAGAAGACTGTAAAGTGGGAAGTTATATTATGCCACGTGCAGGCCCGGCCCAAGGCTAAAGCTGGTGAAGCAAGGGCTTTAGGCATCAACTTTCTATAAAAGAAATTAAGGGCATCAATTTGCAAAACGTTGCTTTGGTACAGTGGTCGAGTCCATGATTTTATTTAGAAAGGGCAGAAGTTCGATTCCCAACCATCACATATTTTGCAATTTTTTAACCTTGATTTGTAATGGGCCAAAAAAAAAATTGTTTTGCTTTAGGCATCATTTTTTGTTGGGCCGGCCCTGGCCACGTGGTACAAGGTTACTGGTGAATGTGAGGACTATACACAGAGATCCTAAAGTATGGGATTATCGTGCAAGTTTCAAGCCAGAGAGGTTCAAGAAAGAAGGAGAAAGTCATAACTAATGGTGTTCGGATTAGGAAGAAGGGCGTGTCCTGAGGGTCAGGACTAGCTCAACGGTTAGTAAGCCTAACCCTTGGGTGTCTGATTCAATGTTTCGAATGGGAGAGGATTGGAGAAGAAGTGGATATGACTGAAGGTGGAGGACTCACAATGCCAAGAGCTAGACCATTGGTATCCATGTGCAGAGCACGTGCCTTGTTGGTAAAATCCTACATGATTCTGCTTGGTAGTAGACTTTTGTAAATGCTAATACATGTATTTAGGCAATAGTTATGTCTGTTTGTTGGAGTTATTACTGCTTTGGTACTATGTAAAATGAGGGGTATATGAAAGTAAATCGATTATGACAACAGAACACATCTAGAACGAGACGAAGTGTGAGAGTCAACAAAAAAAAAATTGTTATTTTTTTTTCTATATGGTAATTTTTATGTCCAACCATATTATATAAATGTGATGTTTTTGTCAAAAATAGTTAATGAGATATTTATAAAAGTAGTACTTGTCTAGAAATTAAAATTGAACTTTGAAAAAAAATTGATGGTAATACACGACCGCTTGATTTCACAGCCTCGTCGTCATGGGCAGAGAATATGTAAGTTAGTCAAATACTATGTGAAATGGTTGGTTGGCGTCATACCCGTTAATTCTGAGACAAAAAAAACAAAAAAAAAACAAAAAGGAAAAGAAAGAAAGAAAATGAAGAACGTATTATTGCATGACAGTCTCACGTGAATGTTAGTTTTAGTCTCTAGGAAGTTACACCATATGAATGGATTAATTGACAACTGTGTTTTAAGTTTTCAATAAATACTCATGAGTTTTTTCATCTCAATCATCCGTTGTTCTCTTCTCTCTCACCTCATTTTGACATTTTGGAACTCAGAAGAACCAATTGTAAGAAGCTCATCACTTAGCTTTATTTCCCATTAATTTACTAAGGTGTGTTCTTTAATTGTTTTTATATTTCAAATTTATGTCGTTATATCGTGCCGCTTAATCATGTATGATGCATTGTACATATCATGCACGGTGGAGTTATACAAAGGTACGCTCTGAATTTGAATAACGATGAGGATGATGTTTGCCGGCTAAAAAAAAGGAAAAGTTTGGCAAAAAAGATTTATCAGCCATTGCAAGGATACGAGCTTCTCACAGCTCAGTATAATCGTAATAACTGATTTATAACATCAACGAACAAATGCCGTTCAATGCAATGGACAATAGGGAGGCTCTTATTCAAGCGAGCATCGCAAAGGCGCCACATGCTCGAACCGGTACCAATGAGTCTGCTCACTATGCTACTTTGGTTATGACATGGGAGGATCTAACTTAAATCATAGTTGACAGTGTACCCGACAATCGTTTCGGCGTTCTACGCACTAGGAGGGATGCCACTAATTGGATTGTCCTAAAGTGGTGTGCTAACAGTCTCCTGAGAATCCTGAGACGGAGTATCCATTTTGTAGAGAGGATACCACTGAAAGTTACCGCCGAAGAGCATCCAAATCATAGCGAATGCAAAGTTAGGTAAAAAAAAGTCATCGACGATATTGGAAATTTTTTTTAATCTATGTTTCCTAAAAAAGTCAGTCATAATTTACTGCAATAGATTAACTCAGAATCATATTCAAAATAAAATATCAAGATGAGAGAGAACAAGTACTGATTTTCTCCGAACTGTTTGCGATTTGAGAGGAACGATGAAAGAGATTGAAAGAGACGGGATTTGAGAGGAGATTTACTTGTTCTCTCCCATTGATTTTTTAATATGAACTTGACCAATTCTTGCACATAGTCCAAACCGATACTAATTTCTTGAAAATTGTGCGAGATAATCCAAGATAAGATAGATGAGCTTATTAAGCTAGAAATCTAAAACTGAAAATGAAATAGCTCATTAGAGCTTTATTGGGAAAGAAAAGTAAATTAGATGAGCTTATTAAGCTAGAAATCTAAAGCTGAAAATGAAATAGCTCATTAGAGCTTTATTGTGAAAGAAAAGTAAAGAAGATGAGCTTTAGATTTTAACCAAAAATACAATGACTTTAGATTTGATTTCATTTTTTTAGATCCTCTAATTAATAAATCAAGTTAGTTCAATATAATTCTTTCGGGAGCATTTTCAATTTCCAATCTTCATCTGATAAAGATGTCATGAAGATGTCGTCATCGCTGATTCTTCCGAGGATGGTGCCTTCTCTAAGCCTTGTAGCAGCTGCCAGCTGCCAGCTGCAACATAAAATAACAAAAGGTTAAATAACATATACATAAAACCTAACTATATGAAGTAACTTACTTGCTCTGGCAGTGGGTTTAATCACCCTATGTGATCATGTTCATGATCCATCTGTTCTTCTTGCTCCTCTTGATGTATCTCATCATCGTCATCTGCTTCATTGTCCACAACATCATTTGTTTTACTGTACCCATCATCATTTGAGTCATTGTTCACATCTCTTCTTCTTTCTCATCTCTTCTTCTTACTCCTCTTGATGTATCTTCTCATCGTCATCTGCTTCATTGTCCTCATCCAATGAGTTTGATGCACCCATGAACTCAATGGACTTTTATGAGGATGTGCAGTCTCATAGAGACTTCCCAACAACAAACACTTCCTCGCTGTTTGTGGTTGGAACATCCTTATGTGCATTTGTGTATCAATTCTCAAGCCAGCCAGATAAGCACTCACTAGATAGGACTCAAGAAAGATTGACACAAGTTCGGATGCTCTAAAACTTAGCATGATACTCAACTTATTAGTTAATCATATATGTTAGTTCTTTGAATCTTCCAAAAAATTTTAAATTTACATTTTTGTGCAGGCATATAAATGTAACATACAGAGGTTATATGTATTTTTAGCACTTGATAATGTTCTTAAATGTTTATTTTCTATGCAAAAAATGTAGATTTTTCTTAATAATTTCAAATTAATCAAAATCCAAAAGTAAGTTAATATTAAAATATATATAAATTTTATTAAACAATACAAGTTTTTCAGACAATACAATTTATCTGAAAAAGTGAGATATCACATTTACCATCATCAGAAACAAAAATGTCATCATCCGCTACTATTTTTTTCCTCCGTACTAGTTATATATTATATATATAATACTTTTGAAAGTATTTTAATACATATATTTTAATATACAATAATGTATGTGATGCAAAATAATAAATTTTAAATTTTAGGAAAGATATACGATGTGTTTAGAATAAATTTGAAATTAGTTTATATGTTTTGCTGAAATAGTGGGTGATACACTTATTTCCAACTAATCGAGGAAAAAGTTTTTGTTTCTCCTTCCTCCCCAAATTTAACTTCTCACGAGAGATACCACGACAAACGCATCAGTTAGATCAGTTGGTTCTTGAAATTCAAAAAAGACATTGAGAAAGGAAATGGTATCGGTAACAGTGTTGATTTTGATAAATACGGTAACACTGTACGAGACGTTTAAATAAATATCAGATCAATTATACATGTTTGTTGTCATAATCGATTGTGTATGTATTCATCGTTTTTATTGTCATGAATATCACGTTTTACGTAGTAGTACAAATGAACTAAATAACTCCAACAAACATAAATATCCGTAGTCTAAATACATGTATTAGCATTTACAAAAGTCTACAATCAAGTAGTCTCATGTAGTATTTTACCAACAAAGTCACGTGCTCTGCACATGGCGACCAACGGGCTGGCTCTGGGCATTGTGAGTCCTCCACCTTCAGTCATATCCACCTCTTCTTCTCCAATCCTCTCCCATTCAAAACATTGAATCAGACACCCAAGACTTAAGCTTACTAGCCGTTGAGCTAGTCCGGCCCCAGGACACGCCCTTCTTCCTAACCCGAACGCCATTAGTTTATGACTCTCTCCTTCTTTCTCGAACTTATCTGGTTTGAAACTCGCGGGATCATCCCATAGCTTAGGATCTCTGTGTATAGCCCACACGTTCACCAATAACATTGTGTCACGTGACATATCGTAACCCCCTACTTTACAGTCTTTTGATGCAACATGCGGGACCAACAAGGGACCAGCAGGGTATAAGCGTAACGTTTCAAAGACGATGTTCTGAAGATAAGGAAGGTTTGAAATGTCTGATTCCTCCACAAGCTTGTCAAAGCCAATTATATTGTCGATTTCATCTCTCGCCCTTTTTAGTATCTCTGGATGGTTCAATAGGTTCGACAATGCCCATTCCAATGTTACTGCTGATGTATCAGTCCCTGCCATTATAAGAGACTGCGCATTGCACGCATACACGAAATAAACCAAATAAGACCATTGACTTAAATCGACTTATGAACTTAAAATGCTCTTCTCAGTTACTTACGAATATGGTTCCTTTGATGGTGCGGTCGGTGTAGTACTCGGGTTGGGATTCTTGCAAAGAAAGCAAGTGATCGATTATCGTATTCTCCTTCTTCTCCTTCACTGCTCGCTTTTCATCGACCAATCCCTGGAAGAACTCATCAAGCCTACCAGCAATCTTTTTTATCCGGTTTTCAAAATCTGTGATCCATCTCAAGACCGGTAAATAATCAGCCGCATGTCCGGCACCAAAACAACTCATTGCCTCTGCGATAAGTTGTCGCACGCGTTTAGCCTCCGCATCACCCTCTGCACCGTCTCCGTAGTAACATTTTCCAGCCACCATTCTAATGATGTTGTTGAATGCTAAGTTAGATAACATTGAATTCATCTCAACCTTGGCAAATTCCTGCAAAAATCAATCACACAATTCATAAAAACTTTACCTACAAAGAAAGGCTGAACTATAGATTACTATTATTATATCATTCAATAAACTATTATTCATCCTAAATTTGTAATTAAGCTTACTTACGAGCGAAGAGTTCTGAGACCGATAGAGACGAACTATAAGTCGCCGGATCTCGTCGCGGCGGATAGAGGAAAAGCTGTTAAGCCGATGATTGGAGAAAATCTCGACGGCGCCGATACGGCGGAGGTTTCTCCAATGTTCACTATACGGAGTTGAGACCATAGTTGAGTAATTGTACGCGATGTGTTTTGAAGCAATTGACTTTGGTCGGTTCGCTAAAACGACGTCGTTTTTCGTGAAACATTCTTCGACGATTGATTGCGAAGAGACGACGAAAACGAGTTTGTTTCCGAGACGGAGAGAGAAGATCGGAGAATCGTTTAGTGATTTAGAGACGGAGAGGAAGACGCGGTGGAGCGGTGGTTTGAGGAGGCGGAGGTGGCCGATGATTGGAAGTGAGAATGGTGGAGACGGAGGAAGTTTGGGTTTTCGTTTGATGAGGAATTTGAGAGAGAGTATTAGGATTAGGATGAGGAAGAAGGTGATGATTAGGGTTTGAGGAGCTTCTTCCATTGTTGATTTTCTTGATTTCTTCTTGGACTTTGGATTATTACAGAGAAGAAGAAGATGTGGTTCAGAATCTGTTTGGACTCATTTTGAACACATCACAATATACAATAATAATTAAAGGCGTTTCAGATTAAGTGAGACAAAAGTCAAATGCGTATATTTTATTTTATGGGATGTTTCCCTAGGACCATCTCCAATGGTTTCAACGTTCAACACCCTACATTTTCTCTCTTTTCCATCTAATCATTTAACACATATTTTATTTTTATACACTAAAATAGTTTTGTTTAATAAAATTTAACACTTTATCCCACATTTATATTAAAACATATAATTTTATTAAAACACACTTAAATTTTATTAAAACATTCATAAATTAATTAGTACAATCTTACACTCACAAACTATAAAACTCTTACATTACAACTTAAAAAACATTTTAATCACGAAACATTTCGAATTTTGCCCATATGTGTTTGACTAGATCTTCTTGCAATTCGTGATGTATATTTGAATCACGCAATTCGGATCTAGCACGTACATGATTTGCAAATACAGGTAGCACCTCAGTCGAGAATGGTTGCGGTGTACTAGACCCACTTGCCTCAGATTAATCATAATCGGTCCAATGTTGAGTATATGTATCTCGTTCATCCTCGACAATCATATTATGCAATATGATACATGTTCTCATGATGATAACCAAATCGGTTATGTCCCACATGCGAGCTGGTTCACGAATGATTTTAAATCGAGCTTGCAACACTCCAAATGCACGTTCGATGTCCTTCCGACATCCTTCCTAATGTTTTGCAAATAACTTGTCTGGTTCACTCTGAGGAAGCCTAATTGATTTGACGAAAGTTGGATAAGAAGGATAAATACCATCTGCTAGATAGTATGCCATATCATATGGACGCTGGTTCACGAAGAACTTTACCCTTGGAGTATTTCCATTTTCAACATCATCGAAAACTGGTGAATGGTCTAGAACATTAATATCATTTAATGTTCCTGGACATCCAAAAAATGCATGACAAATCCATAGATCATGAGATGCAACTGCTTCAAGAATAACAGTGGTGGTCCCTTCATCTCCTCGAGTAAATTGACCTTCCCACGCTGTAGGACAATTTTTCCATTCCCAGTGCATACAATCAATACTCCCTATCATCCCTGGGAATCCCCGCATTTCACTTACATGCAGAATTCTTTGCAAGTCATCTTCACTTGGAGCTCTTAGATACACTTGCTCATACAATTGAATAACTCCTTTACAGAATCTTCGCAAGCACTCCAATGTTGTAGTACCTCCTATTTTGATGTATTCATTCACCGCATTTGCCGTCACACCGTATGCTAGCATTCGCATTGCTGTTGTACATTTTGCTAATGGAGATATACCTTCTTTATTGGCCGCGTCAACTCGTTGTGTAAAGTAGTTGTCGATGCTTGATAGGTCCCCAACAATCCGAAGGAAAACATGTTTTCGCATTCGAAATCGCCTTCGAAACATTGCATCGTCATATGTAGGTTGATTGGCAAAGTAGTCATCAATCAATCTCTGGTTTGCTGCTACATGATCTCTCTTAAAATATTTTATTTTGCTACGAGGTGCATAGTCTTCCTCTATTTTGTTTCGACGCTCCCTAAACCGGTTGATGATATACCTCTCTTCAATTTCAGACTGCTTTTTGTAAGCTTCTATATCAAAAGGAAATTTAGATGGATCCATTGATGGTTTTTTTTAGTATGAGATTTGGTGGTTTCGGTACATGAAATGAAAAATGAATCTCCATTTAAAAGAGATTTGTTGAAAGCATCGGATTCCAAAACAAAGCAGAAAATAAAAAAAAATTATTAAAAGAGATTGATTGAAAGCAACTGATTCCAAACAAAACAGAAAACAACAAACATTATTAAAAGAGATTGATTGAAAGCATCGGATTCCAAATAAAGCAGAAAACAACAAAAATTATTAAAGTAGATAGTGGCATAAATTATTAAAGCATAAAACAACAAACATAATTAAAATAGAAAACAACAAACATGATTAAAAGAGAAAACAACACACATAATAAAAGCAGATAAAGACATATAATAATAAAGACTAAAACAACAAAACACAAATTATTAGTTTCCAAACAGATCGTGGCTCAACTTATCCAACAACTCTTTGCTTCAATCATCAAGATGTTCTTTCTCACTTAATTTCATGAACATTTTCATCTTCTTAGCTTGAGTTTTTTCTTTCATCAGTTGATTAGCCTCCTCTTTTTGCACGACTATTTTCTCCAGTCGCTCCAACTCTTTCTCTTTCAATCGTTTGTATTCATTCCATTCTTCTTTGATCACTTCCATATATTCGCCTTTGCTTTTCTTTTTACCTTTTTTTTTTGTTGCATCCCTTCCCATTGGACGAGAAATAGATCCTACAGAGATGTAACCACTTCCATCACTTTCACGGGATCTCTTAGATCCACTGCTTTCAGAGCTCGTATTTCCTCCTACCTGACTAGCATAACGTGGTTGATCACGGACAGCATGCCATTCTGACATTAAATTGAATTGAGCATTTTTATCACCTGAATATAATTTCTGCGCTGTTGCTAACACATCATTCTCAGACCACCCGCTTTGTTGCATATACTTAGCACTATCATAAGCACAAATCCACTTGCTCAATATTTTGTTTATGTAGTTGTAATGATTTCTGCACGAATCTCCATCGCGTGGATGATGAAAAGATCAATGCTCATTACAATAATAAGCAATTTTACCCTAAAAAGCTTAATTTTTTTGGTTTCTCTCAAGAAAGCTGTCTGTTCCATATTTAATCTACCCACTCAATAACACCAAATTTTGATCGGTTGTCCATTTAGAATTTTTTCGCCGAGCATGAGTTGTTCCTTCTGCATTCAGATTGGCTTCATTAGCACCACTCATACTACCAAGAGCCATCTATGTAGAAAATTCGGAAAATTCATTTGCTCCAACATTTGAAACAACTTAGTTGTCTGTTGGAGTAAACGAATTAGGGGGTGGTTGAGATGGGTATGGCATCATCGATCCAAAATATAGAGGATAGTTTGGAATGGGTGATGGTATGAAGAAATTTGGTGGAAAACCATAATTTGGTATATTTTGCGATTGATTGGAAGATTGAAATTGGTAATTATTGGGATTTGGGTAGTTAAAAGGATAATTAGAAGGATTTTTGGTGTTTGAAAGATTATTATTGGGATCCATCTCATAAAAGATGAGATTTTTTTGTATCCAAATGAAATGAAATAAGTCTCTATTTATAGAATTTGAAAAATGATGAATTTTAGTATAAAAATAAAATATAAATATGTTGATTTATCATCAAATAATTGAGTTTAAAAGATAAGGGTGAAAAAAAAAACAAATGAAATCTCAACAACCAATCAAAATTTAGTTATTTTTATATTTTTAATAAAAATTTTGATCCAATAAAATGCTGACATTTGTCAAGTCCATCTCTAAAACAACACGTTGATTTTTTTCAACTACTGTGAATCCACCTAGATTGATCTATATTTTTCTTTTTGATTACAATGGTTTCAACTGTTGAATATTTTCAACATACCATTGCACATAGTCTAATGGTGAATAATCACATGTGTCAGTTAAATCATTTTGATACTTACGAGTGACACGTTGTTAAATAAATTAGGCATATGGGCAAAAATACTTGAATCCGAATATTCAAACCGAACTCGATCTGTGAATATCCCATCCAAATACTAAAATAATATCGGAACGGATCTTTATTATAATACTAATATATATCCGATTTGAACATTAAAAAATATCCGAATCCGATCCGAATCAAGAATCAAATAAATATCCGATATATAATTATATACTTAAATTTATTAAAAAAATTAAAATTTACCAATCACATTTTTAAAATTTTAAAAGTTTTAAAAATTCTTTGTCTTTCTAGTATTTTTGTACATGTAACATTAGTTTTTAAAAGCCAACAATTCATACACTTTATTAACTTTAAATAAAATTATTTACAACCATCTTTTAAAGTAAAAGTCTAAAGTCTACTTTTTTAAAGTACATACCAATCACCCCCATAATTTCTTTTAATACAAATCAACCTTTATTAACTGGGAATTATATAATTTACAATTATATCTAAAAGTATTAATTATTTTTATAGCGAAATAACTATAATATCTCAAATAATCAAAATATCCGGTAAAAAATTAGTTATATTTGTCAAAATTTAACCAAACCTTTTAGATTTTTCCGATATTTGAAGTATTTATAGCCGACCCAAACTCAAAAGATACTAAATCAAAATCGATTCAAAGTCTTAAAATCCTCAAATGAAATCTCGACCAATAGTCTCGAAGAACCTGAATCCGGAAGATCCAATCGGACCCGACGCAAAGAACCGAATTCCCTGACCTAAAATAATTTTTGTTTGTTTTTTTTTTGTTGGAATAACAAGCTAAATTACACGTTGTTAATTGGATGTATACATATAGTAAAATAACATGCTACCAAAAGAATCACATACTCATTTCGTAATAATTGGTTAAAAGGTAAAGTTCTTTAAAAAAAATAGTTATGTTACATATCTAATTCATCTTCTAATTTCGCTTTAGCTCCGATTATTGAGATCTAAAACAGAGCAAATGAATAACAAGAAGGCTGGCAAATTTGGTCAACAATATTGTTCAAAGATGAACACAATGTATTCTCAAATACTGAAACTGAAATCATATAATATAAGCAAAAATAGCCTGAAACTTAGAAAACAAAACATGTAGATGAAAGTGACAAGAGATCAAGTTCAAAATCAGCAATAATGCCAGTAAAATCCAGTCTTCCAAAATAGTTGTTTTACTTTCTTTAATTCAGGTCTCCTCTTTTGGCTTCTTCACGAGTAAGTTCCATAAAGCAGTGGTTAATATCGTTGATGTCATACGAGAACTTCTTAATACACTGCTAACCTGCAGATAAGAGAGAACAAATGGGTTCCAACAAGACCATGTTTATGTTCATGTAACAAAATCAAGAGGTACAAGAAGCTGGTAAATAACCTATATACCTCTGCTTTGCCGATACTGACTTCTTGCACGTCAACATCATCTAAACTCAACTGAAGCTTCTTTAGATAGCCAATGGTCAAGCTTGAGCTCAGAGGTGTTATGATCAGATCATCTGATACTCTAAACTTTATGGAACTTGTTATAGAACTTGTTAGCCTCAGTGGTATCGTTGATGTTTAGCTTAAGCTTTTGGAATATATCATCATTCAAACCTCTCGGATACAAAAGCACATGTTTACATGCTTTAGTGAGAAAGTGATCAGTCTCCAAATCTAAAACACTTTGATAAATGTTGCTGAAACAACCTACTTCAGTTTGCTGAGATTTGTGTCTTGACTCTTGACCAATCTTACGATTGTCCCCATCTAAAGTTTAAGAAAACCAAAGAGAACATCAACAAAATCCTTACATGCTTCCACCAAAACAATCTTGTTCTTCTCTTTATCAACCAGAATTTTCAGACTAATCATTGGTTTTCTTGAACTTTCCGACATTTGAGAGATATGAAAGAAAAAGAATGACAAAACAAAAAATATAAGACAAGGGTCAGAAGAGAATAAATTGAATTTTTGAACTAAAGTTTGGCTCATATATGCTAATTTATACTATACTACAAATGTTCCAATTCCGAGATGAAAAAAAATCACCAGGTTCCAAAAATCTATATAATTACTCTTTCAAAATTCC
The DNA here is from genome assembly GCA_004349715.1 of Crucihimalaya himalaica. Taxonomy (NCBI): domain Eukaryota; kingdom Viridiplantae; phylum Streptophyta; class Magnoliopsida; order Brassicales; family Brassicaceae; genus Crucihimalaya; species Crucihimalaya himalaica. The sequence continues at coordinate 2,187,304 of SMJT01000045.1, forward strand.
CTTAACCATTGTGAAAACCAAAAAAGTAGCAATCTCCATTAATGATCAGTCAAAACAAGTTACGAAAATTGCTAAACCGAATTAAAATTCACTTCGACTTGGTTATGTTTTTTTTTTTCGGTTCAACTTGATTTTAAATGGTTCAAATCCAAACAAGCCATTATCATCTCCGGTCTAATCTCTGTTCCAAAGTCCGAAGAATGCTTCGAAACCATTAAAGCAAAAGAGAAGAAACAATGATACTACGTCAATTCCAAAGAAGAAGCCTCTCATCTTCTTAGGCTCTCAGGTAAGAGATTTAACATGTTCTCATCTTATGTCCAATGCGAGATGCCTGGAGTATGGGATATAATAATGTCATATTTGAATTATTATAAGATATTGAAGGATATATTTTATAGTTAATTAGATTAGGTCCCGCGTATACGCAAACTAAAATGTAATATTTAAAAAATTCAAAAAAATAAAACATTTTAGAAAGTAAAATAAAATCACCCGTAAATATATATATACAATATATTGAAACGGAGATCTTTTGAATAAAATTGTTGTTATGTACTTCATTAATTACACAATGTATCATTAAAAACATTTTCTAAATCCTAAAATTTACTTATATCTTAAAAGAGTTTTAAAAATAAAATTATAAACACAATCACAAATCTACAACTTATTCTTACATTTTCATAAAATAAAAGAAAATTCAATCTTATAAGCTCATTACTTTTTGAAAAATTCTCGCTTCTCACTTTCTAGTAAGACGTACTACCATACGATAAACATGTTTTTTGTTTATCTTATCTAGTGTTAGATAATATTTGTTATTATTTTGAATTTCTCTGCTCATTGTATTTTAGATGATATTCATTTGAAAAGTAAAAGAAGAACCAACTGAAATTAGAGAAAAACTTAATAATCATAAATATATATATGAGAAAAAAATTACGACAACCTCATGATAATAAATAAAAATAACTTTTTAAAAATATATAAAGAAGAGATGTTTTACCAATATAATGAAGTTGAACTTTGATTTTTTTTGTTTTTTGTTTTAGAAAATATGAGACTAGTTATAGAGTTCAATATTTACAATTATTTTTTTTTTATGATTCGAATTTTTTAAATATAAAATTTTATTTTTATTAAAAAAAGAAATAATTTTTTTTCTTATAAATTTATTAATATTAATTTATATAATTTTATTTATATAGAATCCTGAATAATAATAAGTGACTATATTTTTATATAATTTTTTTATAATAATATATTTAACATTTTTTATTTTTAATAAATCGATAAACATCACAAAATTTACTAAAAACAATGAAGTTTATACGTATATAAAAAAAGCAAATAGAGCCATAATGGGCCAGCCCGTTTAAAATAAAATGAATTGGAAATTGACTTTTGTTAAATACGTTGATCCCGAAGCCTTACAAGCAGCCCTAACAAGTTTTCGTCGGCTCCTGTTTCTGCTTCATCTTTCCGGCAGCTGTTTCTGCTCTCCAGCTCTGGCAGTGGCGTTCAGGTAACATTTAGTCATAGTAAAGCTACATGATTTATTAATCAGTGTTTGTTTGAAGGTTTCGTCTTGATATCCTAAAGTCTTAGGTTTGATTTGACTCAGATATTTAAATAGTGATTGAAACACTTTGAGACTCCCAAGACACTGTCGATGGCCACCGTGGTAGCTGTAAGTTATTGTTTTAAAAAAAAAAAATCCAGGAGATAGTGTGAAGTTTTAATGTTCTTCTTTCCCTGTTTCATGACTGTTTTTTTTTACAGAATGAAGAATTTACGGGAAATCCAAGACGCCAACTCGCAAAGCTCTTTGATGTGTCTCTTAAATTAACGGTTCCTGATGAACCTGGTGTTGAGCCCTTGGTGGAGCCTGGAAAATTTGGAGATTACCAATGGTTCTCCCTCTTTCCACTTAACTCTATGAAGTTTTTTAAGTACCAATTAAGTTATTTACGGAGATTCTTTTAACATATTCTCGTCTGCAGTAATAATGCAATGGGACTATGGTCCATAATTAAAGGAAAGGGTACGCAGTTCAAGGGTCCTCCAGCTGTTGGACAGGTTTGTTGGTTGGTTGGTTTGTTCTTTGTGTGATGTATGTTGTTAAGCAGATTGGATATCTCTTTTAACTCTGATTCTTTTTTTTTTTTTTTATCACCTAGGCCCTTATTAAGAATCTCCCTACTTCTGAGATGGTGGAATCATGCTCTGTAGCTGGACCTGGATTTGTTAATGTTGTACTATCAGCTAAGTGGATGGCTAAGGTGCTCCTGTTGTATAGTCATTTTCTAGTCCTCGTATAAATTATTTATGTTTGTCATAATCGTTTTCTAATCTACCCGCAGAGTATTGAAAATATGCTTATCGATGGTATTGACACATGGGCGCCTACTCTTTCGGTTAAGAGAGCTGTAATTGATTTTTCCTCTCCCAACATTGCAAAAGAAATGCATGTTGGTCATCTAAGATCAACTATCATTGGTGACACGCTTGCTCGCATGCTCGAGTACTCAAAGGTTGAAGTTCTACGCAGAAACCATGTTGGTGACTGGGGGACACAGGTAACTTCTTTTCTGCCCTTCAAATGATTTCTTGACATTGAAACCGAGTTTTTTTTTTTTTTTATTGTATACCTATAGGGAAAAAACGAAATAAAATCCAGTTTTGTTCTGCAGTTTGGCATGCTAATTGAGTACCTCTTTGAGAGATGTCCTGATGTAGACAGTGTGACCGAGACAGCAATTGGAGATCTTCAGGTCAGCTGCCTTACATCATATGCCCTCTCAAGCTTTATAGTTCTTCTGATGTACCAATATTAACATAATATGCTATATGTGAAGAGCCAAAGCAATTTAGTTGTTAACTTTAGATGTCCTCTGATAGGTGTTTTACAAGAAATCAAAATTAAAATTTGATTCGGATGACGAGTTTAAGGAAAAAGCACAGCAGGCTGTGGTCCGTCTACAGGTAAATAACAATTTTTCTAACCTGAATCACTGGTGCATTCTTCTGTTTTACAGTGTCTCAATATGAAGCTAAATCACTCACTTGCCTATTTTTTTTCCCTTCGTTTCTTCGGTATAGGGTGGAGATCCTGTTTACCGCAAGGCTTGGGCTAAGATTTGTGAAATCAGCCGAAACGAGTTTGCTAAGGTTTACCAACGCCTTCAAGTCGAGCTTGAAGAAAAGGTAAAGGAATAGTTGGGACCTATACTAAATTATTTGAGACAAAATGGGGAAGAGATACATGGATGGGTAATGAAAAATATATTGATTCATGACAGGGAGAAAGCTTTTACAACCCTTATATTGCTAACGTAATTGAGGAATTGCGCAGCAAGGGGTTAGTTGAAGAAAGTGAAGGTGCTCGTGTGATATTCATCGAAGGCTTTGACATCCCACTCATGGTTGTAAAGAGTGACGGTGGTTTTAACTATGCCTCAACAGATCTGACTGCTCTTTGGTGGGTTATCTTTATGTTAATTACTTTATAAAATCCGGATTTTAGTAACAATCTTTAGAAAATACATCTCATATATTATGACTTTCTGTGTCTGTGAATTAATTTGACTTTCCATATTGTTCAATGTATTGTCTGCTGGTGCTAAAATCATCCTGGCCCAGGTATCGGCTTAATGAAGAGAAAGCTGAGTGGATTATATATTTGACTGATATTGGCCAGCAGCAGCACTTTAATATGTTCTTCAAAGTAGGTTTGATGAATGTATTATTTGTTTTCACGTCTTGTGAAATGTTTCCTGGATTGAAACTGTCAGTCGTAACTGTGGTTATCCTGTAACTCTGAACCAGGCTGCCAGAAAAGCAGGTTGGCTTCCAGACAATGATAACATGTACCCTAGAGTTAACCATGTTGGTTTTGGTCTTGTCCTTGGAGTAGATAACAAGCGATTAAGAACTCGATCAGGAGATGTAGTCCGCCTAGTTGATTTGCTAGATGAGGCCAAGGATCGCAGTAAAACTGCCCTTATAAGTCGCGGTATCCAACTCTGTGTCAGCACTCTTTATTTGCTGAAATATTCATTTGTTCAGTTATTATTTGGTCTTATTTGTCCCTTATATGTTGTTTCGCTGTTTAGGTAAGGATAAAGAATGGACACTCGAGGAGCTGGACCAAACAGCTGAGGCAGTTGGATACGGTGCGCTGAAGTAAGTATTCATCTCTTCTCTACTGCTGGTGATAGTGAATTCTATTTAACATCTTCTGGTTTTCGATGACTTTTATAACCAAGGCTGCACAAATGTGATAAATGACTTGTGGTTTGTTAAATTTTCTTTCAAGGTACGCTGACCTGAAGACCAACAGATCGACAGGTTATACTTTCAGCTTTGATCAAATGCTTAACGACAAGGTACTGGAATTTTGGAGCTAGTCTACATATTTGCATTATGGAGTCATCTACACATGCTAATTAAATATTTTGATCATATTTCATGAGCAGGGAGATACAGCCGTTTACCTTCTTTACGCCCATGCTCGGATCTGTTCAATCATCAGAAAGTCTGGCAAAGACATAGATGAGCTGAAAAAGGTATTTAGCAGCATGAACTCAGACACCTATAAAGTCTGTGTAATGCGCTGTAATTCTTACGTTTCAACACTTCTTTTATTACAGACAGGAAAGATAGCATTGGATCATGCAGCCGAACGGGCACTGGGGCTTCACCTGCTTCGATTTGCTGAGGTAAAACATATGCTCATTAGATAGATTGTACTTTCATACTCGGACTTCTTTTTCTTGGTAACAAGATGTGTGAACGATTTTGCAGACGGTTGAGGAAGCGTGCACCACATTATTACCGAACGTGCTGTGCAAGTACCTTTACTACTTATCCGAAGAGTTCACCAAATTCTACTCGAGTTGTCAGGTGAGCATTCCAATTAAGCCTAATAGACTGTATAAATCAAACCCACCATTGTTTTCATCTTTCTCTTTTTATAGGTGAATGGTTCAGCAGAGGAGACAAGCCGTCTCCTACTTTGTGAAGCAACGGCCATAGTCATGCGGAAATGCTTCCACCTTCTTGGAATCACCCCTGTTTACAAGCTTTGATGCATTAATTTGTAAATTCTGAAACTACCCACAAGGCAAAAGGGTTAATTTAAATATTATTATAAATTCTGAAAATTTTGAAAGAAAAAAATTGTATTAATTTGTAAGTTTTATAAATTAAATGTATTATGAGCAATTAGTAACAAAATAGAAAATAAGAATATACTTAGAATATTTTTTTGGAGTAAAAAATAGTCTAATACATAAAAGAGAAATTCATTGGAGTTGTTCCGTCTTGGAGTTAAAAATGGTGTAATACATCTAATCTGACATATTGTTCTGTCTCATGTCATTGAACTGATCCTGAAAAGGGTTCTTTTATTTTTTTATTATTATTCTTAAGGAAAACGATATATTTCTCCACGAGAAGTATCGCGGAGAACCAGATGCTTTCCAATCTATAAACACGATCTAATTGCACATATAACTAACATTCAAAACCTAATTCCCCCTAATTTTGACAATCTGGTTTAGGATCCTCGTTATTTGGTTAATAAAACTATTAACCGCACAAACTAATCAAATTAGGAAATTGGATGAGATCTACGAAATTAGGGGAATTAGGTTTTGAATGTTAGTTCTATGTGCAATTGGATCGTGTTTATAGATTGGGAAGCATCTGGTTCTCCGCGATACTTCTCGTGGAGAAATAGATCGTTTTCCCTTATTATTATTCTTACCTTATTACTATGTTTATTTTATTTAAATGTCGTTTGATTTTAGTAGAGAGTCACTTTGAAAACTACCATATTTTTGAATTACACTTTGAAATTTTTTTTTTCTCTATTTAATGAAGAATACAATTTTTTATATGTAAAATGACAATTTTGTCCAGATTTAAATTAAAAACTATATTTATAGTAAATCAAAAACAAATTCAAAATTTAGAGTAAACTCAAAAACCTAAATTCGAAATAATATTTCTTCTTAAGATAATGATGGTTTATTGATTTTATGTATTAAAATTTAACAAGATAATATAAAATATTATAAAGTATATATTTTCTCTATTAATTTTCATGTTATATAAAGAAAAAACTCCAATGCTTCAACCACATCTTTAATAACAACTTATTTTCTTTTAATAACAACTTCCAATTAAGTAGTAAAATAAAGTTTTTTTGTATTTAAAATAAATATTTTTGGTAACAAATTCAATAGTAAACTAAAATTTTTTTATGTGTATGAGAGTATTATTTCGATTTTATATTTAAAATAAAGATTTTTTTGATAATTATTATTGTTTTAGTAAGGTTATTTTAGTAATTTTACATATGAAAAATTAGCTTTAAAAAAGGAAAAAAAAAAGAGCATTTATCAAAGCAGTAAAGAGAAATAGGGTATCTTTCCAAATTTTCGCTTTACTAAAAGGATGACCTTTTTTGTTTTGTCATATATTCTGCATTTAGTTTCAAAACTCAGGTGTAGCAGCTTTATTCAACATTTTGATGTTCCTTTATTAAAATCAGTTTTAGAATCTATGTTTTTTTTTCAATATAATTTTGTTTATTTATGAGTTAAAAAATAATATTGAATGCAACTTATACTAAAACGTCTAAGAACATATTTTTTCTTAGTACAGTATTTTTTCATGATCAAACTAATCAATTTTGCCAAGTTAAACATATATATATATATATATTAGAAAAAAATATTAAATAATTAGAAAACTTTAGTACATGCTTGACTTGACGTTCCATTTCTTTGACTAATACTATCAGTCATATAAGAATAAGAAAACAAAATATTCAAGAGACTAACCAATTCAAAGCAACTTATGTCGTTTATGTTGTATTAAGAAGTTGGTTACCATTAATTAATATATGCATACCTGAATTTGAAGCTGCATCAAATTTCCGAGAAACTGAGTCAACGACCATTATCATATTACATCCAGAGGTAAAATTTCAAATCAGAAACCACAAAAGCTTACAAAACCAAGATAAGTTAAGAGTTCAAAAAAAAGATAATTTATTTTCACATGACAACCAAGAGAAGTTTGTCAATCTTCTCTTATACCTCTTCTTTACTCTATGACCATCATTAATGTTTTCTTACTTCTCGTTTGATTCGTCATTATCACCAGAAACCACTATCACCTGGAAGAGAATCATCACAATGATTGTGCCTTCCTGACTCTCGATCTTGTAGCTGGTTCGGTAGAAAGCCTTGTTTCTACGATCCACAGTCTCAAACTTTTTGAGGATTTTGTTCACAATTTGCACAAAAGAAAACATCAAAAAGATGTTAATAATGTGTTAAATGAATGCTTTAAAAACTAATGAGAAATTTAAGAACTTACGCTAGTCGTTAAATTTGAGACATCATAATCCCACTGCTAAAAAGATTGAGTTTCATCAATTTTACCCTAAATAGACCTAGTGTATTCGGAGGAAAACACAAGTTTCAAAGAAGACACAGTGAAAAACTATAGTTTTTAAAGGTGATAATTTATTTTCACATGACAACCACGAGAAGTTTGTCAATCTCCTCTTATACCTCTTCTTTACTCTATGACCATCATTAATGTTCTCTTACTTCTCGTCTGATTCGTCATTATCACCAGAAACTACAATCACCTGGAAGAGAATCATCACAATGATTGTGCCGTCCTGACTCTCGATCTTGTAGATAGTTCGGTAGAAAGCCTTGTTTCTACGATCCACAGTCTCGAACTTTTTGAGGATTTTGTTCACAATTTGCACAAAATAAAACATCAAAAAGATGTTAATAATGTGTTAAATAAATGCTTTAAAAACTAATGAGAAATTTAAGAACTTATGCTAATCGTTAAATTTGAGACATCATAATCCCACTGCTAAAAAGATTGAGTTTCATCAATTTTACCCTAAATATACCTACTGTATTCGGAGGAAAACGCAAGTTTCAAAGAAGACACAGTGAAAAACTATAGATGTTGGTGTTCTTTGGTTAGGTGATCCAAGCTTCAAGTGTGACAACTTCCTCATCCGTGAGATACTCTCTAGAATCCGCAGACTTCCTCAAATTGCTCTTATTGCTAAAATAAAACCTCATAGTTTTTAGTTGTAGAGAGCGTTGAAATATATGGATTGTTCTCATGAACTTTCTGTAAGTTGTGGTGGTTGGTGTTTAGGTCATCTGAGTTCACCAATTGAGAAAGAGAGAGAGGGTATTTTTTTGTAAGGGAGTGAACCATGCATGGGAGAGAGTTAAGTTGCATATAATAGAAGAAGTGGGTGCACCCAAAATAAAAATTGAAGCAATGGTGATGTCATACACTGGCGTAAGATGGAATCAGACGGTTTCAAGCCATGTCGTGGAGTGATAGAGAAGAAATCAAAACTAACGGATTATAAGCTAAATATAGAAAAAGATAGTGTCATCGCCCAGAGAAGTCACGTTCTCTTATTACAAGAAGAAGATGAAGAGTAACTATTGATCTTCATTCCCAATTTCTCTTATTATAGAACATGAAAATAATTAAACGAGGATATGGAATGGAAATAAAATGGTCTTGCTGGTTTTCTTTTGCCACCAATTGTATCAACAATGTTGTAATGTGCAATCCCTTTCACGGTTATGATACAAAAAAATTACAACCACTACAAAAAGTGTTTTACATCATTTATTTTGAATATTTGTATCAGTTATAAGTGATACAAATGAGTTTTACATCATTTATATAAGTGATTTTAGAAGTGGTGATGCAAATATTTTGCATCGTTTGACATAAATATTTGTATCGGTTGTTCTAATCGATGTGAATATGCATCAGTTGTAACAAATGATGTTAATCATACATCACTTAATTTAAATGATGATAATATTAGTATCAATTGTTATAAGTGATGTCAAATATTTATATCAGTTGTAAATAAGTGATGTAAACATTAGTGTCATTTACAAAAACTGATGCTAAGTATTTATATCAGTTATGCTTAATCGACGTTAATATTAGTGTCACTTTTTATAAATGATTCTAATAATTGTGTCATTTACAACAATTGATAGAAAAAATAATTTAATAAATTTGAAATTTTTTTATTTTTTTTAAGAAAATTGAATTTTTTTATTAAAAAAAATAAATTAGTTAATTATAAAATCATAAAATCATAAAAAAATATATAAATTATAAACTAAATCACATAATCCATATTACATAAATCAACGCGCAAAAATTTATAAATTCTACATAAAAACCAAATAAAAAACGTTCTAACTAATAAAATGTTTGGCTAGCTAGCTACTTCAAGAAAATAATGTATTGACTAATTAATCGATACATTATGAGATGGATCACTACCATGGTCTTCGTCGTTAATTCCATTGATACCGTCACCAATTTCCTGAGAATAAAAAACAGGAAAAATTAGTTTACCATCTAAAAATTCAATATAAGAAACTTCAATAAAATTGAATTCACCAGAGAATTTGGTGAATTTGGAATGTTCGCAAAAGATGCAGCAAATTTTGTTGCTCATGCCTACATCGTTAGAATTTTGGAAGGAGAATCATAAGTTTTAAAAATCATTTATATCATTAATGTTAATACACTATATATAACTTACAAAATATGGTATTCACTCATCAACAACTGCTACGGGGAACAACTTCTGGAACACAATATTCATATTTTTAACCTGATCTGCTAAGGCTTTGTTTTGCATCTTCAACTATGCAACTTCAACATTTTCAATCTCTGAACTCATTGCAGTTGAACATCTCAATAATTTTGAAGGGGTAGGTCCACAACCGATACAACGTATTCGTCCTGGACGTTATGGACCAAACACATGAGCATATTCGTACAATCATCAGGAAAAAGATCATCCAAAAGATTCAAAGTTGAATCTAATTCAACTGGAACAAAATCAGAAGGTACTCTTGCATTCCCTGTGACATATATATCCTCTCCGTGTAGTACCCAACTTGTGTAAGAACTTAAAAAGTCAAACCACATTAAATCACCTTCGATGTCTTCTCTTGACTTAGTTTTACCAAACATAAAATCCAAAAAAAAATTCACTCCTAATATGTAATCTTGTGATAAACGTGGTTTGTTTATCCATGATTTATCCATCAAAATCTGAAAAATCCAAAAGAATTTTGAAATAAAAAAAACTAAAACGAAAAAGAATCAAAGAGTTAAGAAAGAGATCAGAGTTTGGTTAAGAAAGAGATCAGTTTGGTTATGTTTCGAAAAGTGGATTTAAAATTATAAAGGAATTATAAAGGTTTAGGTCGTTATTACCAGTACATAATTAACCATAATTTTGATGTATTTTTTATAATTCATCGATCAATCATGGCATGTCTAGAAAGAAAGAAGATGACACGACCAGATAAATCATGTCTAGAGAAATGTTACTCTTATACCATCAAGCCTTAAAATGGAATTACATGAAATCTACAGTAATAAGGCTATAAAACCAAACCTGTTCAGTAGTTACAGGGGATAGTCCAGAATGATCAGCCAAATAATGCTTATCTTCACAGAGATCTACACCAAAAGAGGCAACAATGAGCAAAAAAGTAATTACTTATAATTAGAATAATCGTGTCATCAGATTTACGTAGCAAGCTTCATTGTGTTGCTTGAATCTATAAATCCGGTCAGAGTGCTTGAAACTCAGTTTGACTTGTGCATCTCACCAGAGTTTCTATTTTCTACGATAACAATTACATAACGACGACATTTAAGCATGGGCATAATACCCGGATCCACAGACCCGAACCGAACCGGAACTGAAAAACCTAACCGAATCCGAAACTGAAATGTTAAAATATCCGAATCGGTTCTAAATTTTAAAACCCGATAACCCGAACCCGAACGGATATCCGAACATACCAAAATATAAGTATATATTAATAAAATATTAGTATGATTTTTGAAATAGACATGTATGGATTCTAGCTTTATATATATATATATATAATATGTGTGTGTATATATTAAAATTTTGGGTATTAGGAGTATTTTTTGAGTAGTTTGGGTATTTTTGGGTAAAAAATACTCGGGATTTTTGGTTGTTTTGAATAATATCGAGTAATTTGGGTAGATTTGAATAAAAATTACTCAGGTTTTCGGATATTTTGGATATTTTTGAGAAGTTTGGGTAGTCCATGTAAAGATCCGAACAGACTTGAACCCGAGAGGTACCGAATCGAAACTAACCCGAATTTTTAAAATATCTGAAAGCGACCTCGACCTCTATAATACCAAAAGATCCAAAACCCGAAAAACCTATCCGAACTCAAACCGAATACCCGAATGCCCAGACATAACAACAATGGCTGATAATCTTATAAATGTATTTTGTTTTTATTAAATTTGGTAAATTAACGACAAAGCGTTGTTACAATTCACCACCTTTTGAAACACCACAATTCAAGACATCTCACACATGTACATGTACATATTCTAATTATAATTGATGCAAGTGAAGATCAATTAAATAGATGCAAAGCAAATAGTGACACTAAAGCAAAGATTGCAGCCAAAAACTTCATGTGATGGTCATGAGATTGCAGCCAAAAACTGCTTGTGACGCTCTTGACGCCCAGAGATACCCAAATATATAAGATTCTGATTACCTAGCTAAGTTTTCAAGTTACCAAATGAAAACAAATATCAGACCAAAACCAGCAAAGTTTCCCATTCTCAAGAAGCAATCAGATGTAAGGGTATGCAATTCGTCTAATTAGCTTCATGATTATATTAGCCAGCCAATCATTCTTCAATAAAGCTCCCAATACATTTCAACAGTTATATAGTATAAGCTTATTATAGCTAATTTCAACAGTCTCATTCTCCTGGGCGTATCACCCATCAATTAGGTTTGAATCATCCAAAAAAACTAACCCATCAAAATTGAGTGAAATAATAGATGTCCTAAAATAACTCCCTTCTGTCCTAAACCTAAAAGAACTCCTTAGGAATATATGGTCTTTGTAATCCATTTTTATGAGAATGTTGTTTTTATGTTCGGAATCGAAAATTAATGTCTCAATTCTCTATCAGTTCGTCCGTTATGATTTTGAATTGACTGCGAGTAGTGTCTACGATTCGAATTTAAATTGACAAGATCGACCTATCCAATCTACGTTATAGTCTTCCATTTGGCATTCCTGAGTACCCTCCTCTTACGTACCCTGGTCGAAGTGGACCATTGTTTGGACACCGATATTCATTTGCCATGATTTAGCCGGATTCCGGATCGAGATCTGACACCAACATTCACTAAAATTGATCAAGTAGAACAATCTTTATATATATATGCAGAAGTACGGGGACAAGGAATATTGAGGGAGATTAAATGGATGCTAACCGTTGTAATCCACCTATAAACTCTTTTCTAGTTACATTAAGAAAGATTATATGAGATGAATAGGCTAGAGGAGTAAGAAGAGGAACCGAGTGAATCTCAATTATGTTAACATTTTGAAGGAATAAACAAAAAAAGAGGTTTCTCGGGTTGGTAGTAATAACATAATCTACACTTATATTTTCAAAATCAAATTTTCCCTACTTTTCAAAAAATGGGATATTACAATTACCAGTTCAGTACCAAAATTTATATTCAAACATGTAAGAAAAAAAAACGATTCCCTAACTACCTAGGTATCTTTCCTTTTTAGTTATCAACACCCATTAGTTTTACGAAAATGTAAAGACTAAAGACAACATCTATATGTTATGTCCTATTTAGTTACAAGTTTTGATATTATAACTTTTTTATTATTATTATATCGAAGATGTGTTTATCTTGTAATAATATTATTATTTTTTGTAATATTGAAGTTTGTTATTTAGTTTATTATATGACTCACAATTATCTTTATATATATATATATATATATTAAAATTATGATAATACAATAACCATATACTGTCTCTCTAGACCCACGTAATCGGTAATAGTTTATCTCATTTCTATTTCTCACTAACCAGACCACAATAATAATAATAAAAAAAAAAGAACTAGGAAAAGTGAATTCACTCCGATTTGGTTAAGTTTTGGTTTTCCGGTTCAATTCGGTTTTGAACAGATCGAAATATCGAATCCAAATGCAATCAATCACATACCATTATCATCTCCGTCTCGTCTCTGTTCCAAAATTCAAAGGAAGATTCGAAAACCATTGAATAAGCAAAAAGGAGAAACAATGATACTGCGTCGTTTTATCTGCTACAACGCTTCTTCAACTGTTTCATCTATAACTCCATCTCCAAAGAAGAAGCCTCTCATCTTCTTAGGCTCTCCTCAGGTAAGAGATTTAACATGTTCATGGGGTTTAGGGTTTTAGCCTAATCTTATTCCTTTCTGCGAAATTAGGTTTCCGTGACTGTGCTTGAAGCTCTGTTTGATGCATCTGCTGCACCAAACTCTTCCTTTAAGGTATAATCTGAAACTGAGTTTAGGAAATTTCTCCATTTTCGAGTTTATTGGGTGTGAATTGGATTAACTTTGATTATTGGAACTCAGATTTGAATTGTTTTCTGATTTTGATTCTTGTTAACGGGAAACAAAATTGGTATAGACACTGTGAAATTGAGATTTTGTTAGCCCTTTTTGACTCTTTAAAACAAGATAATGGGAGATGTGGTGGAGATTTTTTGGGAACTTTTGTTGCTAGCTAAACCGATTTTTTAACCCGCTTAGTTGATGTTTCACGCTTTTAGCGTCTTTAGTCTTTTGTTTTGTTCGTATTTTGATTCTTTTCTGTATCTTTGTTGCATTTCGAGTCGTGTTAATTTGGCTTTGTTCTAGGTTGCAGGCATTGTCACACAGCCGCCATCAAGGAGAGATAGAGGTAGAAAAGTTTTGCCTTCTCCGGTAGCGCAATACGCTCTCGATAAAGGCTTACCACCTGATCTCATTTTCTCCCCTGAGAAGGCAGGAGATGTATGGTTTCTTGTCTGATTAATATCAAGCTCTTGCTTTAGGAATGATATGATCTTTGGTTCTTTCTTGTGAAGATGACATTGCACTTCTTGTGATTCTTTTATGCAGGAAGCATTCTTATCTACTTTTAGAGATTTGCAACCTGAGCTTTGTATTACAGCAGCTTATGGGAATATTTTGCCTACAAAGTTCCTTAAAATTCCAGTACATGGTTAGTAAAAGGTGCTGCTTAATGGAACATTCTAGATGGTCGTTGGAAACGAATGTTGTATCGTTGTACTGCAAATGAGTCTTGTGTTTTGAAGCCGATATTTCATGTTTTAGGGACAGTGAACATACACCCAAGTTTGCTGCCGCTATATCGTGGTGCAGCTCCAGTTCAAAGAGCATTACAGGTGAAAATTGTTTTCAATCTGAACTCATTCCACGCTTCCTGTTATTGGTCAACTTTTTACTTACTACATGCTAAGACTCTTGACTCAAGTGTGCACAATAACACTTGGTGGCTGCGCTAGGATGGTGTCCCAGAAACAGGAGTATCATTAGCATTTACGGTGCGCAAGTTAGATGCAGGGCCAGTGATTGCCTCTGAGAGGTTCCAAGTGGATAATATAATAAAGGTATTCACTTTATCCCCGATGTAGCTCATCATCTTATCATATTTTCTGGATCATACTGACCTCTGTTTGAATCATTTGCAGGCACCAGAACTGCTCTCATTCCTATTTTCTGAAGGTGATATATTAATTTTTGTACTTATGCTATTCAGTAAAAGTCATTTGAACATAATTAGATTCTATGATTAGGTTCTAAGTGATAAAAACCTTGCAGGTTCTAAGCTTCTTATCCGTGAACTTCCCTCGATATTAGATGGGTTTGCAAAATCAAAAGCAGTTCCCCAAGATGATTCTAAAGCTACCTTAGCTCCAAAGGTATTTGTTGCGTGGCACAAATATAGTGCAATGCTGCTATATTGCTTCCTGTATGAGATATAACATAATCCGATTCGAAATTTGGTTCTTGTGAGACTGAAATGATTATATTGATGCTGCACAGTTAGCTCCAGCCGAGGCTTGGCTCTCTTTTGACGAGGAAGCTTTTGTTCTACATAACAAGGTAGAGAACTCTTCAATCCGTTCAACTAGCATATAATCATATATATACATAAAGTAAAACCGCTTTTTAGGTTCGCGCGTTTGCAGGATGGCCAGGAACACGAGCTAAAGTTGTAGTCCTCGATGACAAAAGCGATCAGGAAAACGTGCTCGAGCTTAAAATCATCACCACTCGAGTATGTAAAGCTTTGGAAATCCGGGATGGTGAACAAGATTATGTAACTTTCATGAAAGGTTCATTGGTGTTTCCTTGTGGAGGAGGAACAGCTTTGGAGGTAAAAGCTATAGACATATCACTGTCACTATTCTCTAAATCAATCAAGTTACAGACTCATAGTTCATACAAATGGCAGATGTTATGATGTGGTGACTCAGGAATTAGACACTAATCTAGAATTTCAAAAGCTAATATTAGGTGTTGCTGATTCAGGTACTAGAGGTCCAGCTTCCTGGTAAGAAAGCGATCAACGCGGCTGCTTTTTGGAATGGCTTGAGAGGTCAGAAGCTAAAGAAGTTATGAAGACAGAGACTGAAACAGAGATAAGCTTTAGTCATGAAGTTAGAATCAAGCAAAATAGTGAAATCTGATGTAGCCACTTCTAAAATTTGGTTTCATTTCTTTTTGTTCTTTTTGTTCTTTTTATATTTATTTTGTGAGTAATATTCCCACATTCTTTTATATAATATGATTCTTCTCACTTTTAAAACATTTTAGTGCACAGGGGTTAAGTTTATGTAATCGATATGTTGGCATCAACCCAAAACGCTAAACTTATGTTTATTAACCAGAGACCTGTGCATAGTGCATTAACTACATATCATTGTCCCATGCTACTGGCAACGATATCTATATATACGACGGGAGAACAGAAAACTAATTCAGCATTAGATCATAAGCAACATCTTTGCATCTAAATCTTCGGAAAATGTCGAATAAAAAAAAAAAAATATACCTGCAACGATGTCTAAGTGGCCATAAATTCTCCATGACTTTCATCCAACATCTCAACCACAGGAGCATACTGCATCACGTCAAATTAATAGGAGCTTAAGCGAAAAGCAAACGAAGCTTAAGACAAAGCTGGAGGCAGAACATTTACCTCATCATCTTCCTCAAAGTAAATCCCATCAACAGTGTTCTTCTTTAGAAACTCCCATCCTAACCTGTTCTCAAGCAACTCTTTAAACTTCCTTGTCTGCAAAAGACAGGTGTGATTTAATCGATAAGACATGACAATAACGGTTTTGAGATACTGATCTGATCTGTTTATGTAGATTGTAGAAGTTGTACATACCCACAACAAAAAATCTCCATCAACTACAGACGCCTCTTCCACTAATGCAAAAAAATCCTGTTATCAAAGCAATGGAAGTTCGACTCAAAATTTCTAGATATTCGTAAAACTAATTATTAATATGCTAAATGTATGCTCACTCAGAGAAACATGTTATTAGTCAGATAATTTACCTTGCAAAGCAAATGTAGAAAGCTATCAGAAGCTAGCCAAGAATCATCAAGAAGAGCAGGAATGCCCATCTCAGGACTACTACTCTCTTTTTGTAGTCCATATTTTAGTTGATGGTAGATGACTTTGATGAACTGTAATAAATGCATCCAGGAGAGGGAAAAAATGAGTATTTTGAAGTAAATAGTTGAGGTAAAAACAAATAAACTGTGTAGTGCATATACTGTTTCGGAGGGCACATAAAGATAGAGAAAGACAAGATTGTATAAATTTAAATATCTAGATGCATTCTCAGATATATTACATTTTAGATGAAAATTGACTAAACTCACCTTTGTAAATAGTTGACTCCTTGTATGAAAGGGCTGCCAAAGGTCACAAAGAAATGAATATGTCAAAAACCAAAAAGACATGAAGCATAGGAAAGAAAAAGATACAGTATTGCATCAGAGAAGACTGGGTTAAGAAATTTAAGAGAGAATCATAACTTTGCAGATATCTAATAATAAAGACATATCAAATAATGTACTTTCGCACCACATCATGTCAATTATATTAAAAGGAAGAAGGAATTTTTGTATGGAACATTATAATAACAAAAGGGAACTTCAAAATCACATACCGCGTCAATGCAGCCCAGTAGAAGACTAACTAAGGACTTCCACTGCATGAACGATTCAAGAGACTGCCCCATCTGCACGATAACATGCAAACTTGATCTGAGAAGAAGTCCTATTTGTGACCATACATATATATGCACTATGCGTGTATCAGCTTCTAAGAAGTATATGTTGACAGTGAGGCAGCACATACCAAAAATGATACAAATGAAAACTGTAGCTCCCCAAGAAGCAAGTCTTCCGAGTCTTTGTACTCCTTTGACAATAAGCTTTCTAGCAGTTGAGTCTATTGAAAGAACAAGAGGAAACGACATAAATTAGGCTTCAAAGGATTCTGGGATTTAAACATCTATCGAAAACGTAAATGTTACCTTGTCCAGATTCATTGAGGTCAGCTCTTTCCCAGACATTCCCTTGTGCTTTATAATCCGAGGAATAGACGTGTAGTAAAACCTATTCCCTTTCGGTTGCTCATGAGATGATGTCATAGACCTGTTTTTCTTCATCTGTGCATCAAGTGCTTTTTCCATTGCCGTTTTAGGTCCACCTTGTAGAATAGCAGATTCATAGGTGACTGTTATTTCTCCTCCAACTGGCTCTGCAAAATTGAACATATAATTTTGAACAAGCCAAGCTTTACAGTGTTCACTACTCGAGTGAAGGAAAACAAACAATGTGGTTAAAGAATCCACCAAATTTAAGGTTCACATACCAAACTTTTCAACAACATCCTTTGTAATGAAGTTAGATAAGTGCTTCCATGCCCCATATTGATTTAAATCGTACGGGCCAAGATGTTTGTCGAACTCTAAATACCTGACTGCTAGAGAATATCTCTCTTCCTGGCATCAAAGGGAGAAGACGGAAAATAAATAACATACCATTAATTGTCAAGCCTACCACTATGCTTTTACTACTATAACATTATTTTTCTGTTCAAGTTTCGCAGAACATATTTGAGTATATTCCTCTTTCAGCAGGCATTAAACTAATATCAAGAAAGTGCAAATCACTGACCAATCTATAAGAAGCATTGAGACAGGTTATTAGAAAGGCAAACCTCTTCTTCAGATACTTTGGCCAACCACTCATCTTGCTGATTCCAATGCCGTACAATAACCTTGCACAGTAAAAATAGATAGTGAAAATAACTCCAAGAACGGTTTATACAGTTCCATGGTGCTACTTACGGGATTCCAAATACAGAAGAACATGACTAATTGATTTTTGCGGAATTTGTTTTCTACGAAACAACAATCTATATAGATAACTACAAACACAACAAAATAACTCATATATATAGATAAATATGCTTTCTCTTGACGACTTCTGATTGATATGAAATTTAATGACTTGAATATATTTTTCACCCGAGCAGTTCAGTGAAAAGAAAAGAAGTGCAAACGGTTTCCAAGTGAGTGTAAACAGGAAAAACATATAGGAAAAGAAAGCAATATTTATACTGCAATGGCCATCTCAGGTGTGAGACCAAAAGAAAACAAATAAGGGACACAAAATATTCAAAGTTGTTGAGAATAGACTGATTCCAAACCTGAGAAGGACCAGCATCAACAAAGAAGCCAATGGTAGGTGAAAACTCTTTACCATCCCTGAAAAGAAAACGAAAGTCTGTAGTTATCAGCCAAAGAAAATTGATACACTATATACAAACATAAAGACCATTTAAAAACTTAAAACCTGGTCGATGAACTATAAAATACAAAGTGAATTCCAGGAGGTATCATCTTAATCCCTTTGAAAGCTGGTCCTACTGAGAAGATCTGTACCAAAAATTCACCAAATTGATTAAACCATAAGTCTTCATTGAAAACAAGTGGAATAGTAAGCTTTCATTTTATTTTTTTTGTGTATGTCTGTTCAACATGTAAAGTGACATTAAGATTTGTGATTGATATGCCAATGAAAATAGAATCTCATTCTCCACCACGACTTCATAAAACTAGAGTTCATCACAATTCATCCCCAATAAAGACTCTTCACTCAAACCTCAATCCCAATTTAAACTAAGAAACAGAGAAAAACTTCAAAATTAAATTCGATTAAAAACTTGGGAAGAAGTAACAAACCTGAGTGTCGATTCCAACAAGAGTATGTTGAGGAACGTCGAGAAAGAGAAGCGTAGCTCCATGCTTCACAAGCTCTAATGCCTTTTCAGAATCCATCACTTCCTTCTTCTTCGCTAATTTGGCGTCGATCAATAAGAAACAAACAACATCAAGCAGAGAATGGAACAAAACAACGAGTAGGTTCCAGAAAGGCCCAGTAAACAGGCCCATTAAGTAATTGGGCCTTTTAAGCTTAGCCCAGTTAGAATATAAAAACACCTGGTATCGCGCTATCACGCGGTTTACTTTTACAACCGACATAAACGTTTATTTATAGACGAAACCTATCTTCTTGACTCTTCACAATTCGTTTCAGTTTTCTAAAAATTCTCTTCTCTCTCGTAACGCAAATAACCAGATCCAAATTTAGGGTTTTTTTTTCTTTTTCGATCTCTGGGGTCATAACGTTGTTGAATCGCGAAGATGGCATCTAACGGTGTTTACTATTCTGGTCAGAGTAACGCACATCGAAACGCAAACGCTGGGACGACGTTGAAGAGACGATTCGACAATCACGGTTACGGAAGCAGAATCGGAGATTTTCAGGAAGATCGGAACCGTTACGCGCCGCCTCAGAAACGTTTCCGATCGCCGGAAACGCAACCGCAATCACAAACGCAGTTTCGATCCGGCAAGATTCCTCTGTATCATCATCACGGTAGAAATAATAATAACGTGTCTAGGGTTTCTTCTCAATCATATAATTACGGTGTTGTTGATGCGATTGCTTCTAATTCAAGTTTTGCATTACGTAACAATGATTCTAACACCAATTATCAGAAACCCTTTGGTTATGGTAACCCTAATCCCCAAATTGTTCCGCTTCCATTACCTTATCGTGAGCTTAACGATGATGTGTTGTTAGATTCGTTACCTGAGTGGGTTCCGAATCAATCTGTCTCAAGTACCCTAACTCCGAATTTTGTGCCCAACACATATGTTCAAGCACCTGTTTTCACGAATTTGTCAAATTCGATGCCTTTGAATCATTCGAACATCGCTTCAATTGTGTCACAATCGATGTCTCAACCAATTGTTATGAGTAAAGAATTGTCTGGGTTACTTAGCGTTCTTAACAATGAGAAAGAGAAGCAAACTTCAGAAGCAAGTAAAAGTGATAAATTGCCTGTAGGATTAAGCTTTGATGATCCATCGTCGCTTCGTGTGCGACATGAATCTGTGATTAAGTCTTTGTACTCTGATATGCCGAGACAATGTTCGTCGTGTGGGGTTAGATTCAAGTGTCAAGAAGATCATAGTAAACATATGGATTGGCATGTAAGGAAGAACAGGATGATTAAACCCGGTGTGAGACCGGGCCAGAAACCCCAGAAATCGCGGGGATGGTTAGTAAGTGCATCGTTATGGCTCAGTGCAGCTACTGGAGGAGGGACAGAAGAAGCGGCTATACCATCTTTTGGATTAGAAACGCAGAAGAAGATTGAAAAGGAGGAAGAACAGAAACAACTTGTAGTGCCTGCGGATGAAGAGCAGAAGAATTGTGCGTTGTGTGAAGAGTCGTTTGAAGATTTCTACAGCGATGAAGCTGATGATTGGATGTACAAAGATGCAGTCTACTTAACCAAGAACGGCCCTATAGTTCATGCTAAGTGTATGCCTGAAACCCACAAAATTGAAGTGCCAATTAAGAAAATAGTTTAGTTTAGACTATGAAAAACGTTTTTTTTTATATAATCAAGTTGGTACAATTCTTTTTTTTTTTTTCAAAAGAAAATGCATTCTTTTTTCATTTTTCAGTAAATCTCATTCATTAATATATCAAAAATTAAAAATAAACTTCAGTATTGAAATAAAAGGATGAGAATAACTAATATGAGCTTTTCACTTTATTCTTCACCTAATCGATTTGTGTGTCGTATAATCGCCAAATCATACCCACGGTTATTGTAAATTCAATATTTTATTTATCTTACTTTAGGGAAACATGCATATAGACTATATTAGAATTTAAGTGATTTTCACAATTTTACATATATTATGTTGTTTTGTCACTACAAAAAAATATGTTGAATTTCGACCAAATTTCTAACCAACAAAATGGTCAAAACTATTATCGACATATTTTCGATCAAATTACTATGAAAAAATTAAATTGGTACGGAATTTGTAGAGAATTTTAGACCAGCAAATTTGGTTGATAAATAGTCAAAAGTTTATGACTAATTCTCGACCAATTAATATGTTGGTCAAAAATCCATCAATAATATTTGACGAAAAATATATGACAGAAATTAGTTAAAAATTTCTTACCAACTATTGGCCACTTCTATAATTATTTGCAATTATATTAGAATTATCAAAATTTGGCGAGAATCTATGGAATTTATGTTGTAAAACAACATAATATATAAAACTAGATTATGCAACATTTTATGATAATATTGTGATATTTCTGTTATACCTGATTATTTAGAAATTTGAATATTTCAGTTAATCCTTAATTAAAAGTAAGCCAAAATATTTTACTAATTTTTTTTTAACGTGTTTTCATTAACATCAATGAAAGATTACATATATATCAATGCACATACAAATAAAAGCTTTACAATCCATATAACCAATTATTAAGTTTGACAAAATAATCGAAAAAGTGAAACTACACGTTGCTTTCTTTTTTAAGTAAGTCTTATACGCTAACATATTTATCAATATGTTATATTCCTTGATCGTCTTCGTCTTCAATCTAGTTTGATTTTCAATACGTTTTTTTCTAAATCAAAAAGTTGCGATATATCAGTTACACTCGCAAACCATACAATCATTTCCATCTTCTGCACCAGATGATGGCATTGTCTTGGATGTAAATATCACCCATGATAGATCCATGATCTCGATTCCCTTGTTGACGTTCTTCGACGAACATAAATGAAAAATCATTATGATTTGATTCCATGGCGGTTTCTAAGGCGGTCGCCGTTTCCACAACAAATCCATGAAGACTTTTTTTGTTGGTTCTTGGCACAAGCCAGAATCGTCTGTCGGTCTAGGGATATTAAAAAAAGACGTAAAAGTATATTTTAATATATTATTGATCTGGTGTGTACATTTCATGCAGTTCATATATTTTTTTATCGTTTTAATGCAAAAATTCTATAATTTATGAGTTTTTCATATATTTTAAGTTGTTACAATATATTCTTTTGTTAAATAATATAGAGTTACAATATTTTTAGATACATAAAGTAATTAAAACATAAAAGTTTACAAATATTAGTTTATTTAAATATATATATATATATATGTGTATTTATCAAATAAATTAATTTTTTATTTTTTCCAGTAAAAAAAATCCAATAAATTGATAAAAGTTATTACAAATACATATACAGAACTATTGTAACATAATTATTATACGCAGATATATGTGTCATACACTAAGAAAAATGTAGAAGAAGGGAGTTTGACGATGATTTGTGTAAAGTAGTCTTAGGGGGTGATTGGCGTAAGGATGTATAAGCTGAAACTACAATTTAAAGTTTTAACAGCTTATTTTTCTCCAATCAGACTTTTATGACTTTTTTTATTTAAAAGCCACGTGACTTTAAAAACCAAAATCTAAAACTTCTTTTTCTTACCCTAATAGTAATTAAATATTTTGTACAAATCTATATGTATTTTATTACATAATACTTTTGATTAGTTAATTCTAAATATTTTTTTCTTGTTCTTTTGAGATCCATTTCTTATCACTTTTTAAATAAATTTTTGAAAAATTCATAATTTATATATTTGAAATTGACAAACCTAAAAATTGACAATTTATAACATATTTAAAACTCAATATATAAATAATAAATAAAGAAAAACTCAAAGTTTCAGATTTAAATTCAATATTATTTATATTATTTAAAGTCATTAATTGTTTTACCAATCAATTTTAAAAAATATACAGAAAAAGTTTATACATCCAAAATCTCTAAAGTTAAAGTGTTTACAATCAGAAGTAACAGTCATTACCAATCGGCCCCTTACTCGCTAACCAATCATAAGGTCTGTTATTTTCCAACTTCATATTTGATTTCTCTTTGTTACGATTTGTATGCAGCAACTTGTGGCTGAAACTTCTTTTCACAAAACGTAACATTAAACACGATATGTCTAGATCTAGTTCTGAAATGTAGACATAGTGACACCAAAACATCTGTACCAAGGTCTTTCTGAAATATTTCGACTTTGTAATTCTCTTTAATATATCCACAAAAAACTTTACCATAGCATTCAAGTGCATGATCCTCTCATGTCCTTCCATCTAAACGTCACTAATGCATTCATCATTTACAAAATCTGAGCAATATCAATCAAATATTGACGCCAATATTTGACTAAGCCCACATGTAATCTGAACATGATATAGTGTCGAGTGGACTTTACTTCCAGGATCAATCCCGCATATAGCCTTGAAAATACAATCCAACCATGATCAAGTTGATGCATCGGTAATTCTATGACACAAACAGGATTAATCACGCATATATCATCGCAATCATTTACCCCTGGATCCCATATCCAACCTTGATCATCCTTTTCTCAAACTTGGGAGATTCAACTTAGAGAAACAAACTTTTACACAAATTAATTTTGTAATGTTAGCATCTTTAAAACGAATACTACTAAATTATATATTATTATAATTAACTAAAATGTTTATTTTATTGATAATAAACTAAGATTTTGTTCGTTAAATATCATTTTTTCGCTTTGGGTCCTATAAACATATAGAACGGCCTTGCTGACACCCGACCCGCAAAGGATATAAGAGAGCTGCCTAAGGTAATGACTGTTACAGCTCCATCGGTTGTGAACGCTATAGTCTGCTGATTGAGATGAACAATAGGCTTTAATATCTCTGTTTCAAGCATTGTTTTTTAAGTAATGTACATGACTCGAATTGTAAAACAAATTCAGTTCTATAAATAGTTTTTTACTCTATCATCTCTCTTTACTTTTATGTGTTATTCGATTATACATACGCTTTTATATCTCAGTTATAATCGTTGTTCATTGTCCGGATGAGACCGGGTCGAATGTTCATGTATGTTGTCTTCTCCAATTGGTTCTTTGGCATGAATTTTACTGTAATCTCCGGGTGTATCTCGAAAAGTCAAGAAGAGAAAGTTGTAATTATGTTAACTAGAAAAGATTTACTAAATTCTTTAGTTATTTACGTAACAACATAGACAAAGTTATATATGACCATGACCTATAAATCAAAACACAAGCTTGTTTTGATAATTCACCCATAAACTTGCTTTTCAAAACCCTTTATTCAAATTAAATAAGGAACGTTGAAACCTAATCATCCCATGTATATGTTACAAGAGTTAATAAGTAAATTTGTTGGCACGAATTTAATCACCTAATCACACCAAAGACACATATATAACCTATGAGATTAAACCAACAGTTATTAGCGTAGAAAGTTAAAAACTTTTGTAACTTGAAACAATGACGATGACAATGTCCGTATCACACTAAACTTAAATATTTATATATATTCATCAATCATCATATAATATTTGCCTCAACCACCCTTTCTCGTTCACAAAAACTGGAAAAACCTAATAATGATGTTACATTTTCATCATGCCTAAGATTAGATTACTAGTTTGTTTAACCCAGCTGTAGTTGCTTTCCTTTCCTTTTCCGCATACTAGCCATTTTGGTTATTGTAATGTATAAAGATACAAGTGAAATATCTTAATCTGCCCTTGTCCAGAGATGTAAATGAAGTTGGCTGGTAAAGGTCCTCATGGGAATAGCTACAGCCCAGCTAGCTTACTAAATTATAATTCATAAAATTAATTAACAACTCAGTAAAAGGAACTTACATTCGCACCCGCAAGTAAGCAAATAATCTTGGCATTATTTGTTTATTACTGCTTGGCACTCACCAATATTGAAAAATTCGTTGGTTAAATTTTGTTTAAAATAAATATATGTAATGGAACACTAAATTTATGAATCGGTCGCCTAGACTCCAAAACAGATAGTTGACTTTTTTGTCGATCGATTTCTAAATCGATTTGGTCAAAATTGGGGAGAGGTGTAATTTGAAAATAGACACCAAAAACAGTTAGTTGACTTTTTGTTGACCGATTTCTAAGCCGAGTTGGTCAAAATTGGGAAGGGTACTTAAATAACCGATAGCTCAATTGGTAAAACATTTTACGTAAATTTTAGATATCATATTTGTTCAAAATATCATTATGTATCAATCGGACATTCGAAGTGGGTTTAGCGCTTAACAAAAAAATCAAAAATTATACAAAAATTTATTCGGGAATTAGTTTTTTTAATCATTTAGTGTTTGTTAAAAAATTTAATAAGTATAAACGTTTAATACATACATACAATTGATAATATGGTTGATTTGCTGTTGATTTTATCGGTAGTTTGGATATTATGAATGTTAGTAATTGGACCAAATTTTAAATTAGTTATGTAAAATAAAAAGAATTTAACAAAAAAAAAATTAAAAAAATTGAAAAATCGGCTAGATAAATCAGAGAACAGATTTTTCCAACTGATTATACACTAATCCCATCGGTATATTACCGCTTAGCGACTATGAGGCCTATTTTTAGAATAAGGAATATATTTGGTTCGAGTAGCACTTGGAAGAAAACCATATTAAATGTTATGGTTCCCTGTTCCCATGTTTAAGCTCAGAACCTCTTAATTATTATAAAAAAATAGCTGCACTTACCAATTGCAATTGTTTTACCAACAAAATCTAGCAAAAAAGTACAAAGACGTCAACATATTTACCCTCACTTTTTCTTCGTACTTCTATTTTTTTTAAACTAATACCATTTTAAATATAGGGAACGATTACAAACAGAAGGGAGAAACCATACATTTGATTACCTAAAAAGAAACTTACCAAAATTACCTCTTGAACTATTGAAAAAATTCAAGCCAAGAAGATAAATAAGAGCCTGAGGTTGAATTGTTACTTTGATTCCGTGACAGAGGAGCCAACCTACTCCTTATGAACTTATTTATATCCATAATCAAAGCAGATGGAGAACGAGCAATAAGAGAGTGTAATCAAGTGTTTCTTTCCTTCCAAATGAAATATATGGACGCTTGAAAGGCCAGCCTGAGTATAAGAGTCACATTCTTGTTCGGACAAATATCTTTGAATCATCTAACCCAATCTTCAAATAAAAGTGGTGGAGACACATGAGCTTTAGATGTAAAGAAATACCATACATTATGTGAAAAGGCGCACTCAAAAAAAAATACGCTGAGATGTTTCATCATGAGTACCACATAGGAGGCACGATGGATCTTCATAGTGACTACCCATGCTATGAAGGCATGCTTAGGAATCCTTCTACTGAACCAAATGGCTTCATGCCATTCAACCTTGTTTCAAGCCAACAACCTCCTTAATCCAAGTCCACCACTCTCTTTAGGAGTACAAACTGATTCCCAACTGATTTTTGCTCCTCTAGCCTAATTCAGAGCTCCTTTCCATAAGAACCCATTACACATTTGTTCTATTTCCTCGAGGTACTAATTTGGGAGAAGGAAAATATAAGCCCAAAAAGTAATCGTTGAGTAAATAACAAACATGATCAACTGAAGTCTTCCAACAAAGGATATATGTTTAACAGCCCACGAGTTGAACTTCTTTGAAATCTTGTCTGAAAGAGGTTGGTAATCCTATCTTCTGAGCATTCTGAAGTTAATAGCACTAACTGATATCTAACAGGGAAGGAACCATTCTGTAAACCAGCTCTATCTGCAATCCCTTGAACTTTCTGTAAACTTCCTCCATCTAGGAATAAAGTTGTTTTCTCTTTGTTAACTCCACAACCTTAAGGCTACTTTGAACTTCTCAAGAATATCTAGAATTCCTACTAAAGAAGTCTTTGAACCATCAAAGAAGATAAGCACATCATCTGCAAATCTGAGGTAGTAATGAGAGGAGCTTCACACCTAGGGTTAGGCTTGAATGCTTGACTCACTACACCAAAATCAAGTTGTTTCGGAAAGCATCCATAGCCAACACAAACAACAAGGATGAAATTGGATCTCCCTATCTAAGTCTCTTCTTCCCTAGAAAGAAAATAATTAGTTCCCCATTGAAAGCAATACTAAAAGAAATTGTGGTGACAACTTATGAACACCTGAGACAAATCTAAAAATTCCCAATTCAGACTATCATAAGCCTTAAGTAAATCAATTTGTAGGCAGCCACGGTTTTCACCTCATCATTAACATGAAAATTAGAAACCAACTCTGAAGCCCATAGTACATTCTCACAAGATTTCTGCATCTGATCGTATCAGCTCTTATTGCTTTCTCCGCCAGTCTTTCTTACAAACCCACTTGGTTTTCTTGAACAACCTCTGAGATAAACAATTTGAGTCTTCTCTTGATAATCCAAGTAATTACTTTGTATAAGGTAACAAAACAAGACTTTGGTCTGAACTGATATAAAGAATATGCCTCTACTACCTTAGGAATCAAAGTAATCGCAGTTGCAATAAAGCGTCTTGGTAGCGACCTGAAATGAAGAGCTCCTTTACAACCTCAATTGTATCATCACCCACAATATCCCAAGCTTCCAAGTAGAACTCCACCGGAAAGCCATCTGGTTCAGGAGCTTTGTTTTTAGGCATTTTAAACAAGGTCTCTTTCATTTCCAGGTCTGAGGAAATAAAGATCAATTGAGACGCCAAACTTTGGGGACACCTAAAATGTACCAAGTTATGGATTTCACCAACAGACGGAGGGACCACTCCAATACTCTCAGAACCAAGAAGATTTTTAAAGAAAGTTATTGTCATGTCTTTAACCTGGTCTTGGTTCTCAATTCTACCCCCATCACTTCCTCTCAAATACTTGATACAGTTTGTAGCTTGATGGGATATAACATAGCGATGAAAGAAAGAAGTGTTTGCATCGCCTTCACTGAGCCATCTTTTACGTTATTTTGCGTATAAAAGCCTTCCAAAGCCTTGGCAAATAAGTTCAACTTTTGTCTTGCCACATGTTCTTCCCGAAATAAAGAGGGGGTGGGATTAGATAATAGAGACGTTTGAACTGATTCCAAATGATCCAGAGCCTCTTTTGTTCCTTGTTGAATATTCCTAAAACCAGCCTGATTTAGCTTCTTACAAGCAACCTTTACTTGTCTCATTTTTTGACCAATGGTAAACAGTTTAGATCCCACACAAACCTGTTTTGTCCACACTTCTGCTATCTTCTCCTTAAACTAAGGGTGAGAGGACAAGAAAGAGAAATATTTATAACTCATTTCTTCCTTCAACTGTAAAGTCAGTGTCCACTAAGCAGGGAGAGTAATATGAGTCCCCAGAGGATAAAAAATGGCAATAGAATTACGAAATCTATAGGACCATTCCTCATTAACCACTGCTCTATCTAACTTTCTCAACATTGGATCCTCAGATATTCCATATGACCAGGTGAAAAAACTCCCCTACTATTAAGATTAAAAAAGCTCATTGTCTGTCAAACAAAAGGAAAGATCAGACATACCAGCAAGAGGGACATCATGAGGAATAATCGAAAATTGATCATCAGCTGTAACAATCTGATTAAAGTCACCAATAATGATCCTCATATTACTTTTTGCAGGAACGTGTTGAGCAATAAACGACAATTCCTCCCAAAGAAGCCTTCTTTGAAACACTGCGTTGTAGGCATAGACAAACGCAACTGAAAAGACTCACTGGTTGCCGGATTATATACTCCACACAAACATTACTTGAGTTAACCTCTTGAAACAGATGACAGAGACCGAAAGATCCCATACCAATCAGATCCGTCTACTATCTGAAGAGTCATAATTGTTGTCCCATGTCTAACCTGGGAACGTAGAACTCAAAACATTAGACGCATTATCAATAGATACATGAGTCTCCAAAACACTGTATATTAAAGGCTTATTTACATGAACCCAACTTTTAATGAATCTTTGACGAGCTGGGCTATTCAAGGCTCTAACATTCCAACAGAAGATCTTCATATTTACAGACAAAAAGGGGAAGAGAGAGCATTGCTCAAAGGTTGGTATCACTGTTCAAGGCCTTGCCCTGAATAAAATGAGGTGGAAGAGCCTGACTAAAACACAGAAAACATATTACTTCCTTCACTATATACCCTCGGAAAAGATCCCTTCAACTTCCTAGACCTCTTCTTGGCTGCTATATTGAGCAAATTATTCTTACTTTGTGACCTTTCTCCTCTAATAACCAGTGCACCGAACCTTCCCCACCCCTGCCACCTGAGACTTTCCTTGACCCTTATCATGACCCAAAGGTGGAGCATCCACCACTGGATTAGACCTTTCACTATGAAAACCCTCTTTCACTTCCTTGATATCATCATTTTTCACCAACTGCACATGAGGGGAACTCCTACCTCTTCCCCTGGACCTACGTCTCGATCTGGTCCTCCTCATTGAACAATAATCCATAGAAGAAGAGTCACCCTGCTTGTTAGGCACCTAAGGTAATAGCTTGACAACAACAACCATCTCTAGAGATGTCGTAGTCAAAACACCACCTGCTCCAAACGGTTTAGAAACCTCCTTCACAAAAGCTTTTCATCAATGGTTTAGGGCATCTAATTAAAATATGACCAAACATTCCGTAGTTACAACTTACAAGACTTGGGAGGCAGTCTTGGGTAGGTGACCCCCACAATCACTGAATTACCCTGAGAATCTTGAACTAATATTGTTGATGGTGGTGAAGAGTCAAGACAAATCTCCACCTTCACTTTGATATCTCCCAAATGAAAAAGGTCAAGTTTTGATTCTCAATGTGCAAAGGCTCTCCAATAGCACTAGAGATTACTTTTATATTATCGAGAGAATACATATGAGGTGGTACATTATTTAAAACCGTCCATTTCGGAGCTGTTAATAACTCTGGCAATTCTAGAGAGCATTTGGGAGACCATGGAAACACAGAGAATGCACAATAGCCAGCCTGCCAATATCGTATCTTTAACACCCATTCCCGAGTAGACACATAAGGAATCAATATAAGGCATGAAGTGTCCGAGACAGTATGGATGGTGATGTAACCATACTTACCCCATGCTGGATTTAGATCAGATTATATCTTCGCTCGAGGAGATTAGCAACTATATGACCTTTCCATAAATTAGCGGTGAGGAGAAGCACGGATTCCGAAACTTGAATCACTGGTGTGCCATCCTCCTGGAAGGTTGGTGAGGAAATTTTTTTAAGGTTTCTCAGGAAAGATTTAAATCGTTCTGCATAGGAAGGAGCCTCGATGGACGGGACCGATAGAGGAATCGAAGATTTTAGGGAACACTGACCACATGTGCATTTCCCTAATATGTTGAGGTTAATCGGGGAATCAATTTGAGGCGAAATACCGGATAGATCTGAAGCAAGAAGCTGACAAGGTTCCGATTGAACGGAAAAAGGAGCTGGATGTGAGGTAGGATCGGCAGAATCTGACGCAGAAACCCTAGAAATCGTCTCTGAGAGAGGTGGAGAAGAGTAGTCGGTAACAATGGAAGCCATAACTAAGAGAGAAGAAAGAAAAAAGGGGAAAGGAGAAAGAAGTTGCTTCTCGGCGACCGGCGTGAGACTGATTTCCGACGGGTGAATAGAGAGAAACCAATCACCTAAAAATTGCACATTCACTGTTCCCTCATATCGTCATTTTCTTTTCGTTTTTTCTAATTCACCATCTCCAAATGGTTCCGTTCTTAAGTAAGATTGAAAATAATTTTTGAATTTCTACTTAAAGAGAAGGTTAGTTTGGTTAATTGAGTTTGTGCACCAAGGGTTAGTAGATGTAGGATGGTTTGTTTGACGAGTAACATACATCTAGGGGTGTCATAATGGGTCAAAGTTAATGGGTCGACCCAACCCAACCCGACCCATAAACCCTAATGGATTGATAATAATGGGTCAAATGAGTTAATGGATCAAATGGATTGATGGGTCAAATGAGTTGGGTTAAAATGGGTTGGGTTGAAATGGGTTGGGTTGAAATGGGTTAATGGATCAAATTGGATTATCCATTACCCAATAATTTTTCTATAAACATTTTATCAACATCTTCAAACATATAAAGTATGGATTCGCATTTTTGGCGGTAAAATTGCGGATTCGAGTTTTTGGCAGAAAAATTATGAAATCTTAGTTTTGACGGAAAATTGCGGACTCATATTTTTGGCATGAAAATAAAAAAACACGTTTTGGCGGGAAAATTGTGAATCCGCACTTTTGGCAGAAAATTATGGATTTACGTTTTTGGCGAGAAAATTATGAAATTTTGGTTTTGGCGGAAAAATTGCGGATCTGTATTTTTGGCGGAAAAATTATGGAATCATATTTTTGACTGGAAAATTACGGAATCACATTTTAGCGAGAAAATACGGAATCCTGTTTTGGCGGGAAAATTGTGAATCCACATTTTTGGCGGGAAAATTACGGAGTCTCGTTTTTGGCGGGAAAATTACGGAATCACGTGTTTAGCGGAAAACTTTTGAAATCTCGGTTTTGGCAGGAAAATTGCGGATCCGTATTTTTGGCGAAAAAGTTATGAAATCATATTTTTGGCAGAAAAGTTACGAAATCACGTTTTAGTGAAAAAATTAAGGAATCACGCTTTTTGGCGGGAATTTTGTAAAATTGTGTTATTTAAGAAATAATTGTGCAATTTCATTTTTAGCGGGAAAATTTTGGTAAGATGATGATAAATATGGTATGTTGATGATGATAGTTAGAAATTTAACACATTAAATATAATTGATTATTGGGTTATCTATTTGACTAATTAACCCATTAAATTTAATGGGTCATGGTTTGACCCAATGTATTTACTTAATAGGTTGGATTGACCCATTACCCATTTAGAGCATCTCCAATGTATTACACTATTTTTTACTCTATAATAGAGTAACTCTAAAATAGAGTAACTCTAAAATAGAGTTGGATTTCTTTCCAATGTATTACTCTATTTTTCACTCTAAAAAGAATATTCTAAGTATATTCTTATTTTCACGTTTGTTATTAATTGCTAAATAATACACTTTATTTATAGAACTTAAAAATTAACCCACTAATTTTTTTTCTTTCAAAACTTCTAAAAGTTATGAAAATATTTATAACTAACCATAAAATAACAACACAAAAATATCAAAACAAAATAGAATTAAAATAACAAAAAAAAATTATTAATATAAAAACACAATACACCACATAAAAATAACAAAAGAAAATAGATTTAAATTTATTCATCATCATTCGTATATTTTTCCCATATGTGATCAATTAATGCATTTCGAAGTGAAAAATGAACGTCTTTAGTTTTAATTTGTCTAAATCGAGCAAGTAACGCATTTCGAAGCGAAAAATGAACGTCTTTAGTTTTAATTTGTCTAAATCGAGCAAGAAAGATTTGAACTCGATACCAGATCCAAATCTTCGTGCATATGTTTAAAGTGAACAAACAAATCGAAAAAGGGCCGAACAACAACAATATCAACAAGATCCACCTCAACCTGATTCGTTTGGACAGTATTTTAATAATTTGGGTGGATCCGGAAACGATTTACCGGATTATTAACTCATAAAATTAGTAATTGTTGTTGTTTTTAATTTATATTATGTATTGTAATTTCAATTTTTAATGTTTTTAATTATTATTTATTATCAGTTTATGGTTTATGTCATTGTATTTTATATTTGAAAAGATATTATAAGATTCTGAAATTTTTTTTGTTAAATAAATTATTATAGTTCTTAAAATAAAATAATTTAAAATGACAGGGACTAGTTTATAAATAAAAAAGTACAACTCTAAAATAGAGTAAAAAATAGGATTACTCTATATTTGGAGTAAAAAATAGGTTTACTCTATTTTTGTGTTGAAAATAGAGTGGGGTTGGAGCAGATTTTACTCTAAAATAGAGTTTGGTGTAGGATATAGAATGGGGTTGGAGATGCCCTTAGCAAACAATCAATTGGGTAATGAGTTGGATTGGGTTGGATTACCCATCTTAACAATACATCCCAACACGGAACCGTGTACGTTTTTGTTTTTTTACTTAGCACGAGTATATCCTCTTAACAAGCTCCAAATTTGGTTCATATATACGAAATATAATGAAAAATGATTATTGTAATATATCATTATGAAAATATTATCACTTTAAAAGATTTTCAACGACTTTGTACCATTAAAAAAACTTCAACAATAACACGTGAATCCCTAATTCGCTTGCTTTTGCACAAAAATGGGGTTCATTTGGAAACAATGATCTCATGCAAAATTTGAGAACCAAACTTGCATTTACATGTGCATATGCATGTGATGTTATTCTTCTATACTTAGGACCGATTTTATGAAAAGCATAATTGTTAGAGCCAATATATGCACTTGATATACACGTATTTTGTGATTAGTCGTATTTATATCTATTAGATTTTATGACTGAATCACGGTTAACCCGAGACTGAACCACGTTTAACCCGAGATTTAAAGTTGAGACAATGATTGGTTTGGAGCTGAATTAAGTCACGTTAGGAGGGGGTTGAAAACTGAAACAACCATATTAATTTGTATGAATTTGAATTTTTCTTCATATACAATTAATATTTTATCTTCATTATATTTCGTGCATTATAATATGACTACATGAGTATATAACAACATAATTTTTTGTTGAAAAATACGTACAACCACAAATCACGCGCGGTAGTTACAGTCATTAAGATTTAAGTATCCGAGCTAATTCATTACTTTTCAAGAGACCATAAGAAACAAAACAAAAAAAGTTGTAATAAAAATTTAAAGAAATGTAATGCGAATTTGCCATGGACCGACATATCCAAGATTTATTCTTTTCAAACCTGATGAATAAATTTTTTTCAACGTTAACGACTTTAATTAAAATTAACGG
Source organism: Crucihimalaya himalaica (assembly GCA_004349715.1). Classification (NCBI taxonomy): domain Eukaryota; kingdom Viridiplantae; phylum Streptophyta; class Magnoliopsida; order Brassicales; family Brassicaceae; genus Crucihimalaya; species Crucihimalaya himalaica. The sequence continues at coordinate 2,221,561 of SMJT01000045.1, forward strand.
AATCTCTATAAAATTTCACAGCTTCACACACACTAAATATCAAAAAATAATATTTTCAACCAAACCACCTCAACATATATAAATAGTAACACAACCGCATTATAACACATTTTCACATTATCCAATTATCAATAAATAAAAAAAAAAAAAAAGCAGAGAACTAAAAAATGGGAAACAGCATAACTGTGAAGAGAAAGAAAGCTAAAGTAATGAAGATCGACGGCGAAACTTTCCGAATTAAAACTCCGGCGACGGCGAGAGAAGTCACGGCGGAGTATCCTGGTTACGTTCTTTTAGATTCTCAAGCTGTTAAACACTTCGGAGTTCGAGCTAAACCGCTTGAACCGAACCAAAACTTGAAACCCAAGAAGACATATTTTCTCGTCGAGCTTCCGAAGCTTCCGCCGGAGACAACGGCTGTGGAGACGGATAATAAGCTTCCGTACCGGAGAGCTATGTCTGGAATCCACGTTGGCGCGAAAGAGCGGTTAGAAATGTTGATGTTATCTCGGAGAACGGTTTCTGACGTCACGATCGGAAGATCTGACGGCGGAGATGGTTTTGGGCCTGGACAGACGAGTGTGAGGTTGAGGTTGCCTCGTTCTCAGATCACGAAGCTTATGGAGGAGAGTAATGATGCTTCGGAGATTGCTAAGAAGATTTTAGGTATATATATGGAGAGGTCCGGTGAGATTGGTGGCGGACGATGTAGTGGTGACGGCCGTCGAAAACTTGGAAGTGGGGAGATTAAAGCGCGTGAGGTAATTCTTGTTTTTACTTTTATTTTTTGGTCAAACGATTTTACCGCGTTTAATTTGTTCTTTGTTTTGAAAATTTAAGCATACAAATTTAACTTAATAGAATCTATATAAGATAATAAGAGTGATATATAAAAATGGAGCAATGAGTGTAAATTATCTCAACAAAGTTTAACTTAGAACCACATTTTTGAGAAGTTTTGGATCAAGTCCTGAGTTCAAATACCAACTCTAAAACTAGTTTTGAGATTAAAAAATGCAGAGTCTCGTCCCAGAATTTTTTGAGATTATAATAAAAATTAATTATAACAATTATGTCAACTATCATTTGTGGAGTTAAGTATTATATCCCGGAATTACGCAAATAGTTTAATTTGTTTAATGGAGTAGAGTTCCTAAATTGATGTAGAAGACAAGAAACAGAATTTATTAATTTGTTCGGCATTGCTTTTGCATTTGATTAGTGGTTTATTATTATTATTGTAACCCACTAAGGCCACTAGGGTATATCGTATATGTAACTTATCCATTTATGTCATCTACCTACGTGACTATGTAAGTAATATACAATAGAAAATTCACATACACACATTCACATATTCATGTTAATATAGTCAAACACATATAAATGGATTGACAAAGGAACTCGTAAATGGATTCACCTATTCTTGAAATTGAGTATGTCTTAGTCTTAATAACTATTACATTGTCGAAAAATATGCTTATCAAGTTAATTAGTTCATGTTATATACTAACATCTGGGATTATTTTTTTTTAAATGAACTATCATATTATACTAATGATCAAGATCTTCTTGATCATCAAATGATTTGTCGGCATGTATGGCTAATCATATATTATAAATTAATAATTAATTAAGAGCCAAAGAAGTAATTATATTAAATTAAACATGTGCAGAAGCAGGTGAGTTTCGCCGGAGAAGGTGGACGGGAGCTTCCTGTTCTATGGAGCAGAAATGGGAAATAATCATCAAATTCAATTCGACGACATATTTTTAAAGAAAAAAAAAACCCCCTTTTTAAAATCTTTTTTCTTATATATATTGTGGTAGGAGTCATATCTTATTTGTGTATATATCTTTTTATAAAGCAACTAGAGATTATCTAGAAATGTTTGCTTTCGTTTTCGTGAACTAGTCCTTTCATACTTTAACTTTAAGATATATGAAATTTATAGGTGCTAATGGACATGCATGGTTGGGTGCCTACCCTACCAGTACCAGTAACCAAATAATCAACGATCATTATAGTATGTAATCAACTTTTGTAGACTAGAAAGTATTCTCAAAACGATTGAAGTTTTAAGAATCTGAAGAAAAATCTAAAATGATATTGCCTTTGGTAGCAACTTTAAAAAGTAAAAAAGTTTTGGGCAGTCCACTAAGCGCAGCTCGGTCTCATTATTAGTTTATATCTCGATTAATAAGAAAATTACAATACCAGAAACTTAATTCTTTTAAAAATAGAAAAAAAAACTTATAGTTAGTGACCAAAAAAAACTTATAGTTAAAAACTACTTATTCACACATAAATATTTATTTACTTACATTTTAATATACACTTAAAATCAAAATATGAATTGATGTAAAAAAAATTCTTAATTACCGTCTCTTTACCGCCACAAAATGATGAAACTGTCAACTACGTAACACTTAAAATCTATTTTTTGTAGTCTACGATAAAAATACACACATATTTAAAATAACTTTCTACAATAAAGAACTATAATAAACAATTCAAATTGCATTATCAGAGAATCTATGTAGATTCAAATTCACGATATTTAACCATATATATATTAAAGAATTCAATCATCATGCATGACGTATATATTCGTAACTCGTTAGCCAACAACACTTCCACACAACTGCCGAATCTAACTAGTACACTTTTTAGTGAGTTTGTAAAATTAGGTAGGAGATATGCGAGTAAATAACCAAAATACCCTAGTTTCTCAATTAGAGCAATGCTCATAATATGTAGTCATCTACTAAAACATTCCAAAATTATAAATCTTCTAACATTTTCGGGGTAAAAGAAAATTGTTTTTCTCGTTTATCTATAAACTATTTTGTTTGTATGTATCAACTCTCTTAGCCTTTTTATGGGTGGAAAAGTCAATCTTCTCTTTCGCCACTAAAAAGGAAGAAGGAAAGATATGGTATTTACTATTTAGAGTGCTTTAGGTGCACCACCCTCCCACTAGATTGCTAAGCAAAGCCTATCCTACTCATGCGCCATAATATATATATTTCATATACATATTCAAATACATTATAATTGATTTAAACTGATAGACAAACGACTATGTGAAAAATATTATGTCACGATGAACCATCCATTAAGTGGTGAATATGATGGTTGGGGCCTATCACGTGGGTTTGGATGGGTTTATGATTATCCTCTTTGTCAAGATCAAGTCACTGGTGGATGGGCTGAATTTTCTTGGTGATTGGGTCCATATTAGACAACTTTTGAATCATATGATACCATGACTCCATGATTGGGACCGAGAAAGGAAAAGTGGCAATAATCTTAAGTTGGAGAATACTTGAATTCTTGAACTTGGGCTTATGAATGATGGATTTAATAGGAGAACCATCAAGGACGTTTGAACTTTGATACCAAATCTCTGATCAAGGGTTGAATTCGGTGTCCAAAATTGCGTCACAACTTACTTCCGGTAAAATTATAACACGATCTGGGCACAAACTGTGTTTTAATGTATCACATGTTATGTAGATTATAGATAAGACATGTAAGTTGCAGAGAGATAAAGTATAAGGTGTGATGATGACTGGGCACACAAAAATTTTCTAGAATACTTCTTAGATGAATTGAATATATAACTTTATATTCTAAAGCAGAGGGTCTCAATTCACTCACATGAAAAATTGGGATATATGGAGCGAAAGTGTTTTCGTGTTTCTGCATCCACATATGAAAAATTTCTCTTTCGATACAATGTTTTGTGTGGCATCTCATAGGTCTAACCATAGTCTCAGATTAGTATAACCTTTATAACTTGTTAGTTGCTAGTTATAACATTCCACGTATTCTCTTGAAATATATCTGTATCTGGATCCCCGTGGTTATACATCCAATGACGAGAGTCAAACCAAAGCATTTTTGAGGTTGCTTTTAGTGACTTTCATGATTTTTGTGGTTCTTTGTGTTTTTTCCTTGTCAACCCTTTTGATAGAAAAATATTTCAGTTTCATAACACAAATTTTAAATTTTATATCTCTAAATCACCCAAGTGCAAGTACAAACGTTGTAATAATTTAAATGTATATCCCACAAAAAATAAAGATTACAACACTAGAGATGCGAGATTCAATCTAAGTAATAACAATAAGTTTTTGGGTTTTTTGTTTTGATTAAAATGTAAAAAATGCAAGAACTAAAATGAATATAAAGCATTGGACCATGAGTTTAACTATAATGAGAATGGATCAACAGTCAAACAATGATTCAAGAGGTTGAATTAAGCACTATCATAGAACATGTAACTCACGAATATGACTAATCTACTTCCGTGACACTAATCATTTCACTAATCACTAATTGTCATAAACTTTCGTTTGCAATTAAATGATCAATGAGCATTACAAAAAAGTCCAATTTAGTTCACTAAACCCTAGTCATCAACTCCCATTGGCTAGAAATGTAAAGCTCATAAAAGGTTTGGTTCAAACATTTTCACAAACACATTTCGAGTGTGAATTGCTAATGATCTAGATTTTAAGTGATCAAGTCAAAACTAGCATTAAGATCAACCTAAATGAAGGATCTAATAAGAAACAACCTATATCATCATCATTTAACCATCAAATCATCCTAATCTACCATAACCCATGATCCAACAAAAGACTAGATACTAACATGATGAAAGACAAATTAAAAGTGCATAAACATAAAGATAAAAAATAGAGATGAAGAATCATTTACTAAAGTGTCTTGAAATGATGAAGATCAATCCAAAATATTAAGGAGGAAACTTTGGATCTAAATCCAACTCTAAAGAAAAGAAAACTCATGTTTAGAAATATGTAAAAATTGCTTAAATACTAAATGAGTTCGAACCGGGCCAACCCGGAAAAAACCGGGTATTAACCCGGTCAGTTTAGATTGATGAAGGTATGCATCGGGCAGCAGTTACCCGCTGCAGTTGGCCGCTATACATACCGGTCTCCATAAGAAGTTTTTGGATTAGCTTCTTTTACGCGAAAGATTGATATGTCTTCACTAAATTAGTCATAGCTTTTGCACTATACTTTGGATTGTCATGAAATCACTACCATTGCAAATCTAACCCAATTTCCTATAACTTTCATGAAGAGTTCTGAACTTAATTCCTAGTGAAAGACTTTCATCCGAGTCGATCTTTGAGGCATTTCAGATTGCTTATGCATCATCATTTTTCTTTTTTGCATCTAACGTGTGTTCTCCATTTTTACAACCTAAAATGATTAAAAAAACACAAAACAAACACACAAATATACACAAAGACACTAAAAACTTATAAAATGTAAAAAGATTTAGTTGGACACTAAATGCAACAAAACACAAAAAATTACCAATGAAACACAAAAAAATAGAAATTAAAAACCATGATAAAGTAATAAAATGTGAAGTTATCACCTCTAGAGATTTTTGGGGATTATATAGCTAGGTTAACTATGAATTAGCTATGGTTACCGAATAATTTCTAATGTTACTAAAAACATTCCAGCTTTTATTTTGTCTTTAGTATTTGCCACTGATAGTTAGTTACCCAACTTTTGAATACCTTTCAAGTATTTGCGGTCTTGTTTCCTTCAGTTGCACAACCATCACATCGGTCTATTAGAAACACCAATGGCTTTTTAAGCATGCTGCATAATGACTTGTGACAACTGACACTGACAAGTCTACTTCGGCATATAATGCTTTTACCGGTTGTTCGTGACTGTTTTGAAAACCCGGTTGCCTTCTTGTCGACAGTAAAATTTAAAATAGGGTTGTAAATCTACCATATTAGGCTCGAGTGTTAATAATACAAACAACAACTTAAGAAAGCATACAATTTTACCAATTATCAATAACTCAACTGATAAAGTATTTCCGACAAAGTTTAAAAATCGCTGGTTTGAGTGACATTTGGGAGAAAACCATATTAAATGCTTAGATCCCCGATCTGAAAAGATGCTCGAACCTAAGCCTAAATACTCTTGGTTGTTAAGGGAAAAAACCATATGATGTCTTTGTTTTACTGATTGATATTATGGCCCATATCATACAGGCTTCAGGAATTATTGGGCTTGATGTATTGTTGTTTTTCATAGAGTATGGACTAAGATTGAAAGTGAGATAAAAAAGCCCAGGCGATACTGAACTTATTTATTTACATGATCTTCTTCCATGATTTCGTACCAAACCGGCAGCGTTGACACAATTTTAGATTGGAACCGTTAGTTGTTAAATTTTTATTTAGGGGTGTAAAAAGGAAATTAATGATGCCCATACATGATCATTAGAAATCAAACCTTTACGTCTGGCGATAGGTTATTGGAGGAATCACACAACGAAAATGAAAATGAACAAACACTAATATATGGGACATGAGCCTATTGATTATGAGTTAGACGCCAATGATTCTTCAAAGTAACTTTGTTACCTTGCATATGCATAGTTATATTTAATTTGATTGGTACTTTTATTTGGATACCAAAAATGGTAAGAAACATTTAAATACAATAATAGAAGGCTATTGTTTTGTCACGTATTTGCTTAGACATATTCTGTTTAGATGACAAATCTGTTCTTAAAATTTTTTTATAAGAAAATAAGTTATTCAAGAATCTAGATTTATATATGAATTATATAACCTCTCATCCGCATATCTATTTTCAGATATTCCCTCCGTTTCAAATTAGATGACGTTTTAAATCTTAATTTTTGTTTCAGATTTGGACAAAAAAATTTTTGTTTCAGATTAAGTGTAATTTTATATTTTCAGTGTCGATTTTAATAAAATTTCAGTTTTATCTTTACTGTTTAAATGTATTACTATTAGCCAATGCAAAAAATGATGTTATATATTAGTAAAGGATAATAATGAAAGTTTAGTTATTTTTTTAGTGTGTATGAAAGAATGTTAAACGACATATAATTTGAAACATATGAAGTATAATTAGTAAAATTTCATTTTTATATTTATAATTAGCAATCAGATGCATTCAAACTACAAACCCTTAATTATCTAAAGGTTAGAGGTATATAAAAAGAAAAAAATTAGACAAGTACTTAAACTTCGCAGTAAATTACATTACATTGAACATAATATAACTAATGCATGGAAAGTATGCACCCGAAGTACTTCAAATGCTTAAGAGTCAAAACACATGCATAGATTTCAAAATTAAGGCCAACATAAACCAATAAAATCTCTTCTAAAGATATTGTGCATGCATGTTTCACACCGTTATGTTGCTTATAATGTTTACTTTTTTTTTTTTTTCTCATAAGTTATTAGTCAGCTCCATCTATCAAGGTAATCTCAATCTAATTTAATATGTAATTACTTTAATAGGAAAATATATAAAATAATTGAATTTTGTAGAGATGGTTCAATCTAACGGAGTATATGTCTCTCTCTCTCTCTCACTCTTTTAATCTAAGCCTATTTTGCAATGCGAAAACATCGTTTATATCATCATTACACGAATATATTCATATCAAAACATTAGTTACATGTGTGGTCGTCTAAGATTTGAATCCTTCACAAATAATAATATGCTTGTAAAGGTTACAATTCATTTACACTGGGATGCATTTAGGTAGTTTGTATAGATACAAAACCTAATACATAATAAGACAATATATTAAAATTTTAATTAATTTTTTAAGCCCTCCTTGTACTCCATCCTCTCATTTATGAATTATTTTCCATCTAATTTAATCCCGTGTATATCATCTTAAGTTCAATCATATGTATGATTAAGTTTTTTTTTATAAATAAAGTAGTGTGTTACTTTAAAATTTTGTCATACAATAAAATTAATGAAGTGTATATAACGGGTAGATGCAATTAAAGTGAAGTAATTTGGAAAAAGTATGAAGTCCGGTTTATATGGGATCGTCCATGTGCACGTATGTAGCCTCTTTTGTTAACACATTTATACGAACTTGTACGTGTTTATCTGTCTCCCTTTGACATTGATCTCTTACATTGAGGGAATACATTTATATATAAATTATGTATATATATATATATATATATATATATGCATGGGAATCACGTAGTTCTTGTGATAAATACATTGAACTTACGGAATTTATAAACTAAAATCCAGAGTCCATATAAAAAAAGTATTTCGTTGTCCTATTTGATCTCTACAAACGTCGCAATTTCGAATAGTTGCTGCACTCTAGTCTCTCTACCATAGCAAGGAAAAAAATAAGCATAAACTATATATCATTAGTTCATGAGGTTTTTGAGGTTGTTTAAGCTTATAATTAAAGACTGCCCGGAAAAGTTACATACGAATACTATATGTAAAAGTTCACTTTACTATGATAATGAAATTCATGTTTTTGCACTGCTTTAGGGGAGTTTATTGGTTCAAGGATTTGAATGGATTTGGAAGTGAATAATACAAGGATTAAAATCCGTAGATAAAACATATTATTTCAAAATTTATATGTATTGATTTCAAATTCAATAAAGATTTTCAAATCCTATATGGATTTACAAATCAATAAACCAATAAAACCCCCTTATTCTTCAATTTTATGACGGATAACAACTTGCAGCAAATTACCAATTTTCGTTATAAAGATTTCGGATGTAATAATCAAAAATATATATTTTGATATGGATAAATGTCTTATTTTCTCACTGTTACAATAAATTTTGTTTTTTTAACAATCTGCACTAATGTAAATATTAACTTATTAATGTAGTCTAAAATCCGTCTTGAATGTATGCGCAAAAATTAGGCCGTGTCTTAGATAGGTGCAAATACTTTTCTGCAAAATATTTGATGTACCAACAAAAATTTATTGTATTTAGGGGTCCAAATATATATATATTTAAATTAACATGTAATTAGAAGTCATAATTCAACTATTGAAGAGGGCCCATCATTTGTTTTTTTTTTTTTTGGCTACTCTCGGGCCGCCCTGAGTGGAACTAGTAAAGAAGGTTGAGAGAGATTTTGTTGGTCCACGCGCAAGTGTTAAGACAAAAAAAGGACAAACCACATGTCTCTCACTCTCAGTCTTTCCCATAAGAGTTTTTGCTAGCCACGTTCTCTTATACATATACCTAAATTTTGGCAGTCTTGTTCAGTCCATATATATATTGCCTATATACAAATTTTATGTGTTCCGGTCGTCATTACCCTTTTAGATATGGAATGAAAAATATGGTTTACATATTTAATTTGGCCTGTTCTTTATACAATTTGGAGACCCCCAACCCAACCTAACATCAATAGTACCGTAAAAGAAAACTAGATATTCTTACAATCGAAGCATTTTCAATGACCACCTTGATTGAAAGATTCAAACTCTGGTCTTAAATCCACATAGCAAATCTTTATCATATATCATCATAAAATGAATGTTTTTTCCTTTATTTTATTTATTACATATTTAACGTTATGATTCACGGCAATTAACAAGGAAAATGTCCAAATGCTAGTCTTTTCCATTGCTATTGCCCTTCCATTCTTCTACATATATATATATATATATATATATATATATATTTACTAACTTTCTATATGCTAGTTTCTTGAAATTACTATGTATATATATAAACTCAATTTTGAGAAAAATGAATACATACTAATCTATATACAGTATAACCTCTATAAATTAATACTCGATAAATTAATACTTCTATAAATTAATACATTTCTTCAGTCCCAAATTAGTATTTCGGTTCAAATAGTATATCGATAAATTAATAACTCGATAAATTAATAAAATATCACGGTCCCAACAGTATTAATTTATAGAGGTTTTACTGTATATAAATAATGAATAAGTAGGCTCGTTCTATTGCTTCTATTGTATGTTAAAAGTAAATATCCTACTAAGTGATTAGTGCAGCTTTTTTCAAATGCAGTAGTTTCTAGTGTGATGATGTAGGATAGTAGTAAAATGCTCGATTTTTTCATCAAGATACATTAACATATCCAAATTTATGTCCAATTGCGGGTTTGTAAGGATAGAGATTCCCATCATTGAGGGACTAATTCGAGAAACCAAGTAGTATATTTCCCAACATATTCTATTGGTAGAAAGAGTGACTTAGAAAAAGGTCAACTTGAGTAACCAATGCGGGTTGTCTAAAATGATATATGCAAGTTGAACTATTTTACTAAATTTTGTGAATGGTTTTTTTTTAACCTAATTTCAGGAAATCGGAGTATCTTTTTCGGATCACTAGATCGAATCTGTTGAACAGCGAGTTATTTTGGTAGAATTTGAAATCAAATCATATAAGATTAAAAAATTTCAAATTTAAAAGATGCAATTATGCGGAAACAGGTATAAGTAGAGAAGGGAGAAATCTTCATAAATGGAACCGGGGACTATAAATGATCATAATGACAATACTTACAGAAAGACATAAAAATATTTGGACCATTCACATTAATCGAGACTATCATCATACACTATAATTGTTATGTGATTAGCCATGTGAATCTAATTTTATACTCTTGAAACGATACTAATTATACATAACGGTCCCCTCTTAGTTTTTATTAAGAGATATCAATAAAAACTACATAAAACTTCTATAAATTAATAATGTTAGGGTAACAATATTTTATTAATTTATTAATATATTAATTGATTCAAAAATAATAATTTGAGATCAGAAAAATGTATTAATTTATAGATGTATTAATTTATCGAGTATTAATTTATAGAGGTTAAGCTGTAGAGTGTAATTAAATGACATGGTTGATCTAGAGTGTTTCATTTAATGTGGGGTCAAATCATGTGTGTATTGCATCAACATTAGTATAAAAAAATTTGATATCCGATCTTTAGGAAAATACCAAGCTTAATAATCCACACCAAGTTGATAAGATAAATTAATATTTAGAATTCGAATTTTCTCATATCACTAAAATAAATGAATTAGGAAGCCAAAACAAAGATAAGAACGACAAACAAAACTTTGATTAGAATTAGAAAAAGGGTTATACAAGCCTTTTATTTATCTGAACCTCTCGTTGTATTAATCAAATCTCTGTGCACGTGGATCCTCCTGTATTATTATTAACCCTAATTATTCATTAAATAAACATACTTTATGATAACAAAATCCAGCCTGCCATTCTCTTAATGACACATTGTATGTGATTCGATATGTAGGATACGACTTGGGGGAGGTACAGTTTTCTACTCTTTTCATATAATGATTATAATTTTCGGTTTTAAATTGAAGCATGTGCATTTTTATCTTTATTTAATTTTCTCTCCTTCAACAATATTAGTTTTTTTTTTTTTTTTAGTAATGATTTCTTATTAGTGTTCATATATAGTAGATAGGATTGAACTAAGAACCTGCAATTAAGAGTAATATGGAAATATATATACTTTAATATAATTAATAGGGAATAGGCAATATTCCATTATCCAAAAGAAAAATGAAATTAAAAGCCTAAAAACAACTTTTTAAACCCAAGAGATCATATTTTCTTGCAAAATACTTAGCGACATTAAAATTTACAATGATCACAGTAACTTTTGAGAAAAAATATGATCTTTATGTAATTAACTTAAAGAAAGAAAGAGAAAAAGACTGCCAATTTTGTTGTTATACCCATCGATCGATACCAAATAAATATGTAATGAAGCTTTAATTAAATTATCAGTGATAGTAATATTAAGACCTGATCACAAAGTCTTTATTTCGAACAAAATGCAACATTTGTCTCTAGTCAACCTAAACAATGGGTAACGAAATCATTCATGGGACAACTGTCATGACAACATAGCTTGTCATATTACATCACATATAGTTAAGCTTCATACTTTTATAAAACCGTCAAATCGAGTACAATACAACAAATAATTATCGAGTAAACAATGGACGTAAAACTGTGGCATTTATGACGATATATGAAAATAGCAAATGAAATATCATGTTCGTAATTATGGAGACATACAAACAATAAAAGAGGAAATTATTAACCATTATACAATCAGAATCTTCAAAGTATATCCTCAAAATTGATCGATTGATGACGTAGTTATAGATTCTTATAAAATTATTAGTTTATAATTGGGTTTTCTAAGCGTATAATTATGTATCAGTCCGATATTAGGGCCGGAGTCAACAAGCTCAAGCTCTAGAAACTTGAAAATTATCTTATGAATATCAATAAGAAAATAACTATCTTTTTTAATAAAACAAAAGTAGCTTACCATTAAAGTCTATCAGTTTTTTTTTCCGGTATCAACCTTCTAAACGATGACCATAATTTGAGTTGTGAACAGTGAAGATTGCAATTTAAAAACTGATTAGAATATCCAGTAAGAACCAAAAAAAAAATAACTGTTTTTTAGATAAATATGGATAGGTGAATTTATTTATTTAAAATTTATTAGGAAAAAAAAATATGAATTAGTATTTGAAAAAATTTGAGAATTTGTTTTTCTGAAAAGAAATACCAAAACACTCCAATGGTATATCACTCTCGGTACGACATATATGTGATGTGGTTCGACATGACTTTGAATGTGATGACCATATATCTACAAATGGAACTTAATTGTTCTTACCCTCGACATGACATTATAACGTTCTATCTGAAATGCATACTCTTAGAAAACAGTTAATTATAATCAAAATAACTGTGTCGTACGTAAATGTTATTTTTGTCAAGTATGAGATATTGGTTGGCCTTATAACATGGAAAAGCCATCAATGTGTTTTAATTAAAGATAAATGCATGTACAATTTCTATTATCTCTAATCACATAGTACAAAGTTGACATGCAAACAAAAAGAAAAAGGAAACATTTTCGAGCTTGTTATAATTCTAAATAATATAAATATACTATTTATTTAATTATTTTGGATTGTTGTGTGATTTTTGTTAGTTAAAGTTTATTAAGTTTGGTTTTGTTAACCTAAATTTAATTAAAATATTTTTAGAATAGAACTTTTAAAAGGTGATATAATTTAATTGTTCTGCTTCTATAGAGCTCATTTGCATTATATTATCATAAGAATTTGGTTTCATTTACATTCATTCAACTGTCTACATGAATACGGAATCATGTAATGGATTATAAAATAAATTAATTATTGTAGTTCCAATAACTTCGTTTGTCTTATTAACTTAAATGAAGCTCGTAAGTACATCAATACAAGTACAGCGCTTAAAGTGGGATTATCCATGTGGTTAATCATGTAGTTAATTAATTTTATATTGTTGGACTTACTTTTAAAATATCAGCTCAAATGAAATTGATGTAAATAATTTAATCGAACACGTATCCCTAATCTTTTCCAAAGGACACATGCTGACATGGGTGGCTAAATCAAGATCTTAGGTATGTCGTCCAATCAATTAATATATATTTTTAAGTTAATTAGAAAAATGATTCTTCCACAGTAAAGGTGCTGATGTGTATCAGTGTATGGTTATCCAATAATTGATTAAAGATATGCTATTCTGCACGTTAATTAACTTGCCAATAAAATTTAAATTCAAATTGATTTTATTTTAATCTTATTGTTGAATTATTATATACTTGTTTACATGTTATATATACAAGTAGAGCCATATTTTTAAGTTTAGCAGCAAAGTTTAGCAGCAAAGGAGAAGGAAAATTGACAAACATTCAATGATGGATACATTATTTGAACATAAAGAAAGATTGATAAATTTTTGTTATTTTCAACAAAACTAATTTGTGCTACTTAATGATAAACTAATGAAAACATCACAAAATCATTGTTAAACACCAATCTATACCTACTAAATCTAAAACAATCAAATGACATATTTATGATAAATGTATTAACTATCAGAAAATTAGTTATTCTGTCATTTTTTTTTCAGTCAGTTATTTTTGTATAAAAATTGTCTTTAGCAATTTTTTTTTAGTAATTAGTAAAAACATTTTTGTTATTATCTAGTAGTAGAATATTCATCACCAAATTACCCATGTCAATTACCGATGACTTACCGATAATTTACTGTCAAATTGTATTTTAATTTACTAGATGTTTAAAAAATTGACTCTAGTACATCACTAAGTTATAATTAGAAATAAATTTATTATCGTTATTTAGTGGTGAATATATGTTACCACTGACGACGACTAACCAAAATTTTACAAACGGGTATTTTTAATTTACAAACGGGTATTTTTGTCTTTAAATTGTTTAAAAATATTAAAAAAAAACTAAGATGAACTTGTAAAGTCGATATTTTCCAAAGATAATGTATGTCAAAAAACTACGCACCGTCATTTTGTTGATAAGTTATTGTCCACAATTTGTTTTTATCTAGATGAAAGGTTGTAACAACGGGTAAAGGATAAAAAAATAATGACTTACTTTGTTAATTATATGTGCTTGTATAGTGATAGACTACAGTTATATATAGTCACATAATTCCCATTTTCTTTATGTGTCTTACTCAAAATAAATAATAGTATATTTATGAAGAAGAAATATTAAGATTCTTGTAAAGTTTTAGTTTACACTATTATAGATTTATAGTTATATAGTTACTTTTTATGTCAAAAATTTTAAAATAAATAAGCGGTCCTTGTGTTTTACCTTATAAAGTCCTAATAATATTGTACCTTATATATATCATATAAAAGTTTTACAAAAGCAAATTGGTTTATGTTTAACCAAAAACATAAAACTATTTTGTGTGTTGCTGTATTTTATATTTTAGGGTGGTTTTCTAGAACTTAAATTACACATTTCATTTTCATATGTAAGAATTTATTTTATTAAAAACAAATGAAAAACTTTGTGGATATTATTCTAACTTAAGATTTCTTTTATTCTTTTATAGACTTCTATATATTAGATTTAATATATTCATCTATTGATATTAGTATTGTACAAATGTTTTAAAATTTAGCTAAAGATGTGAAAATGCATCGCATAATACTATTTGTTAAAAAATTTGCGGAATATCAAATAGGCATATCGCTCAAAAGCACTACTACTAAAAAGCCAAAGTTCAAATAAACTAGAAAGGTGACAAAACAGTTAGATTCTCTGAAACTGAAAGATTATTAAAAAATCCAAAAGTGCAGAATATTATTATTCATTTCTTGGAGTTTAAATTCCATAACAAGATCTGTATTCCGTAGACTAAACACACAATACAAAAAAAATTATACTTATTTATGTATAGTGTATTACTTATTTACTAGTTAAAGATTCCATCCCCGTGGGGACCCATATCGGACTGATCATCGGTGAAGTCAATGTCTCTTGTCTTCTCTTCGTTATAGATGCATTAAGAACTTCTTGATTTTCACATAATTTAAACGTTACATAGTCTTTAGATCGGATATTAAAATTTACGTGGGATTTAATCGAGAGAATCATTGTTTTCCCCGATATTATTACAACGTACGTAATTAATGTTGCGTAATTTAAGTAATGATTAAACTCTTCATTAATTCGAATTTCTATCTCGTTGTGATGAGGAGAGGATAGCATCAATGGCGTCTTTAACTTGAGAAATGTCTGGAGCTTTTCCTCCTTGGGCCGGCCAAAACTCATCGGTCGCAAGTACCTAATAAACGTTAAATTATATCAATATATCATGTTACGTACAATTCACTAAACATGTGTTTATATAAATATGATAAATCAATTTTGTAGAGATATTTTGAGGGATGTTTGTCATAATTAATATACCTTTACTTGTACTTGAAGAAATTTGACATAGCTAATAGCCTTCTCTAGCATCGTCACCAAATCAACCTGGAAGAATGAAATAAAACACATATAATTATCAGAATAATTGATTTTATATAAAATTTATAAATATTTATATGGATGTGTACGTACCTTGGTGCCATTGGGTACTAGTTCTTGTAATATCTTGAGACGTTCACTTATCCTTTCTCTTCGATTCTGAACAAAATGAAACATAGACTAAAGTATGAGTTAAGAGATTGAGTTTCATTATAATGAATGTAATGTCAAGAAAGCAAACCTTGGCTGCTAGGCTTTGTGGATCTTTAGGTGAAGTTGTTGGCTTAGGCTTGGCCTTCCCGGTCACGCCGCTATTCGGTTTCTTCGATGGTTGAGTGTTCTCTCCCTATATATATATATATATATCCATAATTCAATTTGACAACATATATCAACGATCTTTAACTAATATCTTAGATGAAAAACATTCACAAAGTCTTTGACATTTGTAATTACCGTGTAAGAACGTTTGTTCCCAGCGGATTTAGGCGACATAGACTCGTGTCTAGAACCAGTGGTTACAACAGTAGAATCAGAATATAACCAGTCTTTTTGGCCTTGGGGAGTTTCGGTGGATCTAGGGCTAATAATATCAATATGATGTTGATTCCAATTTGTGAAGCCGTAGCTCATGTTACCCTCCAAGAAGGAGAAGCCGCTGCCGCTACCACCACAGCTTATGGCTGGAGGAGGAAAGCTCTCGTGATGATCGAAGTTAAGAAATGATGATCCATTGAAATCCATCAAAGAGTTGTGATGATCTTCACCGGTTGGGTAAAACACAAACCCTTGATGTTGTTGATGATCTGAATTCATCGTGCTACTACTCGAAGCCGAGCCTCCTCCTCCTCCTCCGGCATAAGCTGTCTCTGGCTGATCCAATCCCGGCGAGGAGAGATCTTCAGACGAGGAGGAATTTTGTTTTGACATGTAATTAGTCTCGTTGGGATGGTCATTAACGAGTGCCATTAGACACTAATAAGTTTGATGAGTGGTTTCTGTTTAGGGTTTTTGTGTTTCTCGTTGAAGAGAAGTGGCTTTAAGGTTGTCTATTGGTAAGCAAAGAGAGACAATGTTTTTGTGTAGTTATGTTATGATAAAGGTTTATATAAGTGGTTATTTCTAATATTTTATTTAAGCTGGTGACGTATTCTTAAGATTTTTTAAACTTTTTAAAATTTATTCAGTTTGATTAATCTGATTAGAAAAAGAAGCTGGCATTAGATCAAACTCTATATTTAATTGTCATTTTTTTAACTTATCATGTTGAAGCTTCGAAGTCATGAATGCATAGAACTCTAGCTAGCTAGCTAGACTTATGTACAGTTTCCTTAAGTTACAATATTGGACTAGCATGCCTAAAACGTACAGTTCCTGGGGTTACTAAAAGTGTTTGTAATTTTGTAGTCATTGTCTCAGTCCTTGTAATTTGTTTACTTTGTGTATGGACTCTCACATTTCTCTGTTCTTTCAAGATCATGAATATCCATTTTAGTCCAATATTCAATTATAAGAAAATTAAACTCTAAAATTTTGTCGATTGACGCTACAAAATGTTCTTAATTCTATCATGCGTGCTATTTTTGTTGTTGTTTTGTTATGACACTTTGCTAATAGTAATATATGGATCGTTCTAATATACACAGTTGTTTTTTTATAATTATTTTACAAAACTTTACATGTTGAATATACTTTTAATTAGATTACCTAAAAATAGCTAAAATTTGTAGTTATCATAACTTTTATACTTTACATGTTTTATGCTACATCCACATATTCTTTCATTTTGTACTAACTGCACTAGTTCTGTTCTTTGTATCCCATTATTTTTTCACCGTAGAGTTTGTTCCGCTGTAATCATTTGAAATTATTGTTGATTTAATGATACTTGATACACAGGTTCTTAACACACAAAAAAAAAAAAGAAGTTGTATTTCTCTAGTATCATAAATCTACAATATTTTTATCTAGCTAATAAATTTATTCACATTATTATTTTATTTTTCAATTAATTAAAACAATGTAAAAAAATCAACATTTAGTTTAATTAATTTTGAATTTCAGTTTTTATTTAATGTCGTAGTAAGAACTACTCAGTTTTCAATAGTTTTTTTTTCTTTTTCTTTTTTTTGGTCACGTTTCTTTTTCCTTTTTAAGTTGTTAAAATCAAATGAACCAAAATTAAATTCTATAATTTAGTTTACAAAAAAAAATATTTGTTGGAAATATGGTATAACTAAGATTTTCTATGGACACAATATCTATCATTTTAAAAAATATTAATCAATTGGATCGAGTACGCACCAATATTTATAACAATAGTCCAAACTTAAACCACTAAAATTGGTGTGAAAAAGTTATCTATAAGGCAATAAGTTATTTTCATAGTATATAGTTTTAGTGATTAATTTTGCGTTATATAACACACATGATCATCACTATAAACTTAGAAATTCGTTTTAAATTTATGGATAGAAAAAAATCTAGATGTCGGGGAAGTATGGATCCCATATCATATACTCCCTCTGTTTCATTTTATTTGTAGTTTTAGGTTTTAAAATTTGTTTCAATTTAAATGTTGTTTTAGGTTTTCAATGCAAATGTTTTTAAAAATTTCCAGTTTTATCCCTACTGTTTAAATGTTTTGACCAATGAAAAATTATAAAACATATTAATTAGGGGTAAAACAAAAGATTTGAATGTTTTTCTTAATAAGTGTGTAAAATCCTTAAACTACACTTAAATTGAAACAGAGGGAGTACATCATTATCTTTTGGTATGATATAGAAAATGAATGAACGTAAATTAAAGTGTTGTATAACAGTATTTATGAGTAAACTCATCGGGATTGTTAGCTGGCAGTAAGGTGAAATTAATGGACTCAGACTTATAAACCCCAAAAATATTTATTAATTAAGAGAAGCAAAGAACATAGAAGCAAAAGCATCGCCGTATCTTCCGCTAATCTACACGTCTTTTTTTGATTCCCATATATGTATGATCCATTTTAATAATATCAATTGTTTACATGATTTATTTTAATTGTTTATTTTGTTTCGATGATTCATTTTTCCTATGAAGCTGCTTCTTACTTTCATTTCTTTAGCCGACACGTCGACTTAGGAGTAATTAATATACTCCATAATATAGTTGTATATATTAGTCTAACTTGTTTTAATTTTATTTTATCTTTGTTAATATGTCTTTAGATCAAAATTTGAAGTTTTGGACATTCGGCCCATTGATCAAAATTTTCGAGTTTTGGACATTCGGCTCATTCGTTTTCAAGAATATTTGGATGATCTGTGGCAAACCAGGTCATGTTTCTAGTCGTATTTTAACTGTACTATAATCAAATTAACTAGGGGATAACCCGGGCTATGCCCGGGTAAACATTTGTCAGTTTATAGAAGTTCGTTTAAAATTCAATTTTTAGTTTTTTAGGATAAATAGAAAAAATTCAGATGAAGTTTTATCTCACATTTTTATCAAATATATATATGGTACCACTGCTTGAATATAACACTCATTCTTAAATCTTAAACTTTGATTTCGATTTTTGTAACAAATTTATGTCTTTGTCATTTGCTAAGTTAGTATATTTTGATTTCTATCTTTATTCACAATGAAAAATGAGAAATATATTACAATTTTTGTAAGTTAAGACGACATACCACAAAAAATTACAATTTTAGGAACATAAAATAAAAATAAAATAGCACACAAATTAAAATTTTGAATTGTATTCAATTAAAATAAAAAATCCCACTTGAAACTTGTCAGCAAACCAAATAATAATAATTTCGTTCAATTTTTTAATTAAATTAAACTTTTCGTATTTACAATTGTGAACACCCTCTTCTATATGGTAACCTTGACGTAAGATATTTTTTAGATTATGATCAGTTCAGACTTATCTTAATTCAGATTATGTGAGGACTTTATACTCTAGCTCTGAACTTTCTCCTCAAAGATGTTTCATACTTTAGTGTTAAATTTAATGTGGTCATTAATTCATAAGCGTTATAATCATCTCTAAACGTATTTCTTCAATGAAGTGATATCATGTCTCTGATTCTAACAATGTGTGAAATATACACAACTTTACAAAATTTATATTTTTTTAGTATGCTACGTCTGGATATATATTTGACGATTGAATTAATTATTTTTAATATAATTTATTTGATTATTTTTAAGTTTAATAATAATAATAATAATAATAATAATAATAATAATAATAATAATAATAATAATAATAATAATAATGATACTAATAATAATAATAATAATAATAATAATAATAATAATAATAATAATAATAATAATAATAATAATAATAATAACCTATAAACTCTTTAACTAAAATTTTAAATCATGAAGTATTTGATTTATAAATAAAGTTGCATTAATATTTGAGTAACATGTGTATGAGGAACCGAGAGAGACTCTGATGAATTTCAATTGTTGTAAAATGATGAGAAATTCGCTGATGTGACAACTTGAGAGAAAATGCAGAGAATCTATGTAAAATTCTATTTTTAGTTCTTTGGTATAAAAGTGAGAAACTCAGATATAATATTCTATCACACATTTTTACCAACAAAATTTATATGGTACTACTACTTAAATATAACACTCATCCTTGAATTATAAATTTTGGTTTCAATTTTTGTAACAAAATCATGTCTTTGTAATGTAATGTGATATGTCAGTATGTTTTGATTTATATCTTTATTCACAATGAAGTATGAGAAACATATTACAATTTTTGACCATTAAAAAATTACAATTTTATGAACATAAAATAAAAATAAAATAGCAAACAAATCAAAATTTTGAACTGGTATCAACTAAAATAAGAAAATCTCACTTGAAACTGGTCATAATTGTAGCTAACCAAACAACATTGATTTCCTTAATTTTTTTAGTTAAATTAAACTTAAGAATCGTTAACACCTTCTTCTATATGTTAACCTTGACGTAATATATTTTTTGGGTTATGATCAACTCAGTCCTATCTTAATTCAGACTATGTGTGGACCTTATACTCTAGCTCTGAACTTTTTCCTTGGAAATGTTTCTTACTTTAGTGTTAAATTTAACGTGGTCATCAATTCATAAGTGTTGTAATCATCTCTAAATGCATTTTTCAGTGAAGTGATATCATGTATGTGATTCCATCAATATGTGGAAGATATATAATTTACATGTTTATTATGATACGCCTTGTTATATATTTGAAGATTGCATTAATTATTTTTGATAGAATTTATTTGATTTTTTGTTTTTTTTTTTTTTAGTTTTGCTAGTATATGGAAAAATTATGTGATTTTGTATCTAACATTATAATAAAAAGTACATGATTGGTACTATTAATAGATTTTCTATATCTATATTTTTTGTAATTTATATTTAGACGTTAAAATTTTGCTTTTATTATATATCGACATTATTGATTATAATACTTTTAATTTATATTCATCTTGTAATTTATTATCAAATTGTCTTTACTCGATATTTTTCTCAGCTTTTGTAGTCTTCTCTTTTTAATATATTTTCTACTTTTTCGCGTTCTTATAAACCATCCATCATTTATATTTTCATTTATTTTGAAACATATCAAATTACATTTTTAATATTTTAAATTATATTTATTGAGAGTGTTTTATCGAAGACAATGCACATCAAAACTTCTTATTGGTTAGCGGATGTGTTCACCAAGGCTTTATACCCTACTCCATTCCTTAATCTTATTGGCAAGATGAGCTTAATCTCGAACTTTGGCTCATCTTGAGGGGAGAATTTCAGCATATAGACATCAAACCACATTTGATAACCGGATAATTATGTATTTGAGTCTCTAAACCGGGTTTATAACCCTCTATGTAAATCAGAGGTGTAACAACAAACACATTAACAAAGTGTAACACACTTTACTCCTCTTCTTTAATCGACTCATCAACTATTAGTTGTGATCGGTATTATTGTGGGTGTTGATAGATTATGAAGTTAGTACCATTTGAAAAGCCAGCACAGTTTGACCTCTCGATTTTATCAGAATGCGAAAAACCTCAAAACCTTAAAATTAAAAACTCTACATTAATTCAAAAGACATTCCTTTTACTTCAATACTTATATATAAGTTTATATAATTTGGATCAATAAACATTACAACTGTGAAGTGTCTAAAATTCTCACACAAGATCTAACTGTCAAAATCTTGAAAATTAAAAACTCCAGCAAAATCTCTTATTGAGTCTACTTAGCTAGGAGGAGACACAGGAACATTAGCTTTCGCGAAACCGACCCATGCAACAACACCAATGGCTAGAATCACCCATCCCATCACATCATACTTCGCATCACTGCTTTTCTTATTCCTCACTGCCTGTTTTGAAAATAGACATCAAAACATGATCATGAGATTCAAACGTATCTTCTCATATTATTTTAAAAGTTGTATGTATTCATCAAGTACTGAAAAATGAAATGTGATGATGAGAATTAAGTATAAAAAGAGAGAACCTGTGAGCTTGGCGGTGCTGACTGTTCAACGCCATCCTATGGTCGTGAGCCTAAGCCATGTTTGTGAACCTCTGTTTGCAGTTGTGGAGCCTGAGCTTAGCACAAAAGAGACAAACTCAATTAAAGAACAAAACTTAAGTTTGTGTTTATGCACAATTCAGATGTACAAAAGAAAAGAACAAAAGAAATTCGATTAAAATTGACAGTACTTAGCACAAAAGAGAAGAAATTCGATTAAAGAACAAAACTTTGAGTTTGAGTCTAACGGCATAATGCACAATTCAGCTGCAATATTCCATTTATATGAATCGATCTACAACTCAAATCTATACATGTTTAGTAGCACAGAGAAAATTTCGATTAGAGAACAAAACTTTGAGATTAGGTTTAGAGGCAAAATGAACATGATTCTAATTGGCTGATGGTTTCTATCATATAGGTAAAATATGGTACCTTGGCCGTCATTTCGAGTGATTTCAGGTAGAGTTGATGATCTGGTTGCTGTAAAGATCAAAAATACGTTTATAACATGATACATTAAAAAAGAAGTAACAAAAAAGGATCAGTATCAACAATGATTCTGAATGGAAGCAAATAACTTCAGGCACAGCTTGTTGAAAGAAATGAGTAGCTAAGTCAAAATTATATTTAGCTTCAGTCTCGTCAGGAGTCAAAAACGCAAATGAATTGTATGAATTCCCTATACACCAAACCGCATCATGTTTCTTTGGGTCAATCTACAATGCCTCTTCGAGCTTTGTGATGGCATTGACACACACACAGTAAAATCAAATAAAACTGTAATAAATCCCTAAAAGCATAGCAGAATTCCAAGTTTCAGAACAGATTTATAATCATAATTAGAGAATGTTCCCAATTCAATCATATTAACATACATATGAAACTAAAGCAACCTATCGAAATCAAAATCAACCTATAACATTCAATCCCCTAAAGAAAAAGAAGAAACTCAAGCACCTTGAATCATTTGCTTTGAATCTGAGATACTATGAAACTGAGCTAACTCAAGTAAAGCTCCTCCCCATCTCGTCAAGTTCTGAAAAAACCCACCATTGAATCACAAAGCAGATATCAAACCCAGGAAAAAGATTTGACTTTTTTTCCACAAATCGGACACGAACAAAACAAAATCTGAAATCATGAAGCGTTAGAGAAAACTAACATCGGCATCTAAAGGATTTAACTTGTAGGTCTATTCTGCGTCTTTACGAATTTGTTCGAACAATAGTAACCTATCGAACTCAGCTTCCGTATCCATGGCTTCTCAAAACTTTCGTATCCGGAATAGGTCGTGCCATCTTACACGGCTTGTATTCAGGCAATCCAGAACCCGTCGGAGGAGACTGAAGCAGTTCCTTCACTGGCCATTCTCGACCTTAATCAGGCCTCTGAAGCTTGTTATTGTAGAGGATTTAAGGATTGTTAGGGTTTTTGGATATGATATGTGGAGTGACATACTCAGATCAAAAAATATAGATATAGAAATTAGAAAAATATCTACATACCTTGGTATCGATTAGAAGAAGTTCAAGCCCCATCAACATATTTCCTTTCTTAAAATTCCTGGCTTCCCAGAAATGAATTAAACGAACTAAAACTTCCTCCTTACAAAGGTCTTCATCAAACTCATCAAGCACTTGAAACGTTACCGACCGGAGAGAAGGTTGAATTTCTTTTCTTGACATCGTTAGACCAATAGTAGATTGTTCTTATATACAACGAAATCAAGAGAGCGGGCCATCGAATTTTAGTGGCCAACGAATTAAAGACGACGAAGTGGTAGAAGATTTGTAACAGCTTGAGAATTATTAATGAAGATTTGAAGACGAAGCGATTTGAAGATTTGAAGACGAAGAAGTGGGGAAGCTCTAAAGTTCTATAACGGTGATGAAGAACAAAAGCGATTCTTTGAAGGAAGAAAGAAGAAGAGGAAGCGGCCATCTATTAAAAGGGTTAATAAACGAAAATTGTTGAGTTAATAAAGGCCGACGTGGCACGCTCATAGCATCTCTTAAAAAAGCTAACGTGGATAGCTTTAGGAACTCCAAACAACTCCTTTTATATATAGTAATTAACAATATAATGATCTAGTTGTAATTAATCATTTGTGTTAGTTAGAAACCTCCAATATGATTTTTAAACAAAAATGATTATTAAAAAAACTCGTACAATATGGTTATACTCCACAAAATTTTACTTACAACTCATGGAGTTGCATCACTAAAATGGTGACATAGTTGTAGCAATCAAAATATACAGAAAATCAAACACGCATCGGATCTTGCATATTGTGCATACTTGCAAATAGAAGCATTTATTTCAATGCAGATATTTCTTCCATTTTCTCGTTTTAATCTAATCTCATATTCTTAAGTTTTTCCTCGAGATTTATTTAAACTTTCAAAAACCTGAATTCTTAAAAATCTTATCTTAGTCATGGTTGGATGGACTTGACAATGGCTCGATCTCCTTCTTCTTTCTCGATTGTTTGCTCCTCCTCTTCTCAAATTTTTTGTACTCTCTATGTCTTTTAAGTGTTGGTTGGTTCTTTTTCATTTTCGTAACACCTTCGAACCCGAAGAAAAATCAACCCAATAAAGGGTGTCTATCAACAAAATGCAAACGATCATTTCAAAATAATGGCATAGCAACACATCAAATTTAATTGTTTTTACTTCGTACGTTAATGGTTTGTTCAGAGTTAAAAAGTTTAAACTCTACTTTTATTTAGTAGAGATGATTTACACAAATGGTCTTTTTATTCCATTTTTAGATAACTTAATCTTTACTCTGTAAAAGTCAATTCTTCAAAGCCTTTTGGTATCCTTATCAATCTCTCTTCCACTATCATGATCGGCTTAGAGCATCATTATTGCAAAGTTTCTTATTGGGTTTCTTAAGTAATATTTTAATAATTAATTAGGTTTAAGAAACTTTGTTAAAAAACTATGATTTTTTGTTCTACAATAGTAAGAAGGGTTCTTAATTTTTTTTTTTTTTTGTAAATAGAATATATTTAAATTAAACATACTTGATATAAAAATATATTAAACATATATTTGAAAATAAAAAAAAACGTTATACATTTCAAATAAAGTCAAAGACTTGTAAACATTCTCTGAAAATATATGGGGATCTATACTATCACAGATAGTATCAACCTCGCCAACAAACTTGAGTTTTGGCACCATCTTCCAAAGATCTCTCCAACGTTTAGACAAAACACTTGTGGCTATGGCATTTTCTGTCGGAAGTGAAGACAGTATCTGCAGAAGCAAAGCATCAGGCAACTCACTGATTCTGTCCTCATTCATAGCATTTCGATTACTCAATCCTAAACCATCGGTTTTGCTGTCAAAAATTTTTTTTTTAAAAATTAGGGTTCAAAGAATTAGGGCTGGATCTTTATAACAGCTAAGAAAAACATAAACGAAACAAAGATACATACAATTGCTGTTCCATTGTAGTTAGTAGAAGTAACAATTTGGATTTTGCAAAACGAACAGCTGCTCCAAACGCAAACGCAGCCTAACACAAGAATCCGGCTAAAGCTAAGAAATTATGACGATTCAGCTTCAAAATGATTCACTAATTGTGTCATAACTCAAATTGCAACACTAATAGAGTTTCAAAACTAATGGATTAGTAACACAGATCTCCCACTCGAACATATTATATGCAGATTAATGTGTCATAACCTGTAAAGCAAAATGAGACCGATGGTTAAGTTAACTAGCTCGTTTTATGGTCGGATGCTTAAGAAAATAAAGATGAAACTTAAATGTATTTTAGATAGATCGAAAGTGACTAGAACTAGAATATCTAAAATATTATTACTATGGTGTGAAATAGCTATGAAGATCATTTACTCCTCACATAAATAGAACCATCAGATGGAAACAGACATCAACATCTCCAATTTCTTTCACACAAAAGAAACCTTATTTTGTGGTCTTGGGCTCTGGTCTTGTCCCTCTTTGAGCATTTAACAACAACTTTACCAACTAATCTTCTTATATTAAATATGAATTAATCTCTCTAACAATATTTCAAATAATTAATTATACCCAATTATATCCTCCAACTGTTATCCTAACAATTATTCAAAAATAATTAATTAAATCACAATTATTTTCTCCATCCTCTCTTTTTCGTGCTCAAACATCACACCAACAATTTGATGATCTAATTCATTTTCTTGAACATATATATATTTTAAATCCAAAGAACTCACTTTTCACATTTCAAAAAATTAAAAGAATTGTTCTTGTCACTTTCTCTCTGCTTTCTAATTTTCTTTAGAATGGGTTTTTATGTTTATCAACGAAACCCAAATACAAATCTCCAGGAAAATGATTCAGATATCAAGACCCATTTGAAAAATATGATTCTTGATTTTGGTTTTGGTTGTTTCCTTCCTACTCGAACCAGCTCCCGTGAAGACAACAAAGCTTGGCTTCTGGCGGAAACAGAGCCGAAGCTTATAGACTCAGAACCACATTCCTTGCAGTCTTCATTTAGGTTTAGTCTTTGCTCGCAAGTGGAGCTGGAGCAGATGAAGAAAGAGCAACCTTCGTCGTCTTTCCGGAATTTTCCGGTGTCTGAAGGATCAGAGACGGTTCTGTTTGTGAATCTGGATAATGAGACCGGAGAATCGACGGATGAGATGATTTGGTCTAGGGGTGTTTCGTTGGAGAAGAGTATTTCTCCGGTGGCCAATAATTTGGTCAGATTCAGTTACAGTGAACTCCTCACTGCCACGCGCAGTTTCTCAAAACGTAAACCCTAAACGCTTAAAAGTTCCTTTGTTTTTCTAGTTATTTGATATGTTAAATCCATGTTTTTCTGTGTTGAGATTGGTTAGGGAGGGTTTTGGGAAGAGGAGCTTGTAGCTATGTATTTAAGGGAAGAATCGGGATTTGGCGTAAAGCCGTGGCCATCAAAAGACTTGATAAGAAAGATAAAGAATCTCCAAAGTCGTTTTGCAGAGAGTTGATGATTGCAAGCTCTCTTCATAGTCCTAACGTTGTACCTCTGCTAGGGTTCTGTATTGATCCCGATCAAGGGCTTTTCTTGGTGTACAAGTATGTCTCTGGTGGCAGCCTCGAACGCTTTTTACATGGTAATTACAATATCTCCTCTATTTCTTTATCATTGGATTCAACTTGTGTATAGATTGACAGGTTTTACTCGGTTCCAAATTAGATAAAAAGAAGAAGAAAGGTAGGAAGAGCCCTTTGGGTCTGCCTTGGTCAACAAGGTACAAGGTTGCCTTAGGTATTGCAGATGCCATAGCCTATTTACATAATGGCACGGAGCAATGTGTTGTGCATAGAGACATCAAACCCTCAAATATTCTTCTTTCCTCAAACAAAAATCCAAAAGTAAAGAGACTTTAGACCAATTTTTGGTAAGATTAACAGCTTAAGTATCTGGTATAACCGCAATTCATTGTTCGAGATTTTCTTCCAGTTGTGTGATTTTGGGTTGGCGACTTGGACCGCTGCACCGTCAGTTCATTTTCTCTGTAAGACGGTGAAAGGAACTTTCGGGTAAACTAACTTCAAAACCTTTTGATACGCAACAATTTTTTTGGGTATACTAACTTGAAGTCACTCCTATATATAGATCTAAAGTGGGCAACAATTTGGAAACTTTTTGCAGTTATCTTGCTCCTGAGTATTTCCAACACGGCAAGATATCTGACAAGACCGATGTTTACGCATTTGGAGTCGTGTTGCTTGAGCTAATAACTGGTCGAAAACCAATTGAAGCAAGAAGACCATCTGGTCAAGAAAATTTGGTAGTTTGGGTAAGTCTTATCTTATTTTTTTGTCTTCATTTCCTTGATAACTACTAGTAAACCAACCCATTGACTTTTTGGTAGATTTAGCACCTTAAATTCTACAACCCTCTTTTCCTAAAAATGGAAAGGGGATTCTAATTTCCAACCAAGAAATGGACGCTCCTCAATACATCCATTTGAATTTGTGACTCGACCTGCTAAATTCAGATTTTGGTCAATCTTGGTTGAGCTACAAATTCTGGTTCAACTGAGGTTTAACCTCTTCAAACTGTAAGCGGTTTATGACAAAACAGGGATAGTCAAATGCAGTTTAAGGCATTTAAATTGTCTAATAACCATCAATGGCTTGGTTTTTATGTTTTGTGAAGGCAAAACCGTTGTTGCATAGAGGGATTGAAGCTATAGAGGAGTTGCTTGATCCAAGGCTGAAATGTACAAGAAAAAACTCGGCTTCGATGGAACGTATGATCCGAGCTGCAGCAGCGTGTGTGATCAGTGAGGAATCTCAAAGACCAGGGATGAAAGAGATACTGTCCATCCTAAAAGGTGGTGTAGGGATAGAGCTAAGGACGCTTTCAAACCGGAAAAAAACAAATCTTCCGGGTATAATGGACTGTTATCCGCAGTTTCAACGGACAAAATCTGAGATGAAGAGTCATCTTGCTCTTGCCATGCTCGGAGTACCGGAATTTGAAGACGATGATCTTTTGTAGGAAAGGTAATAGTCCGGAGAAATGGTAAGAAACAAACTAGAAGATGGTACGCCAATGTAAATGTTTATTGAGAAACCCGGTTAAGATTTTATTTTTCCGGTTTCGCTATTGAGAGAGCTGATTCTTCCGTTTTGGTTCATAATCATAAACAAAAGAAGAAAAATTGGATTTATAGTTTACGTGACTAGGTCAACATCGCCTTATAATCATAACTTTACGTATATATTGGTATATCAATGAAATTAGAATGAAGCTCGTCTGACAAAAACAAGTTTCACAGTCCAAAACCCACAAATCAAATTCGAGAAATTACTCAAACACAAATACATAAAACAAATAAAGTTGCTTAATAGATAGAAGTATTAAATAGAACAGAAAACTATAGAAAAATATTTATGATCCTATAATTTTATTGACCAACATTTTATATTTTGGGGATTTGATACTTAATTTGTCTTCATAAAATTTGCTAACAATTACGAGAGAACTCAAGGTTTTGCAGCAGACGGTATTTTAGGGCGTCTACACGGCCTGTTTGGTGCTCCGGCAACGTGATTAGTACCACTTCCACACGATGGAGACGGCGGAGTGTATCTTGAACGAGGAAGGGGGATGCCAACTTCATACATAAGAATGGATATATGAAAAAATATTGGATATATATATATATTAAAAATACGGGATCCAAATAAAAAGTAAAACTATTATCACAAGTAACAATGAGGCTAACAAGTGTATCACAACAATCAGAGCAACTCCATGGTTGAGAGACCCATTTGGGTTTTTTAAAACTAAAATAATAATATTTTCTATATTATTTAATTAATTTTTAAAAATTTTCGTCCAATAAAAACGTGCCACATGTAAGAATGGTTTATGAGGAGTCTCTCGAGAGACCAGACTCTTCTCTCTTTTTCAATATTTTAGAGATGCTCTCATCTCTAAAATTGTCCTTTTTTTTTTTTTTTTTTTTTTTTTTAACTCAAATCAGATATATTAAAATTGTCCTTTTTCTTTATCTCAGTCTTTTACAACAAGAAAAAAGTAAACAATAAAAATAATATTATTTTTGTACCACTGGTTTGAATTGATGAACTAGATTATTTTATATAAATATATCAGTTGACATATATAATCACAGTTTTTATGTTAAAATAAAATATTATATAATATTCAAAATGGTGAATTCTAACTTTATTTCTAAAATATATCAAGAGAAAATAGTGAACTTTTTATATAAAAAAAGTATATGAAAATTGGAATTTATAGAAGATAAAAATCAAAATTAATTGGAATACTTTCATAATTTTTACTTAGGGTCATCTCTAAACTAATAAAAAATCAATTAATTTTTGGAAAGTAAACTCTGTTTGTTTTAAATATTTTGAAATTAAATTAAATAAAAAAAAACGAAATTTTATTATTTTGTTTGGATTACTAACAAGTTAAACTAAATTTTTGTGTAACAAATTTATAGGAATAAAGAGATACTAACCGACGTAATGGAGTCTAGCCCCCAACCCCATGACTGGAACATGAAAGGATAGAGACAGAAGTATTAGAAGCAAACTTAGAAGAAGTGAAGCTGATTCTGTTTTCTTCATTGCCATTGTTCTTCTTCTTTTACACTTTGGCTTGTTTTCGTATTGTACATATATATAGGAAACTGAATTCAAGGGTGAGTAAAAAAGTAAAGCATATCATTTAATTGAATAACGCGGTTTTTACGAGTTGCATGTGAAACATCCTTAGTATGAAACGAAGACTTACCTTTTTGCTTTTTGACACTGAAATAAAGACTTACTTAAGTAAGTAAATTCTACCATTTTTAATTTTATTGTTTCACATGAAGAATTTTTAAAGAAGTTTAAGAAACGAGAATCGAAGACTTAGTCATAGGAGCTGCAATTAATCAATAATTAAGACTTCGAGTGGAAAACAAGGAGGATATGGTCGCAACTTTTCAAATGGTATCTTCTTAACAAACAAATTAGAGATTATGATAACCAAGAGAGAAATTTCAGTTTTAACCTAACAAGTTAAAAGCCATCAGACTAAATCAGAACATTAATAATTAAGCAGCATTTTGTCGAGTTTCTTAGCCTACAATGGTAAATTTGGTCTAAATTGTTAGTGTTTTAGTCCATTATGATCATTTTACCGAACATTGTATCTTGCTGCCTAACTCATCATCCATTCTTCATCATATTGCCTTAATTTGATTGAATTCTAGTTGTTTCTTTTGCTTACATTTTGTTTTTGCTTAGTTATGTTTATCTTTACTTTATTTGCTTAGACGTTAGGTTTGGTGAGAAAACACCCAAACTCATTTTATTGATCTTGCTTAGATTATCTTTTTTTAAATGCTACTAGGTAGGTATATGCGTTACGCCGCGAGACTTTGTTTAGATTATTTATTTTGTATTTACTGATTTAATATATTTTGTTTTAAAAAAAGTACGAAACAAATACAACACACATTATTATTCTTACTAGGATTACACCCACGGTTCAATCGCGGGTCAAATTATTCAGATGTGTATGGCAGCATATTTTTGTCATATGTTTTTCTCACTTATTTTTGAATATATATATATATATATATATATTTAATATGTTTTCTCACTTCATTTCTGAATATATTTCATAGTGATTTGTAAATTATATTATATATAATATATTATGTAGTTTTTTGTTACTTTTATGTTTAAACGTTATGGGTCTGACTAGTTTTAACGCAGCGGGCACAGTTGTGGTCGCAAACGGTGCGGTTTTTAGCTCTACTAAGCGTTTTAAACGACTGGTTTAACGTCTAAAAATGAATGTGTTTGCAGGAATTTTACGGCTGGTGGACCAACGGGCGCATCAACAGTTGAATAAAAAATAATCAAAATAATTATAGTATATTACTATAACAAAGTAGAAAACCCAAAATAATATTATTATGACAAAATATTAAAAAATTGAACATGATTAATAATTAAAAACCATAATTAAAGTACTAAATAATTATTTTAAACAAATAAATTTTATAGTGAAGTTCTTATTAGTTTGTGCATTTGGTAATCACCAAAAATGGCATCAAGTAATGTGACAAACTGTAAAAAATGTGCTCGAATTCGTAGACCTTTCTAATTATCTTTATATATATTATAAAGTTTTTTCAATGAATCCAAACGATTTTTAGGTCGACTCCAACTCAAATCAATTCTAAACTGGTCGTTAATATTCGTAAGAATATATTTTTTTTAAAGTTCACTTAGAAATTTATTTTTGGGTTCTTCCGTTTGTTTCTCCACAATTACCCGTTAAAGTAGAAAGGCAAATAGAAACATTTAATTAAAAGGCTAAAAATAACACAAAATGCAAAAGATGATACCATGAAAAGTTTTCAAGGAGTTATACAGAAGCTAATGAATAAAAAGATATATGATATTTACATTTGCTTTTTGATTTGGTGAAGCCATAATTTTAATGGTGGCAAAAAATTGAGAAAATAGGGTTACAAAAAATTAATTAGGATTTAAGAAAGAGAACTTGATACAAGTAAAGATATATATATACACTTTTTTTCTTCTTCTACCCTACAACTACACCTCCATCGATTTTGGCCATTCTCATAAAACACATACGAATTTTTTTTAACTTTGTTTGCCACCCATACTATTGAGAACGGATTGAATTAGAGTACCCACAAAGCAAAAATTTATTAATGCTGTTCCAGATTTATGGATGAATTTCAAATTTATAAAATTCATTTTCAATGGATTCAACATTGACACGAACAAGATGAAAACAAAACTATTGGCTAACCTGAAAATCTTCGTCTGTGGCGAGTCGTTTCTAGTTCAAAGAAGGCGTGCATTAGAGTTTCAGGAACTCGCCAGGAAAAGAAACAGATCTTCATCAACTCCGTCGCTAAAGATTACAACTTTCGCTTCTCCTTCAACTGTTACAAACAAATTCGAGCTCCGGTTCACAGAAGAAAATCTCAGAAATTTTGCCGGAGAAACCGGTGTCTCCTTCGAAATCGAGCTTATGAACACGGAGATTCTCTTTAATTTATGAGATTGGCCAAGCGATAGAGCCATGGGAAGAAGAAGAAGAAAAAAAATGTATATATATATTTATGATTGGAGCTAAATTGACAAACGTGATAGCATATTTGGTATTGAGCTTGTAATTGGGTAAAACAGGTTTTGTGTTCGAACCTCCTATGATGTTTTTAAATTTTTTTAGGTGAAACGAAGATTACGTGGCGATGACATGGTGTCTTAGTCAGCACACTTTAACGGAAGAGTAACAGCGTTACACGATTTGTGAATTTATGCCAGATTTGTGGGTTTAGGTCGGATTTGTTTAGTTCGTTTAAGAATTTCAAATTTAATGTTAGTTCATGTGATTTTAGGTACAAAGCAAAACATTATGGATTTTTACCTAAGCAACATAGTTCATGGGAGAACTTAACCT
Source organism: Crucihimalaya himalaica (assembly GCA_004349715.1). NCBI lineage: Eukaryota > Viridiplantae > Streptophyta > Magnoliopsida > Brassicales > Brassicaceae > Crucihimalaya > Crucihimalaya himalaica. The sequence goes on from SMJT01000045.1 coordinate 2,254,851, forward strand.
AAAATTTTTTATTGTATTGATTGAGCATAATCATTGCATGGGACCCACATTTAAGTACTCATCGGTTTTGTGCAACTCTGACCATTCGGTTTTATTATGGTTTAAACGGTTCGTATATAGTATTCATTGGTTTTAATTAGGGGTGTCATAATGGGTCAAAGTTAATGGGTTGATCCAACCCAACTCGACCTATAAACCCTAATGAATTGATAATAATGGGTCAAATGAGTTAATGGATCAAATGGATTGATGAGTCAAATAGGTTGGGTTAAAATTGGTTGGGTTGAAATGGGTTAATGGGTCAAATTGGATTATCCATTACCCAATAATTTTTCTATAAACATTTTATCAACATATTCAAACATATAAAGTATGAATTCACATTTTTGGCGGAAAAATTGCGGATTTGAGTTTTTGGCAGAAAAATTATGAAATTTCGGTTTTGACAGAAAATTATCGACTCTTATTTTGGCGTGAAAATTAAAGAAAGACGTTTTGGCGGAAAAATTGTGAATCAGTACTTTTTGGCCGAAAAATTACGGAGTCTCGTTTTTGGCGGAACAATTGCGGAATCACGTGTTTTGCGGAAAACTTTTAGAATCTCGGTTTTGGCTGGAAAATTGCGGATCCGTATTTTTGGCGAGAAAGTTATGGAATCATAAATTTGGCGAAAAAGTTATGAAATCACGTTTTAGCGGAAAAATCAAGGAATCACGCTTTTGGCGAGAAATTTGTAAAATTGTATTATTTAAGAAACAATTGTGCAATTTTATTTTTGGCGGGAAAATTTTGGTACGATGATGATAAATATAGTATGTTGATGATGATAATTAGAAATTTAACACATTAAATAATGGAGTATTGGGTTATTCATTTAACTAATTAAACTATTAAATTTAATGGGTCATGGTTTGACCCAATCCATTTGCTTAATAGGTTGGGTTGACCCATTACTCATTTAGCAAACAACCTATTGGATAATGAGTTGGATTGGGTTGGATTACCCATTTTGACACCCCTAGTTTTAATCTTTTTTGTTTAGATGGTTCCTTTTAAAAAAAATTACAAACCCATTCTTTCATATAAGAGATTATTAGGGAGCTACCCCGCACCATGTACACGGGAAAAAATAATAAGAGTTGATGACATTTTGTTTTTGATGATAGTAAATATGATATCTCAAGTTTTCAAATTTATTTTATTGCTCACTAATCATCCATAATTGATAAAAGATTAATAAATCTTAGCAATTATTTATTGATTCAAATTTTTGCGTGTTATGTTTAATTTTAGTATAACAAATTATGTTCAAAATCCTTTATATATAGTATATCCTTATTGAATATTTTTATATGTTATTATTGATATTTTTTAATCTATTATAAATGGAAGATAACGACAACTATACCTTACAATTATTTCTACACAATGGTTAATATTTCATAAATTTTTCAATATATCTTAATTTGTTCATTATATCAAATATATATCTACTGTATATATATATATATATACACATATAAAGTCAAAATATTTTAAAAAGTAATATATCTATGATATAATAAACTTTATATGAACCAAGGAAAATGAAATTTCATGATATTTACAAAATTTTGTGATTTTTATAATAATTCAACTTTTATACGAATATTTTTTAGTTATTTTTTAAACCTAAATTGTATTTTTTTAGTTAAATAATTTTATTAAGAATAGAGTGGTAATCAACCACTAGTAAAGTTCGCTAAGCTTATCTAAGTGCCTTCAATAACTCTTTCAGAGTAACGACCAATGAATATCTCATCTATTATACCATCAATCTTTTGATCCGGAAATAGAAGAAAAAACGAAAACAGATCAATAATTACAAAATTCTAAGAATTATAATCTAAACCTCAAATTTTATCTTACAGAAATAAATATACGTAAGAATAGACATTTTCATCTATAACGATGAGGTGAATAAACTTTTCAAACATATTTGATATTTTGAATTTCCTAAGAATTTTGACTTGAATGGTCCACTGGTGAAAAAAGAATTCAGTTTCGATAGACCAACAACGTGTATCTTTTGATGAATCGTTTCTGATAACATTAAAATGTAATTCATATAAAATAATTAAAGAATTTATCAAGAAAAATATGTTCTTAAAATTTGTATTGTTTACTAAATTTTATATAAAAATGAATAATAACTTAATTTTGGATTATGAATAATTCAAAATTATCAAAAATCTTTCATATATATTGTACCAATTTTTTTTTACAGAAAACATTATTATGTGTTAGAGTAATTTCACTTTTTCAAAAAAATTTATATTTATATTTAATTTTTATATTTATTATTTTTCTCTTAATATATTCAAAATTTTCAAAAATATTATTTTATAGTAATTTAAACTTTACTTGATCTTTTAAAAGAAATTAAAAGAGTAATTCAACGTTTTTGAATTTTTTAAAATTTTTTTTAAAATTATAATTTTTAAACACTAATTCAATTTTTGGATTTTTAGTAAAAAATTATAAAGAGTACTTCTTTTATTTTAATATATTTGAATTTTTTTTTAAATAAGTTATTTTTTAAATTTTTTTTTTAATATTTTTAAAAGCAAAATGACAAAATATTTAAGTGGATGGATTCATTAAGGACAAAATAGAGAAAAATAGTAGTGGAATATAACATTTTCATATATGAAAAGTTGTATTGTTTACACTACAAGAAAACATGCCATTTGCGATGGAAATATACATCGCAATTCTGTCGCAAATGGCCTTTCGCGATGGATTTGCGAGACGCACCATTCTGTCGCAAATCCCGTCTCGCAAATCAATTTTCGTCGAAATTTCGTCGCAAAAATAACCTTGCAATATTGTCGCAAAATTGCGACGGAAGTGCGTGAACGCATTGTTCATCGCAAATTCGAAGCAAAATGCGGTACTAATCTTTCCCGCAAACGCGTCGTAAATCTTACTTCGGATTTGCGAGGAAACGTTGCGACGGAATTGCGTGGATATAGTTCTTAGAGGGGTCGCAATTCTCTCGCAATTTGCGACGGAATTGCGTGGGTCTGGTTCTTATATCCCTCGCAAAGCCGTCGCAATTTGCGAGAGAATTGCGGCGGCATCCAATTTATATAATTAGTAAAAATTTTAATTATTAATAATAATTAATAATTAAAAATTTAAAAATTATAATTAATTTTTTTTTTTCAAAATTAAAATTTTATAAAAATAATTCGTTCAAATATTAAAAGAAACTAAATTGTATCATACATAAGGAAAACTAAAATTGAACCGATGGACCGGATCCAGTTCCGGTTCCGGTCCTGGTTCCGGTTCCGATCCCGGTTCCGGTCCCGGTCTCGGTCCCGGTCTCGGTCCTACTGGTAGATGCGTCTCCAGGTTCCTTAAACATGTGTGCAAGAATCAGATCCTTTGTGGCCAAATAGCTGAACATCTGATCGAACCTCAAGATCATCTAAGAATAAGACACAATAAGATGGGCCTGCGATTCAATGATGCCATGGAGGTAGGCGGCGGACTCTGCTTCTGCTGCTCTCGAGGAAGAAGAAGTACACGAGTCGATCTGCGATTGCAGAGAACCGACTCCGTAAATTCTCTCTTTTTTACGGGGAGCGACCTGAAAATTAAGAATACGTTTAATTAGTTGAAATTACTGTAAAAAATAAATATAGAACATCAATATTCATACTTCGGTAAAGATCTTGTTTTTCACGGCGGGAGTCAAAGGGGTAGATGCGCTCTCATCGCCCTCAGAATGCTGAGTCACAACCAGCGCTCACACAACATCTTGAGAACGTGCACAGTCATCTGTCAACGAATCCTCCAGATCACCTTCTGACTTCGATCCAAAAACTCCGCATATGGTCGCCCTCTTTGTCTCTCCGAGGGACAGCCAGCAAATCCGAAGGATCGAATCTCGCGCGATCCCTTGCCCTGTTTGTTTATGTTATACAACTAATCAAAATAAAATTTAATTAATAATTAGTGAATTCTAATTATATTAAATAAATGAAAAACTTACGATTTTCCGATGCGCGGACAAAGTAGGAAAGCTGTCCAGACGATGCTGGGATACCCGTCCCCATCAAGATCAGCGTACCAGGCCGCCCGACTGTTGCGCTCTTGATCTCGCTCGCCGGATGCTACCAATACGCCACAAGGCCTGCCCAGACAGTTAGATCCAAACCACCTAGGCATCACACAGGCCGCCTTCTTCTTCCACTTCTTCTTCCACCGTCCCACTTGGTCGGCCATCGTTCCTTCAACTTCGCATCAAACTCCTTTCGGACTTTGCTCGTACAATTGTACTACTCCCAATGATAGGTTTGCCTCACAATCACAAAAAAGCACATCTAATCATGAAAATACTCAATACAATTCAAGCGGACTACTAATCTATAAAAGCAACTTAATCTTAAATACTTACAAAAACTACTACAGTATTCAAACAGTTGATATTAACCACTCTCTATTATCACAAGATCACAATAAGGTCTCGAATATTGACACTCAGATTTGCCTATCGAAACATTCTACGACAAAGTCTCGCTATCACACACAAAGACGAATGACGTGGCCAGCAATCGCATCGAGGATGACTGCCGACGGAATCAAATCGACAAGTCCTCTTGAAAGACGATACTCCGCGTGCGCAGCATATTAATACGAAAACCCTGAAGAGACCAAATAATAACAAACACAAAGTCAACATCCTACGTGCACACGTGTCATAATCAATTGTCTGAAAACAACTTACTAACATAATTATCACACATTAATTAAAATAAAACAAAAAAAACGAACACACCATCTACCAAACGGTATTATCAGGAGCGTCTTGATCAGGCGCGGAGCACGAACGCAACGAGTCCATATGGACCGGGCAGCCTAGCATCAGGACTCGCAGATACGGCAGACATAACAGCGCCCAACCACCACATCAAAGCAGCCCCTTACGCACGACAAAGAACATCCAAATATGACATCGATCTACTTCATAGGCTGATAATGCCACCCGCGTGGAGGGCATCTGAGAATGGGTGGACAGCGCGGTGGAAATAGTAATGACAATGAATCCCGCGCCGGTTGTCTAGTATGGTCCCCGTACTGAGAAGAATGAAGGTAGAAGCTACCGAATACGAGAGATCTTACTGGTAACGAGCCGTGCCACATCCTCCGAGACGGTCCTCTCCGCAGTCGTGCCACCCCTCGAGACGATAACAAGTGTCAGATATCTCATCGGTCTACATTGAACTCCAGACACTCGCATGATAAAAGCAAAATTTAAAGAAAGGTGTGTGGTGGTGGTAGTAAAATAACTCACACAACGAGATCCATATTAAAAACTTATTAAAACATTTTTAAAAAATCCACATTAACATCAAATGGAAATTACTAATAATCTACAATAACCTTAAAGAAGACTGAATAAAATTTATAGAATTCCTAAATAGAAACTAACTAAAAGAAACTAACTGAACTATACTTAACAATCTTAATATAAATCTGAACAGCACGACAGAGAGGTACTGATCAACTTACCACATTCTACAATTCACCTAGTATATTATAAAACATCTCGTTGTTTGCGGCACGAACCATTGCCGAAGGTGTGAGGAGCTAGAACAGGATGGATGGATTTTGCACACAGGTACTCTGGATCAATCACTTATTTGCTTACCCTCGCCAAGATCCGTCGTCCCAATATTGCACGACGGACAAACAAATTGCGAACTACACCGCAATTGACAAAACAGCACGGATCCTTGCAACACTCGTCGCAAATTTTGTTTAAACTTGCATTAAAAAATGTCCATCCGTGCAAAGCAGATGAAATAGAGCCGGTGCTTGGCCTCACTTACAAGTCTCAAATATCAGGAATTGCCATAGTAAGGCTAGTCCCTTTGCCTTGTGGAGAGTGGAGTTGGAAGTGAGAGCCACTAATAGAGGTCCGTATCTCATCGCAGAAAGTGTCACTAAGACGAATCGATGTCATTCTTATGTTCAAATGGGACACCCGTTTTGGCTTAATAGCATCTTTGTTAGTGAGATGAGGATTTCCCCTAGTTAGTTTGGTCTCTTTTTGGTTTGAGTTATCAACCTGTAACTTCATTTTTTGTAAGTTTGACTTCTTTCCTTACATAATAGAAATGTCAGGTGGTAGAAGAGCTTTGTGCCTTGTACATTGTAATCTCTCGGGATAAAATCTCCAATACATCTTAGACCACAAAGCTATTTTTAAATGAATTTTCAAATTAAACAAGCAATTTCCTAGCAAATTGCGAGGAATTTGCGTGGAATTAGATGCTTTCATCGAATTTCCCTCGCAAATTTGCGACGATTTACGCTAGTTCATCGCAAATTCCTCGCAAATTTGGTAAAATTTGATTAAAAAAAAACTTTATTTAAAATCAAAATTGCTTTAAAACATGAAAAAATTAATCAGATTCTTTTTCAGATTCATTAGAGTATTCACTATGATCAGTGCCTTCTTCATCATCAGTCTCCTCGAACTCGTCAGATTCTTCATCTTCCTTCGTCTCATCAACTATTATGTCTTCCTCTTCTCTGGTTTCTGGATCAATATGTAAGATATTCTCGGTTGATTCGATTGCTACAAAGACTTATGGTGATCTTTCATGTTGCATAGCCACATCATCAATTTCCCCGACTATACGACCTCTCGGATTCACTTTTATCACTGATAACCACGTGTCCCGCATTTACCTTTTCCGAGGGTAAGGAATATAACACACTTGTTCTGCTTGACATGGTAGGATAAAAGGTTCGAAGTTAGAAAATTTTTTGTTTGCATTGACATCGGTTACTACTAATGTGTTTGTGCAGACGCCTCGACCGACCGTTGGATCGTACCAATGACATTTGAATAAAATGCATTTCAACCCAATAATTCCAGGATATAAGACTTCCATAATTTCTTGCAAGATGCCGTAGAAGTTTAGATCACCTGGCACGTGGATTCCATAATTTGCGGTTGACTTATTGGAGCCATAATCATACGTGTGAAAAGTGTATCCACGAGTGAAGTACATTGGGGCAGTTTTGATCTTCGCAATTGGTTCGTGAATAATCTCATGCAACCATAGTGGCAAGGGCTGGTTTGCACATCCATTCATCACCTATATATATATATATATATATATATATATACATAAATTTTTAATTAACGAATTAGATTATTTAAATATTGTTGGAATATATCACATATGTATAATATCTTACTCTACGTACATAATATCTTAACCATCCAGCAAAATTTAGTTTTTTGGACTGTCTCATACTTCTTTTTCTGGGTAAACCGGGACATTGAGGTTATCTTCTCGGCAGTCTGCCTCTGTTCGAATGTCACTGCTAAAGTAGGCATAATTAAATTCTTGGAACTTCGACATGAATAATAATTAGAATAATGTTGTAGTTTACAGACATTTTAAATTAAAGGTTAAGTTAAGATGATATACCTCGTCTAAACGTTTGCATGGCCCGTGCAAATTTCGCAATATTGATAATTCGCCCGAGGCGAGGTAATGATTGGGTCTTCCAGACCTAACTTCCTTACCTTTCCACCGAGTCGTCGCCTATTGGGGTGAAGATTATTCTGGACATCTTCTTACGTTATATGTTAGGTGTCAATCACTCCTCGTCATATCTGCGGCTTTATACGGTCTGCCGTTTTGTGTGTCTGAACGTAGGGCTAAATAATATGAGTGAGAATGAGAGGTTTCTCGGTCAAATTCCTGTGCAACGATCGATCTTCCACTTGCAAGATTTTGGCCTTGTCCCTTTTAATGGATGCTCCCATGAATCGCTCGACACGTATGGTACGATCCATCGAATTGACAGCCCTTCCAAAGAGCTGACTTTCATGTCTGGTAGGTGGATGGGAAGGATGTTCTCATTCACATCAAAAAGAGATGCTGGAAATATCTTTCTCCAAATTACAGTAGGCAAACACTGGTAATATTATTCTGTAATTGCATAATGCCCTCCGTCTGTTAAGTGGCTCGTGGTGCATAGATCCCGGAAAAATGTTCCAATGACTACACGTTCTAGTTTAATTATGAATCACACTAACTGAAATAAGTTTTAAATAAAATGACAAAAACTATTTCCGATAATAAATGCTAATGTAATAATTCATATGTACTAGGCAATTCGACTTCTGTGGACGGTGTCGGTTAAGATGGCTCAGACAATGCAAAGTGTAATAGTCGTTTGGCATGAAAACATCGGCAAATCGGTGGCCTATTCATACGGCAATTTTTGCTTGTCCAGCTTACACTGAGAATTTGGACCCACATAACATCCAGACTATCACTTTGAAGCAATCCAGTTAAACAACGTCTGTTTTCACATCCCCAGACATCGAAAGATCGGAAATTGGTAATTTACCATCTCTTGTAATATGTAACTCGCTTCTTGAGCAGATATTCGGCCAAGTCCAACCTTGATTTGAAGTTTTTCTTTACTCGTTCCCGTTCCTTGCACATTCAAAATCGTATTCATGATGTTATCGAAAAAAAAATTCTCGCATGTGCAATCACATCAAGGTTGTGCCGTAATAGGTGGATCTTTCTTTAATATGGGAGTTACCCAAGATACTCATTTTGTTGCCAACTGTGAGAACTCCCATATCTGTTCAGGCATGTTCGTGTAGTTGTGCCAATTTCCCACGCTTACATGTTTCCTGAGCCACCATACAATAATTTAATTACTGCTCAAACAAAACATTCCCTGACATATAAACTGGGGCGGGAATACGCACAACCTTGTTTCTTTTTGAACAACTTCTTGTTCTTCCGATACTGATGATGCAAGGGAGAAAGCCGACGGAGACAATCAATGACCAGCACGGCTTCCTTATCGTGCTTCAGTTGAAAGGCATGCTGATCGATTCCATGCGAATTATGGACAAGATAACCTATCCCAGCTGGTCCACCCGATAACATCCCATACGCTGGGAACATAAATGGTCCACAATAGCACTGCCCGCATTGTAAAATTCCGCCTGGAATAATCAAAGCTGACACCTGATATCCATAATTTGCCAACTCATGAATCAAGGTGTGTAGAAATACATGCAAGGTCGTGGATGCGATCTATAGTGTAGTCTGATTAGATTACGCACACGGTACCAGAATACTCATAAACAAGACTTCCTTTGCATGCACATTCTCTGCTGGCAGATTGTTATGGCGTCAATATCACAGGCCTAAGGAGAATATTGTCTCCCAGACAAACCAAGGGACTAAATCACATTCTGTGCATAAGCCAAGATATACATTCCTACTCTCGTAGAAAAGCGAAGTATACCGTCTGAAAGTGTTTCCACGCCTTTGCATCTGACGGATGCGTAATCTCCCACATTCGTATGTATGGTTCTGCATGCCATCTCATTGTCGCCCGATGTCCTTTCCGATTGGTATAACCGTTTCAATCTATCAGTGATGGGCACAGTACCGACATATGTTTGGTATGGACACGGCTCCTCCGGTAGTTGGTTGATATCTGGCTTCCTCACAAAATCGACATTCCTGTACGCTTATCATCGTCCTTCCAGAAAATCATGCAATTGTCAATGCAAACATCGATAATTTTTAAAGGTAGCCCAGACTAGCAACTAATTTCTCGTTATTTCATAGTAACTCCCTGCAGAAATATTATCTCTGGAAAAATACTCTTTAAAAAGCTCAGCGCCATGCGTCCATGCAATTTCTCAGTTAGGTTATTATGCACTTTTAATTGTCATCATCCCTAGAGCCAATGAAAGTTTAGATACCCCTCTCTACATCCTCATAGATAGGTGTGATCTTGCATCGTCTAACAATCATAAAAATGGTGTGCTTCAACATTGGGTTCTTCCCTAGTATCAATCAGCAAATTGCAGGAATAGATTCATGGAAATGCATCAGTAACCATATCTGAAACTATTTCCCTGTTGATCCATTTCATAATCTTCAATCATATTTTTGGCCATAATTATTCATATCATTATAATTCGGTGTTGATCAACACCATCACCCGTACTACTACTTTCTTGGCACCTAAGACTAATAACCCTCTCCATGTGAAAACAGATCTGATAATAGTCTTGGCTAACATTCTCTTCTATTATACTAGAATGCTCTTCACAATATCAATATCCAAATATTGAGTGTTCTTATGCAAGTTTTACATGGACATAATATGTTACCGTCACCCTTCGCATAATATGGGGTTGTTAGTGGATGGCCTGATGAATGGCTCAGCAACCCGACACGATACTTTCTTTCGTCACTTTCTCTTGTCTCCCGGATCTTTTTCGATTATACATCAACTTCGTAAATGCATATGCTTCATTCTGCGACGCCATTCTTCCTTAGCTCTCATAAAACGATATCTCGGATTTTTTTTTGTAAGCTAGTTTTTTTTTGTTGTGAAATAGAGAGATCTCACGTTACGGTATTTATAGTTTTTTGTAAAATTTTGCGAGAGAATTGCTCTATGGAATTACGTCTAATTTGCGACGTATTTGCGAGGATACCTGCCTCTCGCAATAATTAGGTACAACATTTAAAACGTGTTTCACCTATTTTTCTACCCATTTTTACTAACCATGCAATAAAGTCACAAATCCGTCGCAAATTGTTGCAGGAAATTGCGATGGAAACAATTTACCCGTGCAAAGTCTCTCGCAATTCCCTTGCAAATTTGCGATTTAAATTTTCGTCGGCAAATTCCATCGCAAATAGGAGGCCTTTATCTTCGTCGCAAGTTACTCGCAATTAGCGAGGGATATGTTCCTCGCAAATTTGCGAGGACTTTGCGACGGAAACCATTTTCCTCGCAATTTCATCGCAATGCCGCCACGTTTTTGCGACGGAATATTTCCGTCGCAAATCGCCTGTTTTCTTGTAGTGTTAGTAAAATTTATGTATGGATAAATATTATTTTAATTTGGATATGGATTAATTCAAAATATTTAAAAAAATTTCCATATATATCGTAACATTTTTTTGTATAGAAAATAGATATTTAAGAAAATATTTTAAAGATTTAAAATACATATAAACTCCATATCACATATGTTTTTAATAAAATTTAAAGTAACAAAAATAAATAAACTTTATCTCAATAGAATTATAGGAAAACTAAATAAATTTTTGTTATTTTTAATTTTTATTAGTAGTTTAAAATTTTGATTTTTAATTTTTTTAGAACAATTTAACTTTTTTTATTTTTTAAAATATTTTAAATAATATTTTTTTCTCTTAATTTTCTTTAAAATAAATGACAAAAATTTTAGTTAAAACTATCTCAATATATCTTTTTTATAATTTTCTCTTTTCTATTAGTGATTTAACTTTTTCAAAAAGTTTCTTTTTTGAATGTTTTAAAAAATTATTTATTTTTATTTTTCTTAATATATTGAAAATTTTTAATACATATTTTTGTAATAAATTAAATTTTATTTGGATAAATATATATTTTTAAATCTAAATGGTAAAAATTTAGATATGTAGATTCATTAACGGTAGACTGGTAATCAACCATTCTGAAGATAAATGTGAACATTCTGTACTTTTCTTTTAATATTTAAGATTAGAACAGAAAATACAACTTTATTTCATCTTAGAAGACACAAAGATTGTTTCACTCATTACATTCAAACCCATAAACTAAAATAGAGATAAAACCAAACACAATCTTGAAAACACTCAAGAAACTTGAACCTGAATAATCTTTGGTTTCTTAGGTTCAGGAGGAGGAAGTTTCTGAATAGTCACTTTCAACACACCATCATGACAAACAGCTGAGATCTTGTCTACATCTGCATTCTCAGGCAGTTGAAACTTCCTCATAAACTTACCCATTCTTCTTTCCATCCTCACGTACTTCACACCTTCGTTCTCTTTGTTCTATCTCTGTCTTTCACCGCTCACAACAAGAACATTCTCGTTCTCTACCTAAACCTTTATCTCATCTCCTTTGATTCCAGGCATGTCCACAATGAAAGCGTACGCGTTTGGATGCTCGATATTGTCAGCTGGTGTAGCTGCCATTGCTTTTGCGTCACACACAGGTTCTTGATGGATTGTTACGGTTCTTCTAGTTGTTGTGATCTTCGGGGATTTCGAGCATGTCTTCGAGGATTGAGATTATTGGAAACCTTGCCAAATCCATTGTTAGTTGTGTTGTGTAGCTTTCTTGATTCTTCTTCTGTGATTCTTGATTGAATTTTGTTGGAGAATTTTGGGATTTAAATAGGAGTGGAGATAGAGATATTTCTAGAGAATGTAGAGAGAACAGTTGTTTCCGTCTTTGGAAGCCTCTTGATCGTTCTGGACGTTTCGTGACATTTGTAATTCGGTTTTTATATTTTTGGGCCATCTCTAAGGTTACTGATTCCTGTCATATACATGTAGGCTTTGAAAGGAGTACGAAGGCCCATTAATTTCACTCACCTTTTGGTACGATTAGTTGAAACCTAACAATAGAAAACTGGGTGTGGTTCTACATGTTTGTGTGGGTTTCTCCACTATTCGAGAAACTTGGATCGTCGTAGCTACACACAAAGTTTTTATTAAGTCTCCAACTATCCGGTTTTGCAATTTCAATGTTTAGCCACATATTTAAATTTTGTCGAGGTGTATCCTTATTTTAAAGTTTTATTCAAGATGTAGTTCTAACTTGTTGACTTTTCGTTAACTTTAAACGGTTTTGTTGAACGGATGTTAACAGAGTTTAATGTGCGTCGGGTTGTAGCCACACACAAAGTTACGTTAAGTTATCAACCACCGGTGTTTGCAATTTCAATGTTTAGCCACATATTTAAACTTTTTCGAGGTGTATCCTTATTTTAAAGTTTTGTTCAAAGTGTATCCCCATTTTAAAGTTTCTTTCAAGGTGTATCTTTGAAAGAACATTATTTTTGTAAACTTTGTTAAAGTCTATTAAACTTTGTTAACGTCCGTTCAATAAAATGTTTAAAATCAATGAAAGTCATCAAGTGGGGATACACCTTCAACAAAACTTTAAAATGGAGATACACCTTGAACAAAACTTTAAAATGGGGATACACCTCGAAAAAAATAAAATATATGGCTAAAAATTGAGATTGCAAAACCTGGTGGTTGAGGACTTAACGCAAATTTTGTGTGTGGCTACATCCCGACGCACATTAAACTCTGTTAATGTCCGTTCTACAAAACCTTTTAAAGTCAACAAAAAGTTAATAAGTGGGGGATACACCTCTAACAAAATTTTAAAATGGAGATACACCTCGAAAAAGTTTAAATATGTGGCTAAACACTGATATTGCAAAACCGTGTGGGTGGACAACACAAACTTTTTGTGTGGCTACACCCCGACGATCTGAGAAACTCACCCAATTTTGTACTACTATTTTTTTTGTTGATACAAAACTTAGTGATATAAATTTTCGAATTTAGGAAACGAGGTCTTAATTGCGACCCAAAGTTTTCTAGATGTGGGGTTCCTAAGTAGACGATAAATCATGCTATTTTTGAGTGTCCACCAGCTTTACAAATATGGACTTTAATTTTTTTTTTGTATGACTAGGAAGTTCAGGGCCGAAGCCCGTAATCCCCCTAGGGCGAGGCCAAAACCATGTTAAATTAACTCTCCTTCGGAGAGTAGACCTCTCCCAACGTGAATCGAACCAATAATCTCCTATGTCACTACGTTTTCAGAAACTCAGAGGTTAATCACTAGACCAGCTCATCGTTGGTCAAATATGGGCTTTCTTACATATATATCCCAACGGTACCACAGGTCTTTCCATCACCTTCGAATATACAAATTTAGACAATTTGTTCTGGCGAATACCAATAGAAGCTTGTCATTTCAACTTTTTTTGGATTATGTGGTATATATGGAAAGCTCGGAATGAAAAAGTGCATGAAAATGTAAATAGAGATCCACGTGAGATTCTTGAAATTGCAGACAAGGAAAGTCAAGCTAGGATCTTGGCGCAGATAGAAATTGTAAAAGAAGGTCAAATACCTGCCTTTACTAACCTTGTAGGTTCAATCCAAACAAGATATCACAGTTTCATTGACGGATCTTGGAAGGTGAGTGACGACTTTTCAGGGATAAGATGGTATTGTACACCTCCCACCGACCGAGCGTCAGCCAACCTCCGGTGGAGTCTAACTTCCCTACACACAGAAGTAGAAGCCTTAGTTTGGGCAATGAAATGCATGATCGAGGAGCGTAAACGCGAGATAGTTTTTAGTACAAACTGTTCTGACTTGGTAGAGATGATGTTGTCCCCAACTAAATGGCCAACTTTCTCAATATATTTGGAGGAAATAGAGAGATATAGTCAATTTTTTTTTTCGTTTTCAATTTTTTTTAATCACTCGTCGCGGTTAAACTAGCACGGAAAGTACGTGTCTTTGATGTTATGTGTCGTTTGTAAACGATATCCCATGATGACTCGATTGAATCATTCTTTTTTGATAATGTTGTTGACAAAAAAAAAAACAGGAAAAGAAAATTATATATTATTCATTAATTTTATTGATTAGCAAACATTTGATATTCAGTTTGTCGTCTTCAAATTTGCTAACTTTTACAAGAGAAGTCAAGGATTTGCAGCAGACGGTCTTTCAGGGCGTCTACACAACCTCTCTGTTGCTCTGGCAACGTGATAAATACCACTTCCACATGATGGAGACGGCGGAGTGTATCTTGTACCATGAACGGGGGTGCGATCTTGATACATATATAAGAATCGATATGTGAGAAATACTATTAAACTATCCTTAGAAACCTATTTTCACAACCAACGATGAAGCTGTAGAGTTAAAAATATATATATTATTTATTGTTGTATTATATTTGGTTTGGATTTCTAAAGTGAATTATTTTTGTTAATTTATTTTCGACAAATATGTATTATTAATCTTTTAATCTTAAAATATGAAACTCTACTAAAACCAGGTAAACTCTGAGTCTTTTAATAAACTTACAGGATAGTAAAACAAAATTGTGTAGCAAATTTATGGGAATAAAAGACATACTAACCGCCGATATGGAGTCTAGCCCCCGAGACTGGATCATGAAAAGATAGAGATAGAAGCATGAGAACCAAACTTAGAAGAAGTGAAGCTAATTGTGTTTTCCTCATTGCCATTGCTCAGCCTTATTTCACATTGGTCGGTTTTAGGTTGTACTACATATAGGAAACTATATTTCGAGGAGAATAAAAATTAAAGCATAAATCAACAACAATATTTTTTTTTCTTAGTTGAATAACGCGGTTTTGGAGTAGATATATGTGATATATCTTCAATATGAAACGAATAATTACTTAAGTATGAATATTTTACCATTAGTTTTTGTTTTTTTTTTGTTTCACATGAAGAATTTTCTATGATGTTGACAAAAACAAAGAAGATTTTTCTATGATAAATATTAAACAAAAACGAAAATGCAGTGGTCCTGAGAAGTTTTGAAGAAGACTAAGAAATCAAAGTAAACTAATAGTAATCTATAAAGGCGAAGTGGCAAACAAAGATGAAGACATGGTCCCAACTTTCCAAATGGTATATGCACAAGAAGCAAATTAGAGATTATGAGTAGATTTCAAGTGATAAATTTTGGTACCTAAAATCGATCCTACCCGACAAGCAAAAGCATAAAGCCTCGATCTAACGTTTCATATCCTCCAAATTTTTTTAAATCACAAACCCTAGAAGTTGGGATAATTTTTGGTTAAATTATTGTTTCTTTTTTTTTTTTTTTGGCAAAAAAATTTAAAACCGATTATATACATGCTCTATCGTTTTTAAGACTTAAACGACATCAAATTTAGTTATGCACTTATGCTGTTGTTTTTTTTAACCGAAACGAATGGATATGTCGAGATTTTTGTTGCCAGCCAGATTTTAATATGATCGAAGTTTATTTTGCACTTTTAAATTACTTTGGGTGATTTTACCTATTTTTGTAACATATAGGATTTTTTATGCATTTCTCACATATTTTATATGGTATTAAGAGCAAGATGAAATAAATGATCTACTCATTAGCTAAGTGAAATGAATATAGTGTCTATATACAACTAGATTAGGTACCGCGTATACTAGATTAAGTACCGCGTATACGCATAATTATAATCTAATATTTTAAAATTTTAAGAAAAACTAAAATAGAAAATTTTAAATAGAATTAAATCACTCGTAAAATAAATTTATAATAAAATATTGAGAAAGTCTAAACAAAATCAATCACCTATAAAAGCCTAACAAAGTTACAATATATATTTTAATTTATTTCTATCTGAATAACATTTAATTATTTTTTAGTTATATTTTGAATTTTCATTTTCTTTTTCTTTTTTAAATCGACATAAAAATAAATTAGTGTTGTTATTAGAATTTTTTTTGTTCATTGTCTTTTGGATGTTGAAGCAAAACCAACCGAAATTAGAAGAAAAATTAATAATCATAAAAGTATATAAATAAAAAAATTACGACAACTTCATAATAATAAATTAAAATAAATTTTATAAAAATTAAAAAGAAAAAGTTTTTTGTTTGTTGAGAAATTTTGTGACTGCTTATTTGTTTATATAGAGTTCAATATTTACAATTAGTTCTCTTTAGGATAGAAACTTTTCAACATGGAATCTATTCTTTTTAATAATTAGTAATTTGTATAGTTTCCTTATAAAATTTCTATTTTCTGAATAATTGTAGTCAATTATCTTTTTGTATAATTTCTTTATAATAGTTTATGACATTTTCCTTTCATTTTTGACATGTGTCGAAATCTTGAATCGATGGATATCATACGTGTGGCATGAGTTACTAACGTTGAAAACTATATTTTATATAATAAGATTTCCATTTTCTGAATGTTGGTAGTTAATTATCATTTTGTATATTTTTTTTATAATAATCTATGACATATTTCTTTCATTTTTGACACATGTCGAAATCTTGATATGATACGTGTCGCATGACTAACTTTAAAAACTATATCTTATATAATAAAGTAAGGTTCGTTTAACCACAAGCTGACACGTGTCATCCTTATTTTAACCTTCATTTTAACTATTTCTCTATTTTACCTTTTCATATTCTCATTTCTAAAATAAACATATATAAGAACAATAATTTCTATTAATTACACATTTAAAATCAATTACTATAATTTGACAATAATTTAACAAAAGAAATATACAAAAGAAATCAATTATTATAATTTGTCATCCTTTATTTTAATTATTTCTCTATTTTAATTTTTGATATTCTCATTCCTAAAAGAAACATATATAACAAAAACACATTTACAAAGATAATAATGTCTCTTGATTCAAATTTTAAATTGTTTTTCTTTTCACGTTGATTTCCTCTTCTATATAAATGATGTAGTACGAGCATATAACCCCTAAAAAATGTAAGATAATTATTACAATGTGTAATTAACAGAAATTATTGTTCTTATATATGTTTCTTTTAGAAATGAGAATATGAAAAGGTAATCGTTTATATAGAAGAGGAAATCAACTTGAAAGGAAGAACAATTTGAAATTTTTCTAATTACTTATATTATTATTGTAATTCTATGTAATCGAGACTAATTATGGATCAATAATTATGAAATTTTATCTTTGTATAGTCTTTTGTTATATGTTTCTTTAGAATGAGAATATCAAAAAGTAAAATAGAAAAATAATTAAAATAAAGGATGACAAATATAATTAATGATTTCTTTTGTATATTTCTTTTGTTTAATTATTGTCAAATTGTAATAATTGATTTTAAGTAAGGTTCGGTTAACCACAAACTGACACGTGTCATCCTTCTTTTAACTTTCATTTTAACTATTTCTCTATTTTACCTTTTCATATTCTCATTTTCAAAATAAACATATATAAGAACAAAATTCTATAATTACACATTTTAATTAATTCTTATAATTTTGTTATCTTTTATTTTAATTATTTCTCTATTTTACTTTTTATATTCTCATTCTTAAAAAAACATAATAAAAAAAGACTATATCAAAGATAATAATTTCTCTTAATTGACCATAACTTAACTCATTAATACAATTTACAATAACTAATTAATTAATTAGAAAAATTCCAAATGTTCTTCTTTTCAAGTTGATTTCCTCTTCTATATAAGCGATTACTTTTCATATTCTCATTTCTAAAAGAAACATATATAAGAACAATAATTTCTGTTAATTACACATTGTAATAATTGTCTTACATTTGTTAGGGGTTATATGTTCGTTACTACACTTATATGAAAGAGAATCAACGTGGAAAGAAAACAATATAAAATTTGAATCAAGAGACATTATTATCTTTGTAAATGTGTTTTGTTATATATGTTTCTTTTAAGAATGAGAATATCAAAAATTAAAATAGAGAAATAATTAAAATGAAGATGACACGTGTCTTTGTATATGTTTTTTTTTATGATGGAGAATATCAAGTGAACATCTTATTATTAATAGTACGTTCGCTTTAACCACAAGCTGACACGTGTTCATCATTCTTTTAACCTTATTTTAACTATTTCTCTATATTTTACCTTTTCATATTCTCATTTCTATAAAAAAACCATATATAAAGAACAATAATTTCTATTAATTACACAATATAGTTGTGAAAGCAAACTGTGCCCAGTACCCGAGGCTTTCCTTTTGTCAACCCCAAATATTTATTGTCTTCTTTCCTGTCCTTCAAACTTGCTCTTTAAAAGTGTTGAACCAAAGAAATAATTACTTTTCGGTTGATTATTTTTCTAAGATAAAAACTGTAAGAAAGTCTTTATCATAACAAATGCATTCTTTTAATATTAACTTAGGAATGTTAAAATGGGTAGCCTTACCATTATTTGACCCATCCCATTGTAGAACCTCAACCCATTTAGCAGCCAACCTCTTAAGTATCCCGCCGACAATGTTTTGGCCTTGATTGAGCCCTTCGTGTAAAGTCATACTTTAACATCATTCACTGCCCGATTTCCATACATATTGATCCGTTTCGACTCAATTTAATATTATACTTAAAACAATTTTTTACTTTTATGAACATTCATAATTATTATTGTTCAACACCAAAAAAAAGTTTGATTTTGTTAACATGTAACTTTTAGTTGTTACTAATTTATTTAATTTACGTGATTTACGCATATTATATAATATTTATATATTATATGACTAATTAAACATTAAAAAACAAAACTTTATGCAAAATATTTTTAAACAAAAATTCTAAAAACATGATAAAACTATGTTCTTTGCTAAAAGAAAAATATTTCAACAAACCCAAGTTCATAAAATAAAAACATTCAAAACAAAAAAAAATTCATAGTTTAGTGTGTATAAAAAGGACAAAAAAATATAAATGGGTCTAATAGGATACCCTGTTAAATATTGTCAAATCCCATTTAATAAATGGGTCTAAACGGGTTTACCCATATAACTCAGAATAATAAATGGGACTAAATGGATTTTTATTTTAACAAAGAACCCATTTAGACCCACTAACTTAAAACCCATATTAACATCCCTAAAATTAACGATCAAATTCAACTAAACACATAACCCACGCAACGCGTGGGCAACTACCTAGTTTTATATAATAAGATGTGTAATTTAACAAACCCATCTAACCAACTTGAAACAAACTTCTGTATCTTATATAATAAAGTAAGGTTTGCTTAACCACAAGCTGACACGTGTCCTCTCTTATTTTTACTATTTTTAAATTTTACTTTTGATATTCTCATTTCTAAAAAACAATATAAAAAAACAATAAATTTTCATAATTACACATTTAAAATCAATTATTACAATTAGAGCATAACTTAACTCATTAATACATTTAAAAGAAACTCAAACAACATAATTAACTATAATCTTTTAACATGTGTCTTTTCAATTTTTCTTTATTGTACCACTTGATATTCTCATTTACAAAAAAAAACATATACAAAGATAATTATTTCTCTTAAATTACCATAACTTAACACACTAATACAATTTACAATAACTAATGAATTAATTAGACAAATTTTATTTTGTTTTTTATTCATGTTGATTTCCTCTTCCAAAAGTGATATAGTTTGTTCCCCTAACAAATGTAACTATACAATGAAATTTTAAATGAGACCATAAATTTTAAATTTTATAAATATACAATAAATTTTTAATTACACGCCATAATTATTAATAAGACCAGATTGTTACATCTTTTCAACATTTTGTTTAGGAATATTAGTTATTTTCATTTATTTTAGAAAATTAAAAATCATAATAAACACAATTTAGTTTTATTGACCATTAGACTTAATTAAACCAAGTTGTAACCCCCCTCAATATTTTAAGTTGATTATTTGTAACTCTCACATTTTTATGAAAATGTAAATCCTCTCATTTTAAGTAAAAATATAAGGAATATTCTCTCATCTTTCATCATCTTATAACCACATATTACATATTTTCAACATTTTAAATTGATTATTTGTAGCTCTCACATTTTTTTTATGTAAATGTAAATCCTCTCATTTTTAGTATATCTATAGCTATTCTCTCATCTTTCATCATCCTACAACCACCAAGTTGTTACATATTTTCAACGTTTATTTTACATATTTTCAACATTTATTTCAAGAATGCAACTCTCCTCATATTAACGATCATTCGCATTTTTTAATGACAATTTAAATTATCACAATACAAATGTTAATATGTTCTTTCTTTAAGGTTGATTTTTTTTATATATATTGTAAAAACTCTATATTTTCCACCTTATTCTTTCAATGTAATGTGAAAGAGAAAAATATGACTTGGTTATTGGACGATCCATATGAGTCTATCCATTTTTTTCTAAAATAACTCAACCAAATTTTTATTAAAAAATAATTATTTATTTAATTATGTTTATTTTCATCATCACAATTTTCATTAAATCCATTGATATTTGGATTTGTATGTCTAAAGAAGCAAATGTACGAGGATGAGGCAATGCGATTGCAATTTTTTACCTCATTCAAATTAACCATAAGAGAAATATTTTTGTTTGCATTCATTTTTATTTAGCTAAATTTCATATTTGGATTGGATTCATGTAATTTTATTCTAAATCTAAAAATATATTTTTTTTTTAAAACATTTTGAAACTAATTCAACTCTAAATTTTAGATCAATATTTTTCCATGTGTCTTTTCAATATTACTCTATTATACCACTCGATATTCTCCATCATAAAAAAACATATACAAAGACAAGTGATCATCCTTAATTTTGATTATTTCTCTATTTAAGTTTTTGATATTCTCATTCCTAAAAGAAACATATATAACAAAAAAAAATTACAAAATATAATAATTTCTCTTGATTGACCATAACTTAATTCATTAATACAATTTGCAATAAATAATTAATTAATTAGAAAAATTTCAAATTGTTTTTCTTTTCACGTTGATTTTCTCTTCTATATAAGTGATATAGTTCGAGCATATAACCTCTAACAACTGTAATATAATTATTACAATGCAAATTTCAATTTTTTTTCTTTTCAGGTTTATTTTTTACTTCTATATAAGTGATTTAGTTGGAGCATATAACATCTCACGAATATAAAATCACTTCTTTATAGTGCTATATATATTAATTTTTTTTTTCAGGTTGATTTTCTCTCTTTTATATATGTGATGTAGTTGGGAACATAAAATCAATAACGAATGTAAGATCACTTCTTTAATGTAATATATATATATATATATTAATTTATTTAAATTAAGTAATGTTTACCCCCTAAAAATTATAATTTTTTCGTATATCTTATTTAATTTCATTAACTAAATATAACTATATATCAACAAAACAAATATAACTAAACTAATTTAAATGGCATCACAATCTTATATAGTAAAGAAGATTTTCTCTTATATATAACTGTTGTAGTTGGGAGTATAGAGTCAATGACAAATGTAAGATCACTTCTCTATTTTCCCATCGTATGCTTTCAATGTAATGTGAAAAGCAATGTAAGACTTTTTTATTGGACGATCTATATGAGTCTCTCCACTACTTCTAAGATGACTCAACCAAAATTTAGAATATCTTTTTTATTTATTCATGTATTTTCATCATCACAATTTCATCAAATTCATTTTTATAGAAGTGTTAATTAGTTTTGAAATATATAATAAGTTGTAATAACTTTTTGAAATATTGATAGAAATATAATTATTAGAAGACGATCCCAAAATACAAAAACTATTAAACTATATTATTTTTAAATAATTAAATAATAATGTAACTATCATTATTTACTTTAGTGTATGGAGAAAATAGAAACATAATATATGTTGTAAATTATAAAATTGGTTTACCTCAGCGGAATGCTCAAACGACATCTACATAGATCAATCATTTTGATATATATTATTTGTATAGTGTTGTATAATTTACTACATTTGTTTAAACTCACGCAACGCGTGAGGCCTTCTCTAGTTAGCTAATACACCCTCCCCCTCAATCCTCTGAAATCGAACCGGATTTGGGACGGAAGAGGCTTAAAACAAACATTCTAATGAGTATAGAATGAGGACCCGGAAAAAATGATTTGGTTAAGATACGAAGATGTTGATTAGAGCTGGATACATAAAAAACCTTTAGAAAACCAATTTTGAGCTGATCTCCCACGCTGTGGTAATAAGAGGTTAGTAACAATATAGATTAGCATATTTGCTGTCACATAAAAGTATGGCTGGTACGTGTACTTTGACATTCAAATCTGTAGGAAGTTGTTGTAACAATATAGGCTCACAAGTGGCTAGAACCATACATCGATATTCAGTCGTGCTACATCTACTCACTATCTACATAAGTATAGGGACGTTTGCCACACCCCATGGATTAGTCTATTTTTAGTGTTCCATTGTCTTGAGAGGTGTTTTAATACTCATTTAATCCATTAGAAATCATCCATATATCGAAGATTCTATCTTGTTGCATAACTCATCATCCATCACTCATCTGTACACTGAAACTCAGGAAATCTGGAATAAAACCAAGGTAAATCTGCTCTAGAATTCACATATCTATAAACCTTTTTAGATCTTGGATTAATAGAACTAAAAAAAAATCACAACTTCCTTAGATTTTATACCTCCTGACACCCTTGAAATGTAACCTCAGATTGATCCCGACCATATTCCTAGTGAAAGTGAATCCTCCTCTTGAACTTCAATAACTGAGTGCTCTTACACTTTCTTTCTTCTTTTAATGATCAAAGGTCGTCTTGGTTAAGCGCAATTATTTTCTTCCATTAATGCTCTGATTTTCTAGGAAACATCCTTTCACCAAAGAATGAATCCCTTAACACAGCTTGATCACAACACACTGAACTTCTGAATCAACAGAAATCTAAGCCCATTCCATAGAGACTAAATCATCAAAACAACTTTGAAATATACAGCGGAAACACAGATTCAAAGTCTCTTAGAAAATGTTGACAACCAAGCACGCATCGATTAACCAAAGATCCTATGTTCTTCTCTCTTTATTTCAACTAAATACATACTTCACGTCCCTGTTTCATTTAAATTGAAACATCCTTGTCACAAAACAAATCAACCATGACTTCTTCTACACTGACTCACACTAGCTTATCGATCCAAATGCTTCCCGTCACAGTATTTGTCTACAGTCACTTCCTGCGAGTACTTTGCTGAAACAGCTTTACTAAAATCATTCACAGAGAAGCTTTGCAGAACATAGCTTTAGAAGTCTCTGAATTAACTACTTCTAATACACCGTCATCCAAATTTGTTCTCCATCCATTAATATTCTATCATAAGCTAGAGAAACACTCCTAGAATGTCTTTGCCAAATCTCATCTCATTCCAAGTTCATTTGGTTACCCGTTTGATTTTTCCACCAGAACTGGTCAAATCTGAAACTTCCCAAGAATTGTGCCGAGAACAGGTTGAAGAGCCTTGAATATAACACAGACCAACCGTCAAAAACTTAATCCCACAGTTTAATTTCAAGCTAGTGGTATCACAAAGCTGGTTACCAAGTTTCAGCTCGATCAAATCACTTTTGGATCTCCAATCATTGCCTTTAGGTTGCCATCTTTGGAACTGATTTCTGCAATTATTTTCCAGATCCGAAAAATAAACTTCCCTCCTTTAATGATGTAGTTCAGATCCTCTACACCTTCACTAGTTCATGCTTATGTTAAATGTCACTTTTAGAACCAACAAATCTTCCTTGTGATTTGCAGCGGAATTAGATTCACACATAAAGCCAGCCTATAAACCAATCAACCTTAAGATTCATAATTACCACCAATTTAACATAAAACAAAGCTCCATAGCCACTCGATAGAAGAACTCAAACCAGCTCAACATGGGAAGACAATTGCACAGAACCTTTGAACCACTCAGCTGAGATCATCATATACTCAAAGCACTGAATCTTCTAACTTCACAAAACCTCAGCTTGAAGGCAACCTTAAATCTTGACGGAACCCACTATAAAGCTTGCTTTTAAACCTTCCGGAGCAACACAAAATGAAGAACCACCAAACATGTGAAACAGCCCATCTTGACAAAACACCATAAGCAGAGACTATCACTCCACAAACTTCAAAAACTTGTAATTAAGCTTTTCAAAAAAAAAACTTTTGACTGTTGACTGAAGCAACTGCATCTGTTTTGATGAAGAGCACAAACAGAGTAGCAAACCAACCTAGATGATTATGAAATTTGGTAGACAAAAAACAACAGTCATACCAATCCATAGGAAAAAACGGATCACAATTTAGAGTTACGGTTTGAACGATACGGCCAATTTAATAGAACAGATCCGGAATGATACAACACTGCGAGCAACCAACTTTGACCGCAATTTCCCGTCAAACCACCTGGAACCAGAAGGTGATTTTTATACCCTTGAAAAGATCTCACTCTCAAGATTTCAGAACATCTTTCAGAGTTAAAATCCGGGGTCTGTAGCCAAAGAAAACGAAGACAAAAGAATCAACCATGAGACTGAAAACTTCCTTTGAAACCCGAAATCTTCTTCATCATCATTCTTCATCTGAGCTACTTTCTTCGATTCAGAGCTGCATCAAGCTTCTTCTCCATCCTTCTTTGATTTCTTCACAAAAACCCTGCAACATCATTATGAGCCATAATCGATAGGCTCCATCTTTGATTCATCTTTCCTTCTCATGGCGAGAACCATTGATGACAGCTTTCTCTTCACGTTGAACTTTTTCTATTAAGCGCTATGTTCTATGAACTTAAAAGACATCAAATTTAGTTATGCACTATGCTGTTGTTATTTTTAACCGAAACGAATGGGTATGTCGAGATTTTTGTTGCCAGCCAGATTTAAATATGATCGAAGATAATTTTGCACTTTTTAATTACTTTGGGTTGATTTTACCTATTATTGTAACATATAGGATTTTTTATGCATTTCTCACATATTTTTGTAACATTTCTCACTTATAAATCTACTTTTGGGTTCTTCCGTTTGTTTCTGCACAATTACCGTTGAAGTAGAAAGGCAAGTTAAAACATATGTTTAATCAAAAGGCTAATATACAAAATGCAAAAGATGATGCCATGAAAATTTTTAAGGAGTTATATATAAGCTAATGAACAGATAAAAACATATACGATATTTATGTTTGTTTCTTGATTTTCAGCAGTTTGTGTTGAAGCCATATTTTTAATGGGGGAAAACAAAATTGTGAAAATAGGGTTACAAAAAATTAATTAGGGTTAAAATAAGAGAACGTGATACAAACAAATATATATATATGGCTAAAAAGTGTTTTTTTTTATTTATTAACTCAAGCGATGGTTTTCTTTTTTTTTATCCAGCCGCACTGTCAGCAACCGCAAACGTTTGTAGGAAGCAGTTTTTGAAATCTAGCGATTCAGAGCGATTCAAGGCGATATAAAATGGTTTCCTTGATTTTATAAATTGCTAACAACCGCTATCACCTGCAAATGCATCGTTTGCGGGTGGTAACGGAAGAACCAATCAAGCCCTATGTTTATTTTATTTTATTTCATGTACTTTAATTTCATTTAAAGATATATGTTTTTTTTTGTTGTTGTAAACATAAGCAGATTACACTTTTATATGAGATTAAATATATTTTTGTTTATTGCAGGTATTTCTAATGGAATAAATCTTTTAACTACATGTTCAGAATTTGTTATCCTTGGTGTATATGTTACATTCTGTTTACATTTAAATATATTAAAATATTTAAACGTTAAGAGAAAAATTCGATATAATTAGAGTTAATGTCATTATGCAAAAAAGAAATGAATTTAACAAACTTACTTTCACCAAATCATAGACACAAGAAGTTCAACCTCGTTCTCAGCTAATGACTCATTTTTGAATCTTTCGGTTATTCATATTGTCCTCAACATATATGGATGAACAAAACACGCAAGATAAACACTAATACCAATCAAATTTAAAATTGAATGTCTTAGTCACATGACTAATACTATGTTAAAAGATTATATATGTTGCAAATTTCAAAATAACACATATTCGAAGTTCATTTGGAATCTCTATCATTAGGTTGGAGTCATTCAATAGATTTCTGCCCAAATCCGATGAAGTCAGTCATAAAATTTATACAACTAAAAATAAAAATTTATAAAAGTATTAAATGAATAATAACCACCAAAAAAATCATTCTTACATGAAAATGATATCTTCAAATTCTTTGAATCTTGGATCCTCTATAATGTCGGAGATTCCATTGCCATTAGTAAGTTGATATTCAAAAGACAATCGTCCTATAAATAGGTTAACAATTGAAATGATAAGAATCTATTTATTTATGAATAAAAGAATATACCTTCGATTTTAACCACTTTCCAAAACTTGAACATGCAAAGACTAACATTACTAATTTTCTTTTTAAACCTATTGAACATCTCATTTGCATAGACACCGGTTGCAAAACATTTTATATCCCACATCGTTCATAGTAAATTTTAAGTCAATAAATTTTAAAATTAACAACAAATTGAGTTCAGCACATTATAGATATTAATCGTTTTTTGTAATCTCTTATAACTCATGATGTCATATGGTTACATCGTTTTTTATATAAAAACCTATCTTAACTTGATTAGTAGATAAATATACTAATTGTAAAAATTATTTATAACTAATTTATGAAACATAAATAAATATCATCATTTCAAGTTCAATTGGAAGAGAATCTGATAATAAAAAAGTTAATATGGCTAGTTCAAACATATAAATTAAACTGAATTAGTTATTAATCAAATCCAAATAATATTTTTTCTCATAATTAAATCAAAACCAAAACAGGTATTGACATAAACTATCAATACACAACAACAAAAGATAACAAAATTCATAAGATATACCAAACATAGATTCATTGTATTACCTATTATATACCAAACATAAATATTTGTAAATTTACCAACCACATATCTTTGATTTTCATTTAAAATGTACTATATATTATTATTTAGTATAATTGCTATTAATTTCACGCCAACAGAAATAATAAAAGAAATAAAATCTCTCTGATAATTTAAGATGCATATGGTATTAGTGCTTCAGAATAAGGTTTTTCTGCACAAATAAAATCTCGGATTTTAAAAATATTATGATTTGGCAAAAAAAATCTCGGATTGAATAAAATTGCATATGTTTCTGGCAATATATCTAATTTGTTAAATAAGATGAATGAGAAGATCTCAGAATATATATATATACTAACATAAATATTAGGAAATTAAAATATATATATACTAACATAAATATGAGAAGATCTCAGATTTATTGCTTAAGTATGCTAATGTATCAATTATATTAATGGTATAAGAGTTCTCCATTATTTTAGTTAATTCGGATTGATGGAGATATGAGATAATCTCGGACTATCTTTCCATTACTCAATTTTGTTTTTGATTTTCTCATTAAAGCTTTTTTATTAATTTTTTCGTTTTACATATTAGGAAATTAAAAACAGGTCAAATTTAAACATTCATCTCGGATCAAAGCTAATTGTCCGATTTCAAAATTTCGGATCAACTCCGTTGATTTTGAGCCAACCCGTCATAAAACATTTAAAATGTTAAACCCAAACAACTCTTAATGACGCTTATCATCATAACTACTATGAGTGACGTAATTAGGAAGTATTAGGTATAAACTATTTTTTACTTCAACACAAAGGAAATATATAAATCCAAACCACCATTTTTATTTGAATATTGGGAAAGAACTTACAAATAAAATACAAAATAATCAAATCAAAACCAAAATTAGTAATCGAAATCATCAAATTTAAAAGCAAATAACCCAAATAAAAAAAACTGAAATTTACCAAACCAAAGAGGTAAGCTATTATGAAACTTAAAATTGGAAAAACGAAGAAAGATTTTTTTCGGATCGATTTTCAGTAAATCACTTTTGATCTTCATGTCATTAAGTTTCTTATCATCCTCGATATTATACTTTTAATCTCAAATAATTCTGCAAAAAAATGACATATTAGTCTCAAGTTATAGAAGAATTTTAGAATCAAGATTTCAAATCAAATAATATAATAATTGATTCTAAATCTTTTAAAAATATATAACCACTGTAAAATGTTAAGATTATCGATAAAGGTATTGAAAATTAAAATAACGAAGAAACCACAATTTTACTGGAGAGTGATGGTTATTAGACGATAAGGCTAGGTTTTTTCCTCCTCATATGACCATGCTTAATTGTAAATCCTAAGAAACATGTAAAAAGAACACAATTTTGATCAGAAAACGAAACAATATTAATTGCAATAGATTTTTTTATTTGAATTTCCATATCTTAAATATTGATTGCAATAGATTTTTTTTTACTTTTAGAAATTTAAAAATCAGCGAGTATAAATATAAAATGAAAAAAATAAAAGTCAGCTAGTATAAATATAGAATGAAATAATTTCAAAAATAATGCAATTAAATCAAAAATAACTAATGGGAGATCATTTTGGATTTGTGTTTATTTAAAAGTTATTTTAAAAAATTCGTAATAGAATAAGAAGAATTTTTTTTTTGATTGATATATTCATATTGGTTAGATTTTCTTGTTTAAATATTCTGTATTCTTAAAATTAATGTATCTGATTTATGTTTCCTTTTTTCAATATATCAATTTTAATTATATGAGATATTTTAAGAAATTCGAAATTTATGTTGATTTTTTATATTATTAAAATTTCAATATTAAATAAATAAAAATTATTTTGTTTGGTCGTAAATATTGTAAAGAATTAATGATGCGATCCATGATCTAAAAAACCGACCCGATTGCTCTTATTCCAAATCCAATTAACATTAATTGATTCTGAATAATTGTTTGGATAATGTTTTGTGGTTTTCGGATCATAATATTCTTAATGAACCGAAATTTCATTTCTTCTTACGATGAGATTCTTTGTAAATATCACGTCCTAGGTTCTAATTTGTACTTTTTTCAATAGTATAAGTATACACCCTCCATCAATTCCCATTTGCCTTGTAACAGGGATCCCTTGAGCAACAAGCCAATATTATCGTAACTTGTGACTCGGCGAAACACAAACAAAACTTGTGTTTAACACCTGGACTGCTTCATCCAAAATGATTCCTTGTGGGCCTAAACATAACAACTCAGCCCAGTTTACAGTTTCAAGCCTAACAGCCCTAAAACGATAATCGTATCTCACATTAGTGGAGATGTAGTTCTTAGTTTCAAATTATGTCTAGTGAACTCTAAGGAATATACTCTAAGCTAAAATGTATTCTGATTTTATATTGACATACTATTACAAGGTACGAGGGAGAGATCGATCCAAATTGTTTCTTGGGATTGTATTATTATATTCACATTTCAATGAACAAACAATGTTACTATACAATAAAACATTCTGCCTCACAAATGTTTCTACAACTTTTATATAGAGATTTTCAGAACAAAAAAACATCATTATTTCATCTTTAGAACACACACAGATTGTTTCATTCCGATTACATTCAAACCCAGAAGTTAAAAACAGAGATAAAACAAAACACAATCTTGAAAAAAAGTCAAGAAACTTGAACCTGAATAGTCTTTGGTTTCTTAGGTTCAGGAGGAGGGAGTTTCTGAACAGTCACTTTCAACACACCATCATGACAAACAGCTGAGATCTTGTCCAAATCTGCATTCTCAGGCAATTGAAACTTCCTCATAAACTTACCCATTCTTCTCTCCATCCTCACGTACTTCACACCTTCGTTCTCTTTGTTCACTCTCTGCCTTTCTCCACTCACCACAAGAACATTCTCGTTCTCTACCTGAACCTTTATCTCATCTCCTTTGATTCCAGGCATGTCCACGACGAAGACGTACGCGTTTGGGTGCTCGATAACGTCAGCTGGTGTAGCTGCCATTGCTTTTGCGTCACGCACGTAAGTTCTTGATGGATTGTTACAGCTCTTCTCGTTGTTGTGATCTTCGGGGATTTCGAGCATGTCTTCAAGGATTGAGATTATTGGAAACCTTCCAAAGTCCATTGTTACTTGTTTGTGTAGCTTTCTTGATTCTTCTTCTGTGATTCTTGATAGAGAATTTTGGGATTTAAATAGGAGTGGAGACAGATTTTTCTAGAGAAATGTAGAGAGAAACGATTGTTTCGGTCTTTGGAACCGTCTTGATCGTTCTGGACGTTTCGTGGCATTTTTTGTAATTCAGTTTTTATAATTTTGGGCCCTAAGTTTACTAATTTTTGAAATAAGAAGTTTTAAGGCCCATTTGTTTTCTGTTTCGAATTTCTTTTTACATTATTAGCAGACATCATTTCCATTATTTTTCATTATTATTACGTGCATATGTCAAAGGAAATTTTATATATTAAAGTAAAAATTAAAAGAATTATCATTCATTTATTTTTAAAATGGTTTACATTTCCACATTATCTATTTAATTAAAAAAGTTTGTCATTTAGTTTTAAAAATTTAAAATCTATAAATAAGAATACGTGTGAATTTTTTTCATCTATACTTATAATTTTTGAAATGAATTAGCATACGTTTTAAAAATTTTCAAATTTATAATTTTGTGGGGGCAGATAAATGTGACATATGGAGATTTATATGTATTTCTGATATTTGTTTCACTAATCTTAAATATATATATATATATTTTTTATACAAAATTTGTTACGATATATATGAAATATTTTTTTAGTTTCGAATTAGTCGATATCTAAAATTAAATAAACTTTTCCATGATTTTTTTATCCCACTTCTTTCTCCAATGAAGTTTCAATTAAACTCTATATAAACTTTATTCATCATGTTCTATTTCATATATAAACGTTTTTTTTTCTTGCTACTTTCTTTAGTCATTATGACTAAATTTATTTCTAATGAAGATACTAATAACCAATAAAGACATAAATATACAGAAAACTATGCATATGGTGTATAATTAAGTCTTTCAAAAAATTTCAATTGTTTTTCTTTCTTTTACTTTTGGTGTTCATATATTTTGCTGTATTCGTCTAGACAATGATCTGGTTAAACAAATTGTATAATTGAATAGCTTCCATTCACTTTTTCTTCGCATATTGTGCGGATAGTTACTTAGTGTTCATTACAACAGAAGTTCGGCCAACAAGACTACAAACAAAGGTATTGCTATATATATATTTTTCATACCCCCTTACCAATACCTTCTTTTTCCTACTAACAACCTTATTTTTCATTTGTAGCTTGAAGTGGCAATTCAAAGACTGCACAAATCCAAGCCACAATTATGTTGTTGCAACATTACCAACGATCATGAGTAAACTCCTACTCATGATCATAATTTTCAATCTTCAGTCTTGGATTCAATATTTAGTGGCTCATGTGTAAGAAGGAGATGACTGATAAGCTAATGTGAATGTTTTTCATGCTTCTGTAGCTATTAAAGTTCAAAACATTAATTTGTCATTTGGAACTTTGGCTATGGATTAGAAGAGCTTAATATCTCTAATATCAGTAACCTATGATAAGGTGACATTAACAAATTTCTTTAATATCAATAACCTACGATGTTAAGAGTGAACAGAAGATGTGGACTAGAACCATTGTTGTCGTATCTTTTGAACTATTAGCCGAAAATATTTGAAATTACTACCAAAGTTAAGTTAACTCATTTTCTATGATTTGTCCAAATTGAGCTTTGATATAACAACATGAAAAGTTTTATCTGATATGACTGCTCATGCATTTTCATATCTCTTGTTTGCATTGTTCTTTTGATCCAAGGTACCTAAACACATTGACAAAGACAGACAAACCAAATAGAACACAAAAATAATATAAGACATCTCAAATAGTCAAATGCATAATGACTTGATGCATATTTATATACGATAATTATTCCAAGCAAAAGTTTATAAATAATACAAGGAAATGGATCAAATCAAGGGCACTAAAGTGATAAAACCGATTATCAAATCACAAAGATTTTAAAAAATTGTTAATGTTAGCCAATGAAAGATGAAAGAATACAAATTGAATACAAATTGGTACAATACGTATGTACATGGTAATTATTGTTTTGTCATAATGGTTGTACTTACAGTTTTGAATCAGACATATCTTCGAAAGGATGACATAAATCCAACAACCAATTTATCAAAAAAAAAAGAAATTGTGGATTCTCTGCATTAGACCACACTAAATATATTATATATGGAGTCAATACAAAATTTTTGTGGTATTACTTACAAAATTGTTAAGTCTTAGAATTTATTAGAAAGATGGAAGAAACACATATAAAGTTCAGAGTTATGATCCTTTTAACTTGATTCAATCCAAATTTTGTTTTTTACTCTCTCGATTTCTGTCCCTCTGATATTGTACTCGAATGTCAACATTTGAATTGCAACTCCATAATTTGGGCTTCTTCCAAATGAACAAGAAAATAAATCAATAATATCTAACTTTGTTTTCAGACTTAACTTTGATTCCAAAGTATAACATTGTCATTAAAAAAATTCAAAAAACATTAGGATGAATTAAGCACGTCTCAATCCATGCGAGAGGACCCTCGGCAAAACCCAAAAAAATCCCTCAAAATAATTTTTTTTCTTCTATAAAACTGGTCCCTTTAATGTGAATATTTTTTTGAAATTGACTATGAACCCATGGCAAATGCCTATCTTACCTATCCCAAGAATCATGTATGGATAAATTAGGTATTTAATTTTATTAGAAAATAATAAGAAAGGTATTTTTTTTTTACCTTTAACTTTGGTATAGAGGTCTTTGCAAAGCTCTTAAAAGGAGAGAAAGCAGACAACTAATGGATGATATGATGAGATGGGGGATCCGCCTTTGATCTCTAAACTATATGAGATTTTCTTAAGCTCATGGAAAATGAAAATATTATTAGTTGATAATAGTAGTTGTGAAATTTTCAAACTTTATCGTCTACAATTCACTTATGAAAAGATGAGTTGTTGACGATAAAGTTTGAAAATTATATATGAAATTTTCACTTAACAAAAAGTGCTCCTAAAGGATCTTCTGCTCTATGTTGAGATATGTTCATTGAATCCAAGAACTAATCATAATTTAAAGAACTAATTACAGTAGTTTTGAGTTTGACATGGAAGAAATGTGTGGTGCTAAAAGATTTTAGGCATGTAAATAGAAAAGATAGAACTAGAGGAGTTATAGAATGTCTTAACAAAAGGGTTTGTACTAAAACCACTACCGTTTTATAATTGGATCGATTAGAACCCAGTACATACGTGTGTTATATACGGTAAAAAGTAATAAGATAGTTTTTAATTGTGATTCTAAGCATACAAATAATCATGATAACTTACAAAATCCATATCACTGGTTTTGCATTCACTTTAGGAGCCAATGCAATAAAAATATGGTTTACCGGCTGATATGCTCAAATATAATATCCTAAAGTATGTAGCTATAGTATTCTAGGGATCGAACCATAAAGACTCAAGATTTGCACTCAATGGATTTCGGGATGCGAATTAAGCTAAGTAAAATAAATGTAATTAAAATAGCAAAACAAATAAAATCGAGTAGTAAGATCAGTGAGGAAAAAGCTAGGCCTAGAGAAATTCGCAGGTAAATCAGAATTATCAATCAAATAAAATGTCAGGAATAAAATGAGAACCGTCCTTGAACTTGAATCACAGATGTAAAGTAAACCAACTGTCGTTGAGAAAACTATCTATGTCTAAACCTAGAATTCCAAATTTCTTTACAAATTCTATAAATTCAAACAAGCATTGACGATCAAGTTCAATTGTTCACAAAATCCTAAACCAAATTTCTTTGCGAATAGGTCTTTTGCTCACCAAACACTAGTTCAAGAAATTAATCACACTTTTGTGCCAATTAAACGACCTAATATCATATTCTAGTTCGCGACGCTAGAACAAGCATTAATTTCAAGTCTAGGTGAAGAACTCTATAGATTTTCTTAACAATTTATCCAATTTAACAATCCATCAAATACCTTTGAACAATCCCTAGATCTAACAAGGAATCTACTCAGACATGCTGAATGAAACAAACATCATGAATAGAATAGATATCATAAAGTAAAATAGAGTAAAAATACAAAGAGGGTTCAAGATCCTTCTCCCAAAACTCAATTGCAAGAATACTCTATCTCCCAAAATCAATGATGTCCTCTTTCAAGGCTGAAAAACCTAATTTTATAACTATTACACGCTTTGGAGTTCATTGGAAAAATAAGGAAATCTTCTGTTTCTTCTTCGGATCTTCTAAAGAATGTGCGTTCTGACTATCGGTATCGACCGACACCAATAATGGTATCGATCGATACTATGACTCTCAGTCGTGTCTGTTCCAGATGATGGTGTCGATCGACTCTGCATGGGTGTCGATCGATACTGAACTTCAGTCCTCGAACTGCTTCAGCTCCGTGATTTCTCAAGAACTTCGATAAGTCCAATTTAGTTCCAATTGTGCCTAAACCCTGAAAAGACTCTGAAAGACTCTAAAAGTACTAAAAAGACTCAGTAAAAGGTCTTATATCATGGTTAAAAACGGGTAAAAACCATGATATATCACTGGCTTACATAAGATTGTTGCACTATCACTGTAAAAGTTGAATACAATACAATGTACTTACATAATAAAGAATATGGCATAATTAAAGGTTTGTTCAAAATATTGGATTCAATTAGGAGTCAATGGACAATGTAAGAATGTTATTATTCTCAAAATGGCGTTGCAACTTCGAAGTACTCAATACATTATGAAAAGACGGAACACATAGATATATATTAATATGATTAAAGAATCAATGTTTTGGAAATTGCTACCTTATGGAAATTTTTATGAAGGGTCTATATGTGAGCAAGCTCCCGCGCAGCTCTAAGTTTTTAAAAGTAACCCGTTATTGTCGAGGGAAAATGAAAATCGGTAACATTATATCAAGAAAAAGAGGTGGTTTTCTTGTCGAACTCAAGTGACTTTCGAAGCTAAAAAAGGAGAAATTTGACCACGACGATCTTTTGTAGGGAAGGTAAGATATCAATGTAAATGTTTTTTAAACGAGGAAAATGTAAAAAACATGAATTTAAAAATTTGGTTTACAAAAAATATATTGCATTTCGCTTGTACGTTTAAATCATAAATTTTTATTACCATTTCATTTAAATCACAAATTTTAGTTGATCGAGTCATTGTAGACATATTTTTAATTGTTGACAAAAAAAGTAAATACTTAGATGGTTAATACCGTTTAACAGTTCCGTTTTAGACACTTAATGGTATGCCTAAAATGGTTCATTCAACTAAAATTTGTGATTTAAATGGGAAATCAACCAAATTTTATGATTTAAAACGCACAAGAGATAATTG
Source organism: Crucihimalaya himalaica (assembly GCA_004349715.1). Classification (NCBI taxonomy): domain Eukaryota; kingdom Viridiplantae; phylum Streptophyta; class Magnoliopsida; order Brassicales; family Brassicaceae; genus Crucihimalaya; species Crucihimalaya himalaica. Next base: position 2,290,826 of record SMJT01000045.1, read on the forward strand.
ATGTTTTTTTCAACCAAATTTAAAAATTTATCTTTTTTCTTGATAATTTTTTCCTATTTTGAAAACTTCAGTTTATAATTTATAATTTATTCTGCCGGTTTGGCTATTGAGAGAGCCGATCCTTTCGGTTTGGTCATAACTCATGAAATGAAGAAGAAAAATTGGGTACCAAAAGATTCAAGTGTATACTGGATTTAACTTTTTACGTGTCGAGGTCCATATCGCCACATAATCACAACTTTATATATTGCCATGGAATTAGAAATAGCTAGTCTGACCGATCGAACAAGTTTTACAATCCAAAACTGTAACACCCGACACATTACTTCTACGACGTGTCAAGTCAAATAACTTAAAATCCAAATAATTCTATTATTCAATCAGAAGTAACCAACATCTTCGATTAAACCAACTTAAACGTCTTTAAGTCCTTTAAAAGAAACGTATAAGTAATCAAAATAAATAAAAACGATCTGAAGAACAACACGAAAACTCCGGAACCGTTACCCACCGACACTTCCAGAACTAGTCTTCAAGATTACCTGCAAAGGGAAAGAGGGGTGAGTAATCTTGCAATCAAAGATTACTCAGCGAGGGTAAGCCTTAGGGCTCACGAATTCTTCATACGTAAACACATCTAGATAATCACAAAGTCTAAACCTAAGACAAACAGGCAAGCACGTGTCAAAGACACACAAACATCACCCAAATGGGACCATGTCCCATAACCGCCCTAACACGGTCCGGATTCCACGTGTCAACACACGCTATCCCTCGTGCATAACAGATCCCTCATGCCTTAGCACTTCATCCTGCACCTCACTCGTGCGTAACAGATCCCTCGTGCCGAAGCACTTCTTCCCGCACTTATCACACGTCGGCTCGTCAGCCATCCTGACCTATCCGAATCCACATCCATAGGCCACCACACAACTACAAGAATTTCTCCTTGCAGGCAACACTGCGGCTCACCCACATTATCTCACACAACCATTATTTTATCACTCAATAACATGCTTCACAGAACCACGCAACACGTAGAAAACAATTCGTTTTTAATACCTATCTCCGTTATATTTTTCATTTATTTCCCTACGTTCATTCGAAGAATATTTATATATTTATATAAAAATAATATTAAATATAAATATATATATATATATATATATATATACACTCAACAAACAAAATATTTGGCTTAACTTTAAACTAAATAATTAACTAAATATATTTATATATAAAGAAAACACCAGCTTGTCCTCACCTTAGCAAAATGGTTTTGAATTCACGGGTAAACTAGCAAAAGCGGAAAAATCCGATTCGATCTCAAATCTCAATTTGCAATAGTTTAGGTTAACCGAACGAAGATTAAATAATAATAATAATTTTAATTTTAATTTAATCTAAGACACCTTGGTTTTCTCTAATTAAATTAATTAAAATCGGTTTAGTAATTATACGAATTCCTATTCTAATAGATTAATAATAACCGGTTTAATTATTAATCTCAAACCCCAAATCATCACATTCGCTCATCAACACTTCACGAGCACATGTTAGAATAATCCAGTTCACAAAATCAACCCATGAATCGATTTGCTTATACGCCCATGGCTCCTTTGATTCACTAAGCTCCAATTGAATCTCTTTAAAATTAATTAACCCAGCCCACGATACACATAAGATCAGCCCAACATTGCCTTTGGTTTAATAACAATTGACTTTGGTTTAATAACAATTGCCTTTGGTTTAATAACAATTGACTTTGGTTTAATAATAAACCATTGCACGTTGGTTTAGTTGGGTAGAGCTGGTTTAATAATTAAAACAAAAGTGGATTAACGAGAGGTGAACATGACCGATGTTACCTTCCTTGACTACGACTCTCGGCGGATCTGTTATACAGTTCGAACGGTGGAGGCGGCGGCTTAGTGAGATGGTTCTCTCCGGTGAAGACGGTTCACACGACGGCAAGGCTGGTCACGAGAAGACTCTCCAGTGGCTTGAGTAGTGTTGTGACAGTCCACAACCGATGGCTTAGATCGATGGCAACAACCCAGAGAACTTGAGTGAGGAATCGTGGCTTATCGTGAGTCACAAACGTTCGAAGCCGGTGAGTTTCCTTGATGGATTTGGACGGCGGTTAGATCGACGGAGGTGGTGGCTCGGCTGGTCAGATCTCTCCGGCAACAACGGCTCACACGGCAGCTCAGGTCCGACACGGCGAGGGGCTCCGGTGGCTCGGGTGGTGCTTTCCGGCGATGGCGGTGCACACGGTGGCTCGAGCGTGGCACGGTGAAGGTCTCCGGGGTTAACGGCGACGACAACCTCCGTTGATGGCAAGCTCTCGATTTCCTTTCTCTCCCTCTTTTCCTCTTCGTGATATTTGTGAGGAGAGTTTATGGAGGCTTTCCTCCTTTTGTAACCAATTAGTGAGGTTGAAGGATAGTGGCTAGGACTAGGGGTAGGAGTAGCTTTTAGGTTTGGTGGAAAGATGGTAGTGAGTTCGGTAAAGGAATTTTGTGGGTGGAGGATGTTACAATTCTCCCTCACTACAAAGGAATTCGTCCCCGAATTCAACTCGTTGTCCAGTTCATTACCATCGTCCTTAAAAAGTTCAGGATAATCTGATTGAATCTGTTGTTCTGATTCCCAAGTTTCTTCCTGAATTCCATCTCTTTCCCAACATACCCTGACCGACTTTGTTTTCTTTCTCTCGATCTCTTTTTCCATACGGTCCAAGATTTCTACAGGCTTACTCAATGCCGTCATATTACGGTTTAAATCTACTAGCGGTTTTAGTAAAACCAATTCTGGTTCTTTGACAACTTTCCGCAATACCGACACATGAAAGACGTCATGGAAATCTGATAACTCTTGCGGTAATGCCAAACGATAAGCTACAGCCCCGATCCTCTCTGTAATGATATATGGTCCCATATACCTAGGTTTAAGCTTCCTTAACTTACAATTTTTGTCAGCTCCTCTGAATGTCCTCATTTTCAGATATACCACATCACCGACAGCAAATTCCAACTCTTTTCGGCGCTTATCTGCATAACTCTTTTGTCTGTCATGGGCTTCCTTTAGCCTATCCCGAAGCAATTCTACTTGCTTTACTGTCTCTTGGACTATCTCTGGCTCTAGGTCTTTACGCTCCCCCACTTCAGTCAAACAAAGCGGGGTACGACATGGTCTTCCGTATAGAGCCTCATACGGTGGCATTCTGATGTTGGAGTGATAACTGTTGTTGTAGGAAAATTCAACTAATGGTAGGTACTTAATCCAGTTTCCCTCCCAATCAAGTACACACGCCCTCATCATGTCTTCTAGTGTCTGAATCGTCCTCTCAGACTGTCCGTCTGTCTGGGGATGATACGATGTGCTAAGACGTACCTTTGTTCCTAAGGCCTTCTGAAAGGCCTGCCAGAATATAGATGTAAACTTTGAATCTCGATCAGAAACAATGCTTACTGGCACTCCATGCTTCTTGACAATCTCGTCTAGATATAATTGCGCTAAGACATCTGCACTATCTGTTTTCTTGATGGGTAAGAAATGAGCAGTCTTGGTGAGTCGGTCCACGATCACCCAAATAGCATTCTTACCGCCAGTGGTCGTTGGAAGCCCGGTGACAAAGTCCATTGTTATCATATCCCATTTCCACTCCGGTAAAGGCAAACTCTGAAGTAACCCACTCGGAACTGTGTGCTCTGCTTTTACTTGCTGGCATGTCTGACACTTCGATACCCAAGCAACCACATCACGCTTCATATAATCCCAATTGTAATAGCGTTTCAAGTCATGGTACATCTTGGTGGTTCCCGGATGAACTGAAAAACGCGAATTATGAGCCTGTGCTAAGATCCCGTCCTTTAGACCCTTATCATCTGCCACCCTAATTCGGTTCTTGTACATGCACGTACCATTCTCCGCAGTGTGAAATCCCTCCACATTGTTATCAAACTTTTTCTTCAAGGCATCATCATGTTTCTGTGCTTCGCGGATTCTCCAAAGTAAGTCCGCCTGATTCACGGCTTATAATCCGACAACATCCTCTCCAGCAGAAGTTGCACAGATACTCAGACTACACAAGATACCTTCTAGCTCTCGCATCTCCTTATCTCTTGAGACATCAATCCTACGCCTGCTAAAGGCGTCAGCTACAAAATTAGCCTTCCCTGGATGGTAGGCAATGTCCAAATCATAATCCGATAACAACTCCACCCATCTCCTCTGTCTGAGGTTAAGATCTGACTGAGTAAATATGTATTTCAAGCTCTTATGGTCTGTATATACTTGAACCTTCTCTCCATACAAATATGCCCGCCAGATCTTTAAAGCGAATACAACGGCTGCTAACTCCAAGTCATGAGTAGGGAAGTTAATCTCATGAGGTCTAAGTTGTCTCAATGCATAAGCAATGACCTTTTCATCTTGCATCAACACACACCCTAGTCCAGATCCTGACGCGTCTGTGTACACCACATATGGTACTCCTGTCCTTGGTATTACTAATACTGGAGTTTCCATTAAATGTCTTTTCAGAGTTCAGAAACTATCCTCACACTTCTCTGTCCATTCAAACTTCACATCTTTACCTGTGAGTCGTGTCATCGGCTTAGCTATACTAGCAAATCCTTCGACAAATTTCCGATAGTAGCCTGCCAATCCAAGAAAACTACGAACCTCAGTAGCGCTCTTAGGTGTTGGCCAATTGGTTATCGAATCTATCTTCTCTGGATCCACTGATACTCCCGCTTCGGAGATAACATGACCAAGAAATCCAATCTTTCTCTGCCAAAAACTGCACTTACTCAACTTGGCATATAACTTTTGTTCCCGCAATTTATCCCACACTATCCGTAGGTGTTTCTCATGTTCTTCCCCACTCTTTGAGTATAGCAGAATGTCATCGATGAATACTATCACACACTTATCCAAGTACTCTCGAAAAACATTATTCATCAGTTTCATGAAAGCAGCTGGCGCATTGGTTAACCCGAAAGGCATTACTACGAATTCGTAGTGTCCATACCTAGTCCGGAAAGCGGTTTTCCGTATATCCTCCTCTGCAATAGAAATCTGGTGGTACCCTGATGCCAAATCAATCTTTGAAAACCACGAAGCTCCCTGCAACTGATCCAATAACTCATCAATACGAGGTAGCGGATACTTATTTTTGATGGTCACCTTATTTAATCCCCGATAGTCGATACAAAGTCTGAAACTCCCATCTTTCTTTTTCACAAATAAGACTGGTGCTCCTCACGGCGAACTACTCGGCCTGATAAACCCCTTGTCTGAAAGATCCTCTAATTGACTCTTCAATTCTGCCATTTCTGCAGGCGCCAAACGGTAAGGTGCTCGTGCAACTGGTGCCGTCCCTGGCTCCAACTCTATAGTGAAAGCGTCCCCTCTACTTGGTGGCGGTTCTTTTAAAGGCTCAAACACGTCTGCATAATCAGCCACTATAGGAATATCTTCAACTCCAAGTTCCATTTCATCCTCCACAACAGAAATAGTGGCGAGGAACGCATCATTACCCTTCTCTATAAGTTCCTCTGCCTGCAACATGGAAATGATCGAAAATCCTTCACCCCTTTTTACACCCTGAAATACTAACTTCCCTTCTGGCCTTGCGAAATGTACACGAGCCCGATGACAGTCCAGAATAGCTCGATGTTTCTTTAACCAGTTCATTCCAAGTATCACATCATAATGGTTAACCTCCATTTCTGTAAGGTTGCCCAGTAATTCTTCTCCGTTTATCAGGATAGGCACACCTACGTGGACTCCAGTGGATCTCATTCGTTCCTTTCCGACTGTCTCAATCTTCTTAGCTTTCGGAACAAATTCGCCATCAAAAATCCAATTCTTTGTTACTCTAGGACTTACACAACTAGCGGTAGCACCGGTGTCAAATATTGTGTAAGCTGTCCACCCTCCCACTAAAATCGATCCTACACGGTTATATTATTTCTAAGCAAACAATATATACACGCAAGGCAAAAGTCTAGGGTTCAGATAAATACAAAACTTCTTGATTAATTGAACATTTACGTACCAACAATCGGCTCCTCTCCCTCAGGCTCTCCAACCATCATCACATGAGGTCCAACGTTTTGATATTTCGGAGGTGGCGGTAAAGGCTCTCTGGGACGATCTCCAGCTTGCTGCCTTCCAGCTTGCTGCTTCCCCGTCTTCTGTGTGCAAAACCTCGCAATGTGTCAAGGTTTCCCACACTCGTAACAGTTCGCAGTGTTCATAGATCGGGGACAATCCCTCAAAATATGACCTGGCTGATTGCACTTGTAACAAGTTGGTGGAGTCCTCACATTAGTTGTATCCCAAGTCCTCTTGTGAGAGCTCGTCCCCTTTGCAGCTTTTGCAAGTGCTGCCTTGTTCTGACTCATCTCCTGTTCCAGTCCAATCTCTAACGCAGCAACTTTTTCCACCAACACAGTCATGCTGCGGTAATCGTACATCTCGCACCGATTCTTAAGTTCAATTCTTAGGCCTCTCAGGAACCTTCGAATCAGCTCATCCTAATCCATGAATCTCCCGGCGAACCTGCTTAAACGGTCGAACTCTTCCTCGTACTCCCTCACCGTCTTATTTCCTTGGCGGAGATCTAGGAATTCATTCTCCATCCGATCCATAGCTTCTCTGGGAAAGTACTTCCTGGAGAATTGTGCCTTAAAGTCCTCCCAAGTCAACTCATACCGCCCCTGCCCCTGTCCTACCACTTTCTCCCACCAAACCAATGCTTCGTCTTTCAAATATTGCACCGCCAAGTCCTTGCGGTATTCTTCTAGGCATCTGGCATTCTCCAAATTTCTCTCCAATCTTTTCCTCCAATTATCAGCAGCGGTCGGGTTGGATTTGCCACCAAAGGACTCCATACCCATGTCCTTCAAGGTCCTCATAGCTTCCCAGTATGAGGGTCTCTGCACGTGGATCTGCATAGGTGGTGGCGGAGGCGGTGGCGGATGCTGAGGTGGGATTGGCTCATTTCGCGCATCCTGCTGTGGTGCAATCACTTCTGGTGCCTCTCCTACAGCTGCTTCCCTCCGCATGTATTCCCTGAGCCTCCAAAACTCCTCAAACATGGCCACTTCAGCTGCAGGGATATTGACTGGTGCTCCTCCTGCCGGAGCCAAATTAGCCTCCACATGCTCCGCATGTGCGCTACACCCGACACTTCACTAGAGGCCGCTGTGCTCTAGGCCATCGCTCTTAGCTGATGCAGCAAGCTCCTACGCCGACCTCCACGTCTTCGCTTTCAGCGGCATCTGAACACAAAACGAGATAATCAGTTTCCCTCACCCAGGACTAATCTCGCCGGTCAGAAACGCCGGTTTGACATAACACTAGAGCATCTGATACCAAATTGTAACACCCGACACATTACTTCTACGACCGTGTCAAGTCAAATAACTTAAAATCCAAATAATTCATTATTCAATCAGAAGTAACCAACATCTTCGATTAAGCCAACTTAAACCGTTCTTAAGTCCTTTAAAAGAAACGTATAAGTAATCAAAATAAAAAAACGATCTGAAGAAACAACACGAAAACTCCGGAACCGTTACCCACCGACACTTCCAGAACTAGTTCTTCAAGATTACCTGCAAAGGGAAAGAGGGGTGAGTAATCTTGCAATCAAAGATTACTCAGCGAGGGTAAGCCTTAGGGCTCCGAATTCTTCATACGTAAACACATCTAGTATATCACAAAGTCTAAACCTAAGACAAACAGGCCAAGCACGTGTCAACACACACAAACATCACCCAAATGGGACCATGTCCCATAACCGCCCTAACACGGACCGGATTTCCACGTGTCAAACACACGCTAATCCGTACGTGCATAACAGATCCTCGTGTTCGAAGCACTTCTTCTCGCACTTATCACAACATCGGCTCGTTCAGCCATCCTGACCTATCCGAATCCACGTCCATAGGCCATCACACAATTACAAGAATTTCTCCTTTCAGGTAACACACACATGCGGACTCACGACAATTATCTCACACAACCATTATTTTATCCATCAATAACATGCTTCACAGAACCACGCAACACGATGAAAAAACAATTCGTTTTTTAATACCTATCTCCGTTATATTTTTCATTTATTTCCCATACGTTCATTCGAGAAATATTTATATATTTATATAAACATAAATTATTAAAATATTAATAAATATATATATATATATATAAATATATATACACCAACAAACAAATAATATTTGGCTTAACTTTAAAACTAAATAATTAACTAAATATATTATAAATAATAAAGAAAACACCAGCTTGTCCTCACCTTAGCAAAATGGTTTTGAAATCACGGGTAAACTAGCAAAAGCGGAAAAATCCGATTCGATCTCAAATCTCAATCTGCAATAGTTTAGGTTAACCCGAATCGAAGATATAAATAATAATAATAATTAATTTTAATTTAATCTAAGACACCTTGGTTTCTCTAATTAATTAATTAAAATCAGTTTTAGTAATTATACGAATTCCTATTCTAATAGATTAATAATATAACCGGTTTAATTATTAATCTCAAACCCCAAATCATCACATTCGCTCATCAACATTCACGAGCACATGTTAGATAATAATCCAGTTCACAAAATCAACCCATGATCGATTTGCTTATACGCCCATGGCTCCTTTGATTTCACTAAGCTCCAATTGGATCTCTTTTAAAATTAATTAACCCAGCCCATGATACACATAAGATCAGCCCAACATTGCCTTTGGTTTAATAACGATTGACTTTGGTTTAATAACAATTGCCTTTGGTTTAATAACAAATTGACTTTGGTTATAATAATAAACCATTGCACGTTGGTTAGTTGGGTAGAGCTGGTTTAATAATTAAATCAAAAGTGGAAAAAGATTAACAGAAGAGTGAACTATGACCGATGTTACCTTCCTTGACTACGACTCTCGGCGGATCTGTTATACAGTTCGAACGGTGGAGGCGGCGGCTTAGTGAGATGGTTCTCTCCGGTGAAGACGGTTCACACGACGGCAAGGCTGGTCACGAGAAGACTCTCCAGTGGCTTGAGTAGTGTTGTGACAGTCCACAACCGATGGCTTAGATCGATGGCAACAACCCAGAGAACTTGAGTGAGGAATCGTGGCTTATCGTGAGTCACAAACGTTCGAAGCCGGTGAGTTTCCTTGATGGATTTGGACGGCGGTTAGATCGACGGAGGTGGTGGCTCGGCTGGTCAGATCTCTCCGGCAACAACGGCTCACACGACAGCTCAGGTCCGACACGGCGAGGGGCTCCGGTGGCTCGGGTGGTGCTTTCCGGCGATGGCGGTGCACACGGTGGCTCGAGCGTGGCACGGTGAAGGTCTCCGGGGTTAACGGCGACGACAACCTCCGTTGATGGCAAGCTCTCGATTTCCTTTCTCTCCCTCTTTTCCTCTTCGTGATATTTGTGAGGAGAGTTTATGGAGACTTTCCTCCTTTTGTAACCAATTAGTGAGGTTGAAGGATAGTGGCTAGAACTAAGGGTAGGACTAGCTTTTAGGTTTGGTGGAAAGATGGTGGTGAGTTCGGTAAAGGAATTTTGTGGGTGGTGGATGTTACAAAAAACCACAACACAAAACTCGAAAAATTATTATTCAAACACAAATATGGTATGTAAACAAAGTTGCATAAGACTAGCTAGAACATAGACCAACATAAAGTATTCTATAATTTTACTGACCAACATTAAATCATTCCGGAATTTGATACTTGGTTTGCTGATTCTGACGACAACGCAAGGATCCACAGTAGACGACTTTTCAGGGTGTCTGCAAGGCTCCTCTGTTGCTCCGGCAACGCGATGATAAATTCTGGTTCCACACGAGAGAGAGGACGGAGTGCGAACTTGATACATAAGAGATGAGATGTAAAAACAAGTAATTAAAAGATGAGATAAAATAAAACGTATTAATCAGAACTCAAATGTATTATCTCAACATTGAGGCCAAAATGTATCAATTTATTGTTTGTTGTTGTTAAATTTTACACTATAAAGCATCCAGATTCGGATTACTAAAAGTTTCTTAGTTAAATTTTTTTTTTTAGAATAGTTAAAACTAAATTTTATTGTACCAAATTTATAGGAATATATAAAGATATACTGACTGGGGTGAGGGGGATGGAATCTAGCCCCCGTGGCCGTGACTTGATCAAGTGAGGATAGAGATACAAATATTAGAAGCAGACTTAGAAGAAGAGAAGCTATTTGTGTTTTCTTCATTGTCCTTGCTCTTATTCGATTACACTTTGGCCATTTTAAGTTGTACTTATAGAGAAATGAAGTTAGCTAGAGGAGATTAGAAAATTAAGCATAAATCTCAAATTCAACCATAGTTTATTTTTATATACATAAAATAACACGGTTTCTGCATTAGGATGCGACACTTTTTTTTAATTAAATTACAAATTTAGTTGTTAGCATGTAGACATAAAATTAGAAATTTAGACATTGTTACACAAATATGTTTTAGCATGTGAATTTTATTGATAATGAAGATAATTTAAAACATTTTATAAGCATAAACACTTATGAAAAAAATATATTAAAAACATAAAAACTTATGGAAAAACATACAAATTTTTAACTAAACATCGCTACCTCCAGTAATAAACAAAATGTAAAAGGGATTAGTTAGTTTTATGTAAAAATAGCTCACGTGAATATCACACCAAAGTCAAACAAGGAAGAATATTTAAACATTAAAAGTGAGCATAAATTCAATCATGGATTCATGATCCTCACGTCCTTTACGTAGTCATATGTATAAAATGAATAGTTCTAGTTCGTAACGTAAATTAATAAACCCATTTAAGCAAAACTAATGATGTTAAAATTGTAGTTTTGCAATCCTTAGGTTTATGTTTAGAAAATGCTCTTTTTTAAGCATTGGGCTATCGAGCATTTAGAAACTTTTTATGCTCTCTTTCATGCTCATCTAATTAAATATGATTGACTTTTAAAAAACATTATGCCCACTTATACACTATATCAATCAAGACTTAATTCGAAATGAAAGATTTACTTATGTTTGAATATTCGACAATTAGATTTGTTTAGTTTGACATGAAGTGTTTTCTATGATCTATATTGAACAAAAACGAAAATATAGGTGACCCCAATCGAGAACGAATACCAAGTCGTGGAGACAATCAAACCTCGAGTAAAGGCAATCAAGGAAGATATTGGTCCCAACTTCTTACAACAAGCAATTAGAGATTAGAAATAAGTAATAAACTGAGATGTATAGTTTAACCAAACAAGTTAACGCCATTGGACTGAATACTTATTAGTTCTTGTCCTTAGTTCCGTCATGTCCTATAAATCAAGAAGATGATTCATTGGTACGGGTTCATTGGATTCTTGAGAAACATTAGTAATTAAACATTATATATTATGAGTTCTTGACTAGAAAGTTTCTTCTTCTTGGAATTGTTCAAACTTTTCGATTTCATTTTGAATTTTGTAATATACAGATACATCAAGGTAGGGTCTATAACAGAAAAAAATTATTTTCATTGTAGAAAAGTTTAATTCTTTATCTGATAAATGGAATTTGGCTTACAGTTTGCATCTTCTCTTTGGGTACAGTTTCTCCTATCAATTCACTTTGGCTATAGTTTTTCATTTTCAAGATCTTTCTTTGACTCTAATCGAGAGTTACAAAGATCAAAAGATGGATTCAAGTGCTCGGCTCAACAATATTTTCAAAGGCTTAAATCTCTACAGCTACTAGAATACAAACAATGGTGAGTACATTATACAACAACAAAATGCAGACTTGCAAAATCTGCTGCGTACTAGGTGTTTCTCGTATTGCTGGTGTTATTGAATGTTAAACGACGACTTTGAGTAGAGCCTCATGTACAGCTTCTTTGGTGGGAAGGGCTGGAATTGCGCCTCTCTGTTTAATTGTTAATGCCCCACCTGAATATCTTTCACTTCAAACATATGGTCTTTTCTAAAAGTCATATGATAAGAACAACCTGAATCAAGCACCCATCCTTCTCTTGAATGTTGTGTTGAAGCTGTTAGCATTATAGGCTCTTCCCACAATGCTTTTCCAACGCTTGCTTCTGCTGATTTCCCCTTTGATTGACCTGAATCATTTTTATAATACTTGGGACAATCCTTCTTGTAGTGTTCATCACTCCCACAGATCCAACATCCCTTTTTAGTCTTGATTCTTTCTTTCTTGCTCTTTGACTTACTCATGCTACTACTCTGACCTCTTGTTGCATTTCTTTCTACAGTTCTGCCCCTGTTCTGAACAAATAACCCTTCATAGCCTGACTTAGATAAATAATCACCCTTTTGCTTTAATTCCATTTCAATGGAATATGCTGAGCTGATAATCTCCTTTAGGGTAATAGTATCTTTGCCACTGCTATACTTAAGAGTATGAACCAAGTGATCAAATCTCTTTGGTAAACTGTTTAGAAGAATTACAGCTTGATCTTCTTCACTCATCTCAACATTCAAGCTGGCAAGATCTGAAATTAACTTGTTGAATGTATCTAGGTTCTTATCTAGGTTCTTGTCTTCCTCCATTTTAAAACTAAAGAACCTTTGTTTCAGAAAGAACCTGTGTGGTAAAGATTTAACCTAATATATGTTCTCCAAAGCTGTCCACATAGCATAGGATGTGGGTTCCTTCATAACTTGTCTTAACACAATATCTGTTAAACTCATACTCAACAAATTTCTTACCCGTCGATCTTTGTCCAGCATCTTAGGATCCACTTTGACTTCATGTTCTTCTTCTCCTTCAATCACAATTCCTTTTCCTTTGATATCATGAACAACTTCAGGTTGAAGAACAGATTCAAAACCGAGAATCTCTAGTTGAGCTAAGATTTTATGTTTCCACAGAGTAAAATCACCTTCTCCATCAAACTTTTCAACTTCAAATATACCTTGAGTAGGCTCCATTATCAACCAGAAAATAACTTGAAGCTTACAACAGAAAATTCCAAATTACACCACCTTCAACAGTAGACTAACTTTGCATGTACTTACGTGAGCTAGAACTTGGCTCTGATACCATTTGTTGTGATTTCTGCTCAATTTCTTTGGCTTTGCTATGTTGAAACTTGAGTGTTTGTTGTATGATGCAGGAAACTTAAACTGACACAGGAGATTTAACGAGTTCCCAAGGCAAACTAGCCAAGGTACGTCTCGGAGTGTCAACACACTCAAGAAGCAATCCACTATAAGAGATATTACAAGATAAGGAATTTTTCAAGAGTTACAAGATACAAGATCAGACTTCTAATGCTTTCTAGATCTCTCTCTACTCTGCTTCACTTCTTCCCTCACTTGTCTTAATGCTCTCTCTCTAAAAATCTCTTCTTCACTCTGTTATCAAACGTTCACAGATAAGAACGCTTAGTAGAAACAAAGAACATGTGTAGCTTTCTCATAACAAAACCTGTGACTAATCGTTTTGTTAAACATGGGCTTCTGCAATTGCTCCTTAGCCCAGTAAGCAATTAGCCCATACACTCACACGACAAAACCCACAGTATATATATATGTATTTCATCTTATTAGGTCTATAAACTTTACTGGTAAATGAAAACCTACCTGCATTCGCCACAAGAGATCACTGGAAGGTTTAACACTAGAACGGTTGTCAAAGAAATTCCGGCGGGCTTCTTCGACGGCATCTCGTTCCTCCGATGTGCCGGCGTTGGGATCAAACTCCCATGTTTGACGTCCGACGAAGTTGTTGCTGCTGAACAAATACGGATTGTTTCTATTACCTTCTCCTATCTTCAACCTCCACATGACGATGATCCTATGTATAACTACGTGTCCATATATAAACTCAATGAGTTTAGAGTTTCATACAAATTATTGCGTGATAAACTGATGATATATAACATAAAGAAATTAAAATTTACGTAGTGTAGTATACATACATGCGGTAAATATATATAAATATATATATATATATATATATATATATTTTGAAATTGCGGTAAATATATATTAAGTGTATATATACTCAATGTTTCATATATTATTAGTTTGCATATCTTTAATTATTGAAAGAGGCCTCATGCAACGAAGATGAGACAGGGAGAGAGGGGGGAGTACTTTTGCGGGGTGATATTTGCCTTCACGATCGATAATAAGAGTTTCAAGGACATATGAATATATAGAGTTCAAATTAAGACGAATAATAATATTTTGGGATGTCAAAAAAGTCTAATCATAACCAATAATTTACGGCCTTAATTATTTTATTGGACCACATATCAGAACTACAATTGGAAACTGGTCCAAAAACAATGAAAATCAGAAGAGCCATAATGGTGATTTAAGAAAGTGTCCCATATAGTAAGAGTATCTCCAATATATTGCACTATTTTTCACTCTAAAATAGAGTTGAATTTTTTTCCAATGTATTATTCTATTTTCTACTCTAAAAAGAATATTCTAAGTATATTCTTTTTTTTTTTTACTAATTGCTAAATAATACACTTTATTTATAAAACTTAAAAATCAACTCACTAATTTTCTTTTTTTCTTATAAAACTTATAAAAATTATGAAAATATTTATAATTAACCATAAAAATAACAAAAAAAATATTTATTAATATAAAAAACACATTACACAACATGAGCAATTAACGTATTTCGAAGCAAAAAATGAGCGTCTTTATTTTTAATTTGTCTAAATCGAACAAGAAAGTTTTGGAACCAAGACTTGAACTCGATACCGGATCCAAATTTTCGTGCATACCACTACCCACATTTCACAAAATAGTGCACCACATATGTTCAAAGTGAACAAACAAAGACTTATCAAAAAAAAGCCGAACAACAACAATATCAACAAGACCCACCTTAACCTGATTCGTTTAGACAGTATTTTAATAATTTAGATGGATCTGGAAGCGATTTACCGGATTATTAACTCATTAAATCAGTAATTGCTGTTTTTTTTATGTCATTGTATTTTATATTAAAAAAGATATTATAAGATTTTGAAATTTTGTTTGTTAAATAAATTATTATAGTTCTTAAAATAAAATAACTTTAAATATAGGGACTAGTTTATTAAAAAAATTGAACTCTAAAATAGAGTGGAAAATCGGATTACTCTATATTTGGAGTAAAAAAATAGGGTTACACTATTTTTGTGTTAAAAATAGAGTAGGGCTGAAGCAAATTTTACTCTAAAATAGAGTTTGACATAGAATTTAGAGTGGGGTTGGAGATGCCCTTAGATTTATTGTCTACATTTTGTCACCATTCACCCAGAGATTTATTGTGGTGCAGTTCAACTTTTTCTTTTGTCACGTTTATATAAACCGACCACACTGTCACGGACTTGATCTTTTGGGATCAAACCGTGCGGCCCTAGCCTTCCTTTGCCTCGAGCAAACAGACTAGCCTAACTCTCCAAGGAATCCGACCCTTTATGAGAAAAAAACTTAGAGAGGATGAAGAACTCAAGAAAGACAAGAGAATACCGAATTGCTCTGATATTGATAGAAAATGGTGGATGATTACAAATGAGGGAGCTTACCCCTATTTATACAAAAACACCTCCGAAATGGATGGTGGAGTTTAAAGCGATCTAACGATCGATATTAACGATATGGCCTTAAATACAAAGATCCTAATAAATGTGGGCGGATTTGTAGGGATATTTCTTGGGGACAAAATCTTAAAAAATATCCTACAAATCTATCCATAATTCCTCCAAATCTTCTAGATCCTTCTAGATGATGTCCAACTCCCAAAATGAAGAAAATGGGTTACGTGTTTGTGGGTAACCTTTATTGTCCGGCCCGTGTGTAAGCGCCCAAGTAAATGGGCCGTGACATCCTCCCCCACCAAATTTGGCTACGCTCTTGTCGTCGTGAATTCCTTGAGTTGCTCTCGGAACTGCCATAGCTCATCTTCTGGTTCCCACAAGGCCTTTGCTTTGGGTAAACCCTTCCACTTGATGAGGAAATGTGTTCGGTGAAGAACGCCACGTTTTCAGACCTCCTTTGATGAGAGTACCGCTTTGATTTTCTTGTCGTAAGATTTGGTCATAATAGGGGGAGCTCGTGTCTACTCTCCTCGACTCTGGTCCTCGGTGTTTCCATGATATGGCTTCAACATGCTAACATGAAAGACTAGGTGGATCTTCAAGGTGTCGGGTAGGTCCACATTGTATGAAATCTTGCCCACCTTCGATATGACCTTGAACGGTCCTTCGTATCGTCGGAGAAGGCCCTTGTGCATATTCCAAAAAACTTTGAATTGTTGGGGAAGAAGCTTCACCACCACTTCGTCGCCTATATTGAACTCCAGTGGCCGTCTCTTCTCATCGGCCCACTTCTTCATACGCTTGCGAGATTTCTCCAAGCAAACCCGAGCGAAATCTGCATGATCTTCCCATGTCTTAACCATCTTTTGTGCCCCTGGACTCCGTGTCTCGTCACTAGGAATGATTAAGGAATGGGGAGTCATGGGTTGTTGGCCCGTGGCAAGTTCAAAAGGCCTTTTTCCTATAGCCTCGCTCCGTTGCAAGTTGTAGGAGAATTGATAAATATCCAGTAACTTTGCCCAATCTTCTTGGTTCGCACTCACGAAGTGTCGAAGGTAACATTCCAATAAAAAGTTCGCCTGTTCCATTTGCCCATCTGAATATGGCTTTCAATACAACATTTGCTCAGTCAAAACAAATTTCAGATAAGGCTTTCAATACAACATTTGAATATGGGGGATCCTTGAAACGAAAGATATCAGAGATAATTCAAGATGAAGAAGAAGATAGGAAGTATAAGCATCAAGCTCATGAGAAAGAGATGGAACGACCTTCAAAACCACCTAAGAAGAGGTAACTCAATAACACTCTGCAAATTCTGTCATTTTTTGTCGAGACTATTATGGAATACAACTTCAATACTCAGAATAAATGGTGGTGCTTCTGAACATCCTTGTGAGGCACACATCTGAGCCAAAACTTATACAGGTTATAGCTTTGGTTCAGCAAAGGAAGAAGTTAATTGTGTTCCTGTTCCATATTTTGTATTACAGTCTGTCATTATCAGTTGGTTTCTTTAATTTCATACACTCTCTTAATGATCATGTCATGTAAGATACATGTTTGGATAATGTTATGTCCAATGTAACACTTCTTGCTTTGGAATGAATACAATCAGTTATGTGAAAAAAAAAAAAAGATATGATATTGTCAATATTGAGTTTAGGAAATTTAGCATTATCTCTAAATATATTATTTACATTTATGTTATCCTACTTCAGAAAATTTAGGTATGAAAGTTGTAACATTATTCTCATGAGTCTAAAATAATTCTTCCTAAATATTTTTGTGTTCCTACTTCTTACTCTTGTCAATTTATCTGCAACACTTCTTTTATTAATATGAAACGACGACTTACTTAAGTTTGAATATTTGACCATTAGATGCTTGACATGAAGAGTATCTATGATCTAAATTGAAGAAAACGAAATTGCAGGTGGCCTCGAGAGTGAATACCAAGTCGTGGTGGAGGTGCAATGCTAAATTTAACCAATTAGACCTTGCGTAAAGGTGTTAACGAATTGCTCACAATCAATTCACAGACTCAATCCGATCAACACACCAACACATCACGTAGATTCAATGTTCATAAAACAAGAAATCTACAGATTCATCTTGTAAGATCTCAGGATCTTCACAAAGGATGAACCAACTACTCAAGAACGATCTCAAGAACAAGAGAGAACACGTGTAACAAACTTTTACAAATTGATTATTGATGATTGTGAGAATGTGTGTTCTGTGGCTGGCGACAGAAAGGGCGAACTAGGGTTGTGTTGCGTGCTCGTCACTCTCCTCCCCTCGTGGGGTGGCCGCCGTTTCACTCTGTCATGTCCTCTCCGCCGGAGAGATCATCGCCGAGCAAGGAGGACTCTCAACAACCCCATCAGAAACAATCATACTCTGAAATCGTCCAAGACAAATCAACTCTCTCGAAGCATCAAATCTCAGTCTCTGTTGTCGAGGGGAATGCAAATGTTCCGGTTCCTGACGACATTTTTGAAGACGCATCTCCCCTTTGGAAGAGCTTTCTCATAGGAAAGTTCCTATCAACCTCGGCCCCTCATGTGGCCAAGATCCACGTAATTGTTAACAAGATCTGGTCCCTTGGAGATAAAACAGTGAAGATCGATGTTTTTGTTGTTAACGACACGACTGTCAAATTCAGAATAAAGGAGCATGGGCTCAGAGAGAGGGTGTTGCGCAGGGGGATGTGGAACATTGCAGATGTGCCTATAGTAGTGTCAAAATGGTCTCCGATTCAAGAAGAATCTCACCCGGATATCAAAACAATTCCTATGTGGGTTGTTCTCAAACATGTCCCGCATCAGCTGTTCACAAGGAAGGGACTGAGTTTTATCGCCAGTGTTGTTGGCAATCCAAAGAGGCTACATCCGGACACGGAACTATGTAAGAGTTTTGAGGAGGCGAAAGTGTTTGTTGAAGTTGATCTCTCAAGGGATTTGCCAAAATCTTTCAGGTTCACGTCGGAAAAGGGTGTTGATTCAGTGGTCGAGTTCATATACCCATGGCTTCCTCCAAAATGTCAAACGTGTGCTAAATGGGGTCACTTCAAGGAAGTATGTGTCATTAACAAGAGGAAACAAATCGTTGAATCATCTTCACCGAAAACAATCTTGGGGAAAGAGCCTCAAAAGCAGAATGAGATAATTAGATTCATAGAAACAATGTCAGGAGAGTCTCCTGTATTGGTACAGGAGCAAAATCAGAAAATTGTCATATCAGAGGTAGCACCAATGGAGCCCCCTGTTGTAAAAGTATCGGTGTTTGGGAGTGTTGATGATGTCCCTACTGTGATCTCTGCAACGGAGACCATAGCAGCAAATGTCGATTTACATGCACCTGAAATGGCCATACTGGAAAGCTCTACGGAAGATGGAGGTGTTTGGAGAGCCATCTCGCCTGCGAAAGCAGGGAGACATAGCGTAGAAGCCTCAGCCCATTCAATTGCAGTCTCTCCATCACGCTTCTCTATTCTACAAGAGAATAGTGAAGATCCCACTGAAGTAGAAGATGTTGAAGGTGTTGTTGAAGTCGAAGAAGGGGAAATCCAAAACCATGTGACGATTAGAAAGCCTTTTTCCTCAGCGCAGAGCAGACCGTCCTTACCCAAGGTCTCTAAGGCATCACATAAATGCCTATCTGAAGCACTTCCTCAGCTTTCAAAGGAGAAACCCCTAACTGCTTTCAAACGACGGAACCAAAAGAAAAAACCTTAATGTCGGGTTTTTTCTGGAACGTTCGTGGATTCAATAAAATCTCAAAATACTCAGTTATTAGCAGTTGGATAAATAGTAGCAATATGCAGTTTGGATGCCTGCTGGAGACGCACGTTAAAGAAAGCAAAGCTCCCCAAATTGTTAATAAAGTTTTTAAGAATTGGTCATTCATGTCAAACTATGATTCTCATCGGTTGGGGCGTATTTGGGTTATCTGGAAGGAGAATATGAGGCTCACCCCAGTTTTTAAGAGTAGTCAAATGATTTCATGCTGGGTCTTGCTCGAAGGAGCTGAGGAAGAATTTTTGTGTTCATTTATCTATGCATCAAATTTTATGGAAGAACGGAGAACTCTATGGGAAGACATTCGAAGTCACCAAGACTCTCCAATTTTTAGAGATAAACCTTGGATGCTTTGCGGTGATTTCAATGAAATCCTAGATAGACGGGAACATTCTCATTTCCTAGACTCCCCAGCGGTACTAGCGGGTATGAGAGATTTTCAGAATTTGGTGCATATTTGCTCGCTTTCAAATCTGATTTCACATGGACCACAATACACATGGTGTAACAAGAGGGAAGAGGGATTAATCTGTAAAAGGTTGGACCGAGTTTTGGTGAATGATTTTTGGTTACAGAAGTTCCCCTCATCATACTGTTCTTTTACTTCAGGTGGTTGCCCCGATCACTCTAGGGGAAAGATCATCACGGCAGCGAAGCCTCCTCGAGGTAGGAAACCTTTCAAATTTGCAAACGTCCTTGTCAAGCTCCCTCAGTTCTAGGAAGTGCTAGGGGCTTTCTGGCAGGACACTCCACCACTCCACGTCTCCACCTCCGCTTTATTCCGTTTATCAAAAAAATTAAAGAGTTTGAAGCTAGCACTTCGAGATTTGGGAAAATCGCAGCTTAGTGACATCTCTCGTCGAACTCAGGCCGCATATGACGATCTCTGCAACAAAAAAGAAGCTACGTTAAGGGATCCTGGTCCGTTGACGATGGCAGCTGAAACTTTGGCTTATAAACAATGGGAGAACTTATCGGTTTTAGAAGAAGGTTTTTTGCAACAAAGAGCAAAGCTTCATTGGTTGAGTGTGGGTAACCAAAACAACAAATTCTTTCATCAATCGATTGAGATTAGAAAGATGAAGAATGCAATTAGAGAGATCATCAATCATGAGGGAGAAACTCTAAACACAACTGCAGACATTCAGGGAGAAGCCGTGCGTTTCTTCCATGAGGTACTTTCTTTCAAGCCATCGGATTATCAGGGTATGTCAGTGGAGCATTTACAGCAGCTGTTGGATTTCTGGTGCTCTTCTATAGATTAGTCTCACCGAATCAGAGAAGTAACTGCAGCTGAGATACAAGCGGTTTTGTTCTCAATGCCAAACAACAAATCCCCGGGGCCGGATGGGTTTACGAGCGAATTTTTTAAATCAGCTTGGCCCGTAATTGGTAAGGACTTTATTGCTGCCATTCAATCCTTCTTCATCAAAGGTTTTCTCCCCAAAGGATTAAATTCGACTATTCTGGCTCTCATCCCGAAAAAGGATACTGCGAAAGATATGAAAGATTATCGGCCTATTTCTTGCTGCAATGTGATGTACAAGGTCATCTCTAAGATTCTTGCGAATCGGTTAAAAACCCTCTTGCACAGGTTCATCGCCCCAAATCAATCCACTTTTGTAGCCAACAGGTTGTTAATGGAGAATGTCTTACTCGCGACGGAATTAGTCAAAGACTATCACTTAGACTCGATATCTCCTCGGTGCAACATGAAAACTGATATCTCAAAGGCCTTCGATTCTGTTCAATGGGGTTTTCTTATCAATGTTCTCTCAGCCCTAAATTTTCCAAGCAAGTTCATACATTGGATCAATCTTTGTGTTTCAACGACCTCTTTCTCGGTCCAAATAAATGGTGAATTGGCTGGTTTTTTCAGAAGTGAACGTTGGCTGCGTCAGGGCTGCTCCCTGTCGCCTTACTTGTTCGTTACATGTATGAATGTCCTGTCCAAGCTCTTAGATAAAGAGGCAGCAGAGAGACGGATTGGTTACCATCCCCGTTGTAAGACGATTAGCTTAACCCATTTATGTTTTGCGGACGATTTGTTGGTGTTCGTCGATGCCCGTCAGAATTCAGTTGAAGGGGTTCTCCGCTTATTTGATAAGTTTGCTGAAATCTCAGGTTTAAGAATAAGCATCGAAAAATCAACGTTATACATGGCTGGTGTTCCGGAGAATGCTCGCAGGTTGATCCTACACTGGTTTCCTTTTGATCAAGGCAGTCTCCCTGTGCGATACCTAGGCTTGCCTCTTCTTACAAAACAAATGTATGAATCAGACTATCGTCCACTTTTGGACCGGGTTAGAAAACATTTGTCGTCATGGACTGCTCGTCATTTGTCTTTCGCAGGACGTTTGCAGCTTCTAAACACGGTCATATCGGGCATAACTAACTTCTGGAGTTCAGCCTTTTGTCTCCCAAGTGGATGCATTAAAGAGCTTGATAAGCTAGCTACTGCTTTCTTATGGTCAGGTCCAGATTTGAAGGCGCATAAGGCAAAGGTTTCTTGGACTGAAGTGTGCAAACCCAAATGTGAGGGGGGCTTGGGGATCCGATCTCTTCATGAAGTAAAGCAAGTAACATGTCTGAAGCTGATCTGGCGGATAGTATCGTGTAAAGAATCGCTGTGGGTAAAATGGATCTCCAATAATATTTTGGAGGCTAAATCGCTTTGGGCAGTCTCATCACAAACTAGAGGCTCTTGGATGTGGCGTAAGCTAATCAAATTCAGGGACAAAGCTGCTGAGCTTCATAGAGTTGAGATAAAAATGGTAAGTCTACTTCGTTCTGGTTTGATCACTGGTCCGGATTGGGACGTCTTCAACAACTAGTCGGTAATAGAGGTTATATTGATCTTGGTATACCCTCATCAGCTACTGTTGAATGGGCTCAACAAAGTCGTAGAAGGCGTAGACATCGAACAACTTTACTAAATCAGATCGAAGATGAAATTGCCCACCTTACTCTCTCGGTAGATGAAGATGTGTCGTTGTGGAAGGATCACAACGGTGCCTATAAAACTAAGATGACTTCTAAAGGTACACTAGCCACGATTAGAGCTGCAGGCGTTTTGATGGACTGGGCTAAAGACATTTGGTTCTCTCACTTGACCCCTAAATTCTCTTTCCAAGTGTGGCTCGCCGTCCACAACTGGTTGGCCACTGGTGATAGGATTAATCACTGGACCTCTGGACAACAATCAGGCTGCTCTTTGTGTGTATCGATGGAAGAAAGCCGAAACCACCTGTTTTTCGAGTGCCCTTTCTCGGCTGCGATCTAGCGCTCTCTCATGGGGAGGGTTCTTGTTCATGATTTCTCCACAAACTGGGATCAGCTTCTCCCTCTGCTTACCTTCTCTAGTTACACACACATCAAGCTCTTCACGATCCGCTACACATTTCAGGCCACACTCTGCCACATTTGGCAAGAACGAAATAGAAGGCGACATGGTGAAACTCCTATTTCTCAAACTCGCCTTCTCTCTACCATTGACAAGAATATTCGTAATCGTTTCAGCTCAATCAAAAATCAAGGTGACTTACGCTATGCGGATGGACTAAGCTATTGGTTCTCCACCCACTCTTCATAGTTCTCACATTTTTTTGTAATCTCTAAAAGTCGAAACATTTTTGGGGATGGAAACATTCTTTGTACAAAAGGTTTTGAATAAATTTTACATTCTATTCAAAAAAAAAAAAAAAAACGTGTGTTCTTCCCTTTAACGACCAATTCTTCTTCTTGTAATCGTGACCGTTGATTTATTCCCTTTGATCTGAACCGTTGATTTACTTCTTCTCATCTCCTTCATACACGTGTCTCCTCATATACTCTTATACTGTAACAAAAGGCAATCAAGGAGGACATTGGTACCAACTTTTCACAACAAGCAATTAGATATTATGAATGAATAATCAAGTGAGTAAGTTTAGTTTCACCAAACAAGTTAAATGCCATTGGACTGAATACTTATGGCTTCTTGTCCTGAATAAGTACCATTCGTAATAAATGAGATAGTGTGTCTTTAGGTCCATCACGGCCAATAAAATCAAGAAGAGGTTTCATTGGTGCTTGTTCAATTCAAAGCTTAATTACGGGTCCATTGGCTATAGTTCTTCATTTTTAAGATCTCTCTTTGATTCAAACCGAGTTAAAAAGATCGAAAGATGGATTCAAGTGCTTAGCTAAACATTATTTCAAAGGCTTAAACCTCTACAGCTACTAGAATACAAACAATGGCAAGTACATTATACAAGAATTTTACAACAACAAAATGCAGACTTGCAAAATCTGCTGCGATATTGGTTGAATGTTAAACGACAACTTTGAGTAGAGCCTCATGTACAGCTTCTTTGGTGGGAAGGGCTGGAATTGCGCCTCTCTGTTTAACTGTTAATGCCCCGCATGCATTCGCAAACATTAGAGCCTCTCTCAGTCGTTCTTCGTCCTGAGTCAATCAACTTGGTTTTTTCAGCTATGTGTTTTTCTTGTCAAAATGAGGATAACTTTAATAAGAACAAAACTATGAAACCGCTAATCTTATTCTAAATGACCTGACCCTTCTTATAGAAAACTGGCATCTAAGAAACTGGCATCAAACCAGAGACTGTCTTATAAATCTAGCTTTCACTAACTGCTCTCAACCAAACTCACCATAGCAAGAATCTGCTACATCGAGTCTAAAATGACAAATGAAACAGGTTACCTGAAGTAAGGAGAGATCACGGGCTAGTTGCGATAGTATCCCCGCAACAAATGCATCCCCAGCACCTGTCGTGTCCACTACTTCGACCTTCAATCCATGCACCCTCCCGCTAAAATCCTGTAAATAAAAAATTAAAGTGGTATGGTCTCAATTTGCAGTATCAATATATAAAAACAACCCCTCCATTAGACATGAGTATAAAGACTAAGGAGACGTAGTTCTGATTACAATATGCTTTGGAAAAGAGTCAAAATCAAAATAAAGATAGGGAATTTTCACACCTTGGTGTAGTACCGACAACCTTCAGGGCCTTCGGTGACAAGGAGTAGTTTCAGTTTAGGATGGAACAGCTTGCGGACGACATTATCATCATAGGGATCTTCTCCTTTTGTTAGAAAGACGATCTCCTCTTCGCTTATCTCGAAGTTTTTTATATCAAACAGCAATAACAAGTTTCAGTTGAGAACCAAAGGGAAAGATAATATACGTAAATGTATCCATATATAGAGAGAAACCTTAATGATATCAGCAGTGTCCCAAATGCTCAGAATTTCATCTCTAGCATAGTCTGCAGAAGGCCACAACGGAAGCCTAAGGTTTGGATCATAGGAAAGAATAACACCAGCATCCTTAGCAGCCTTTGCCGCAGCTATGTGGGCAGACTTGCATGGTTCTGTGATAAGACTTATCGAACCGTAATGAAATATCTTTGCCTAGCACAAGATCAAAGGACAATCAAATGAGAAGAAGCGGGTACCGGTTAACTTAATTAGACGATGAAAACTGAAACAGACATGTGGTTGCTACATGTTTTGCAGTGTATCAAATTTCCTAGTTTACCTTTTTAATCAAATCAAAATCAAGCTCAGACTCTTCTAACAGCATATCGGCACTCGGGTTTCGATAGAACATAAACTCCCTTTCACCTTCACTTGTCAAAGTAACAAAAGCTAAAGCAGTTCTAGCTCCCGGGTCAAACCGCATACCTTCATTATTCACATTATTATCCTTTAGAATATTTGCAAGCATATAACCAAACTCATCTTCACCAACCTGTACACAACATTCAAATGTTACCCATCTGTAAAAACAAATCAAAACAAGAACACACAGTTTATGTCATCACCTTCCCAATGAAAGCTGAAGAACCACCAAGACGAGCAATACCAACAGCTACATTAGCAGGTGCACCACCTGGAGCC
The DNA here is from genome assembly GCA_004349715.1 of Crucihimalaya himalaica. NCBI lineage: Eukaryota > Viridiplantae > Streptophyta > Magnoliopsida > Brassicales > Brassicaceae > Crucihimalaya > Crucihimalaya himalaica. The sequence goes on from SMJT01000045.1 coordinate 2,316,148, forward strand.
TTTTTAAAAGCCGGTGCATCGGCTAAAGTAAGTCCACTAGTCGTCGGTACAAAATCAATTAACATTTCCCCAAAACAAACCACATAAGGAGACTCTTGTATTGAACCATCACTAGAAAATGCTCTTCCTTTAAAATCAAAAACAAAAATGTATCAATCGGAACAAATCAAAATCTCTTTCTCAACAACTTTAGCTACAACTATATACAATTTCATGAACAAAGACCATATAATACAAAAAAAATAAAAAATAAATAACAACACTTTCTAAAAGATTATGTATTCCAATTATGTGCAAATTTGAACTTTTTTGATGTAAGATTTATTACAGAGCCTTTTATACAAATATTGTAACTATTAAGAGCAATTCTTAGGGTTTAAAGACATTTATAGATCTAGCAATGGTTTAACAACAATTCTGTATTTTATTTTTTTCAGTATTTGAAGAGAATCTTGAGGAAGAAAAACAAAATGTGAAGCAGAAAGCTTAAGATAATTCGAGTTTAAAAAACCTTTAAGATTAGATCGTGAAACAGCTCGTCCCGTAGAAGAAGAAGAAGAAGCTTTGATGGAGATACTACGACGGTTTGAAGTGAGTGAGTGAGGATTTGATCGGAGAGTGAGAGCGGAGAAGCAGAAGGTAGTAGTGGCTTGAAGAGCCATCGTTGGAAAACGCAGAGATCGAAAATCGCGTTTTGGAAACGCTACTTTTGTCTCTATGCTTCTCTGTGGGGGAAGCTGAGCTATAGTGTGAGAGAGACAGAGAGTTACGAAGCGGAGGAACCGAAGGCAATCGGAAAGGTCCTTTTCATTTAAATGGAAGAAACGGATCCGAGTTTCTAATTATTGCGCTATTACACAATGACAACTTTTTTAAATTCGTTTAGAATTATTTGAAGGTGTTTATTTCGGATATTGGCATCGGAAATACTTTTATATGGGATAGAAAATTCGAATAAAAACTTAAAAAGTGGGTTTGGGAAATTTGGGTAGGTGAAAGATAAAATTTCACTAATTTGGATAAAATTCTAACTTCAGGACGTGTATTTTAAAAATTCGGATAATTTGGGAAATTAGGAGAAAATTTAGAAATTTTTTAGTAATTTTAGAATTTTCAAATACTCAAAATGGATAACTTTTTTTTTTTTTTAGTTTCCATTAAAAGAAAGCAAATCAGAAGGCTTTATAGCCCATGATGGCCACATGCCCAACCGAAGAAAACATCCTACAGAAACTCTTCGAACAAACATACCAGAACCAGGAAGGAGGAACAAAACAACAATAAGACAATACTTGGAAACTGAACTCACCTAATCTCACCTGAACTGGAACAGACTAAACCAGCATGAGAACGGGAAAGCGGATCTAATCTTACTCTAATAATGAGCTGAATCTCTTTAATTATAAAAGCTGCAGTTCGAGACTTACCCGAGTGTATCCGACGATTACGTTCCGCCCATATAGAGTATATCGCAACTTGGTATATCAGTTTTATTATGAGACATACATTCTTGTTCGTCGAACCGTTTGCAACCAGAGGAGGTAGCTAAAAACTGTGAGGGAGGAGATAGGTTGACCCTCATCATAAAAAATCTCCATATTTCAGAGCCGAAACACAATAAAAAAAAAACATATGATCCCTTGATTCATCATGATCAGCATATAAGGTGCAATTTGTTGGAGTATTGAGTCCCCATCTACTTAATATGTCTCTTGTGTGAAGTCTATTCCAAGCGATCACCCAACAAATAAAGGCGTGTCTTCAAACCAAATTGATTTGTGCCATATAACTAGAGGATGAAGAGCTAACCAAATTAAAAAATTTTGATTCAACGCTGGAGGTAATTCTAACGATGGTGAAATTTGGGAGGATTAGGTAAATTAAAATTATTGTTAAGCAAAAAAAAATTGTGGCATTTCTTACATTTAGACTTTAGTATTCAAGATGTTAAGAGAAAATGTGTATATTTGTATTAAACATTTTAGCCTATCGAATTCGAAGGGCCTTTGGGCTTCCTCTCATGTCTCACATCCACTTATCACATGATTATAATTATTATTATTTTTTTTTTTAATTTTCACTTTTAATTGTTCTTACTGTCGTATAATTGTTTTTGTCGGTAGCTAAGATATTTTCACAGCTTCCAAGAGTACAGAAAAAAAAAATCATTTCGTCTCTGAAGCGAAGAAAACAGAAAAAAAAAAACGGGAAGAAGAAGAAGCTATGGCGGATCAGCTAACAGATGAACAGATCTCTGAGTTTAAGGAAGCTTTTAGCCTCTTTGACAAAGATGGAGATGGTTAGTCTCAATCTCATCTCATCTTCTTCTCTTTTATATCCCTTTGATCGTAGTTTAAACCATTTCGGATCTAGCTTTTTCGATTTTGTCTACCATCAATCGGCCTCAGATTCGGTAAATGTTTTGAGTCTGATTCTATGATACGCTTTAGATTCTAGTCTCTAGTTTTTGCTGTATTCGATCCTTGATTCGTGTGGTTTGTTATTGTTTTTTCGCCTTCGATTCTTCACGGTTTTGTTGCTTCGTTGTTGATTGAATCGATTGATTGTCTCTTTTGATGTTTCTTTGAAGCTTCCTTATATTAGATTGAGGATCTTTGGCCTAGTAAACATCCGAGTTCTCTTTGCGTTCTCACTTCAGAGGAAGAATAGTGAAAGCTTGGTCAGAGACTGTGATTCAACAATTGCTTGTAACCAAATTCTAGTGGTCTTAAGGTGTATTTTGCATCTTTATATGTTAATATTTGCATAATCTTATACCGAAAACGAGAGCGTATTTTGCATCGATGCTTGTTTCTCTATTATGTTTCCTGTTCTGAATCAAGTCTCAAATGTTCTTTCTTTTCATATTTTATGTTGCCACAGGTTTAAGTTCTCAGATAATGTTTAGTTTTAGCACCTATCATGGTTTTCCTTCATGAAAGATTCACAGATTCTGGTAATTTTTCTGGTATCCATTTGATGGTCATGTATTTGGTTGTTTGTTGACTTTCTCGGCTCCAAAACGTTTATCACAAGACCTGGTTTCATTCATGTTTCATATGTATATCAATCTGATTCTGTCATGGAATCTACTTGCAAGGAGGTATGTTGCCACAGGTTTAAGTTCTCCGATAAAATTTAGTTTCGTAAGAGAAGCAAACAATCATGTGTGTTTGAGGACATATCATGAGCTTTCCATTATGAAAGATTCTCAGATTCTAGTGCTTTTTCTGCTATCCATTGATGGTCATGTATTTGTTTGTTTTGGTTTTGTAACTCAAATTTCTTTTGTTTGAGACACATTTATCACGAGACCTAGTTTCATTTATGTTCTCTATGTTTACTGATTGAAAAGGTTGTATCACCACGAAGGAGCTGGGAACAGTGATGCGGTCACTAGGGCAGAACCCAACAGAAGCTGAGCTGCAAGACATGATCAACGAGGTGGATGCGGATGGAAACGGCACCATTGACTTTCCTGAGTTCCTAAACCTAATGGCTAAGAAGATGAAGGACACAGACTCGGAGGAAGAGCTCAAGGAAGCCTTCAGGGTGTTCGACAAAGACCAGAACGGGTTCATATCTGCTGCAGAGCTGCGCCATGTCATGACGAATCTAGGGGAGAAGCTGACTGATGAAGAGGTCGAGGAGATGATCCGTGAAGCAGATGTTGATGGAGATGGTCAGATAAACTACGAGGAGTTTGTCAAGATTATGATGGCTAAGTGACGATAAGAAGAAAATGAAGAATAAAAGTGGTGGTGTGATGACCTTTTAGGCTTTTACTATCTACAAAAAAAGATTCGACCTTTAGTGTCTTGGGTTTGATTGAGCCTAGTAGTTTCTTAAGGTTTTAACAGACTGAATTTGTGACTTATCTTTTTTTATTTTGTTGGGTTTTTTCAATTTGGCATAATGGCATGTTAAGATTTTGGTAACTAGAGTGGTCGCAATGTTATTTCTCGTGCCAAAAGTTAATTCACTTGCCGTGCCTTATGCAAATTATCTTGCGACTTCCATGCGTATCGGTGCTCCGGAGTCACTTCTTGTGAAAGGCAGACTTGAAGAGGTAGATTGGGTAGTACTAGAGGGTGTAGTTTCAAGTCCCCTGGTTAGAGGCTCAGGGGTAATAGCAAAGGCTCCGTTAAAAGAGTGGATGGTTTTAATATGGGGGTGGACGAATTAGAGATCTATGATGAGAAAACATAAATGTGAGGTAAGGGGTAGTGGCTTGAATCACCTGAGCTGGACTGAGGATGATGCATTGTTTCCTCGAGCTTCAAAAAGGTTGTGGTAGGATTGTATGTCAGATGTGATTATCTGAGTAGTGGGAGAGCCTGGGCAGTTGGAAGTATTCATTGAAGAGGTGTGAGGTTCATTTGATGGAGTTATTTAGTAACAGGGCCAACAGCAACATAGCTAACAGCATGATCAACTGCTAAAGGCTTTGTTAAAGGAGTAACTGAGACTTTGGCTGAGTATGCTTGATTCCATTAAGCTGGTAAAATAAATAGATCCATCAAAAATTATATACAACCACATGGGGTGTGATAAACCCATAAAAGGCTAGACTAAATTAAACTCTCATATAAAGAGTATGAAACTCGAAATTGGGTAAGGAAAGCTCTAAGAACTAGAGGTTTTAACAACCCTCAAATGTGGTCGCAACCAAGTGGCGTGCACGTATGGTGTGCTCGAGAGCCAATGTAAGAAGGTCTAAGAAGATGATTTAACTAATCATATCAACGTTTCCTTTCTTTATAATAAAGGGAAGTTGACAAATCCAAATCATAATACTAAAATTATATATAGGAGATAAGCCAATAATATTATATATTAGATTAGGTATCGTATACGCGAAATTATAATTTAATTTTTAAAATTTATGAGAAAAGATAAAAACAGTTTAAAAAATATAATTTAATCACTCGTAAAAATAAATATATAATAAAATATTAAAAACATCTATATACACAATCATTCACCACTAGAAAAGTCTAACGAAGTTATAATTATTTATTTGTTTTGATTATATATATAGCTTAGTTTATTTATATTTAAATAATTTTATTTATTATTAATCATATTTGATTTTTTTAAAATCGACATAAAAATAAATTATTGTTGTTATTTACAATTTCTTTGCACGTTATCTTTTGGATGATAGTCATTTTGTGAAAAGTAGATGAAAAATCAACCAAAAATAGAAGAAATTTAATAATCATAAGAATATATATATAAAAAATTATGCCAATCTCATAATAACACATAAAAATAATTTTTTTTAGAAATTAAAAGGAAGAAAGTTTTACCAATAGAATGAAAATAGAATGAAATTGAAAGTAAGATAATGTTTTTGAGAAAAAATGTTTTATTTTTTGAAAAAACATCAGACTATTTATTTGTTTATATAAAGTTCAATATTTAAAATTATTTTATTAATTATTGAAGTTTATTCTTTTTAGAATTTAGTAAATTGTATAATTTATTTATAGAATTTCCATTTTTCAAACAATGGTAGTTAATTATCTTTTTATATAGTTTTCTTATAATAAGAGGGCCTCTTGCTAAATTACATTCTTATTTGAAGTCAATTCCAAAACTAGACTTCTCTTCCCTTTTTCTAAAAAATGCCTTAAAATACTTTTCACAGTAGGCCTGTTACGGATCCAGATATCCAGGTTTTTCGGAGTTTCCGTATCCGTATCCGGATCCGCCGGATCCATAATTTTAATATTCGTATTCGGATCTGTATATACCAGATATCCAGATTCCGAATATATGTGAGAAACCCGGATATTTGCGGATATCCGGATCTGTTTTTTTTGGGGGTCAAATCTAAAATCGAATCCACCACAAAAGAGATCAAAACTTGTTCGTCGCAAGCCACAAACTATCCAGATCTCAGTTTCTCATCTCTTTTTTAGCATTTCGAAGCTATGGCTAAACTCGTTCTTCCTCTTTTGCTGTTGTACATCTTTAACAGCGTTAACTTAGCTCCCAATTACAATAAAACGAGATGATTTTTAGTAAATATCCATCTTTCCCATCAAGGAAGCTTCCGTCCATGGAATCACGACGATGAATATTAGAAAGAGATGGTGTGGTGATATATCATGGTTTTTACCCGTTTTTAACCATGATATAAGTCCTTTTATTGAGTCTTTTGAGTATTTTTAGAGTCTTTTGAGTATTTTTAGAGTCTTTTGAGTATTTTTAGAGTCTTTCAGAGTCTTTTCAGGAATTAGGCGCAATTGGAGCTAAAATGGATTTATTGAAGTTTCTGAAGCATCTCGGAGCTGAAGCAGTTCGGAAACTGAAGCTCAGTATCGATCGACACCCATGCAGTGTCGATCGACACCATCATCCGAAAGAAACACAATTGAGAATTCTTTTATCGATCGATACCATTTATGGTGTCGGTCGATACCGATAGTCATAACTTACATTCTTCAGAAAACCCGAAGAAGAAACAGAAGATTTTTTTATTTTGCAATTAACTCCAAAGCGTGTATTAGCTATAAATTTAGGTTTTTCAGCCTCTTAGAAGGTAGACACTGATTTTGGAGATAGAGAATTTTGCAATAGAGTTTTGGGAGAAGAACCTTGAACCCTCTTTGTATTCTTACTCTATTTACTTTATGATATCTATTTTATTCATGATGTTTGTTTCATTCACCATGTCTAAGTAGATTCCTTGTTAGGTTTAGGGTTATTCAAAGGTATTTGATGAATTGTTAAATTAGATTTAATTGTTAGGAAAATCTATAGAGTTCTTCACCTGGACTTGAGATTAATGCTTATTCTAACCTCGCGAACTAGAATCTAATATTAGGTTGATTAATTGACACGAAAGTGTGATTAGTTTCCTGAATTAGTGTTTGGTAAGCAAAAGACCTATTCGCAAAGAAATTTGGTTTAGGATTTTGTGAACAATTGAACCTGATCGTTAATGCTTGTTTGAATTCATAGAATTTGCAAAGAAATTTGGAATTCTAGGTTTAGACATAGATAGTCTTCGCAGCGACAGTTGGTTGATTTTACATCTGTGTTTCAAGTTCAAGAACAATGCTTATTATATTCCTGACATTTTATTTGATTGACAATTCTGATTTACTTGCGAATCTCCCTAGGCCTAGCGTTTTCCTCACTGATCTTACTACTTGATTTTAATCGTTTTGCCATTTTTGATTATATTCATTTCGCTTAGCTTAATTCACCCTGGAATTTATTGAGTGACAACTTTGAGTGTTTGTGGTTCGACCCCTAGAATACTACAACTACTGCTTAGATACTTTAGGGTATTATATTTGAGCAATATCAAATTTTGGTGCCGTTGCCCGGGACTCTAATTTCACCATTAGATTTCAGTTTAGAATTTCGACTAAGCTGTCGAGCATCGATCGACACCCTTCAGGTATCGATCGATACTCGTCTTAATCAATGTTACTTACGTGTTTCAACTTCTGTGTTTCAGGTGTATGCACAATCGTGAGACTAGAAGAAGCAAAAATAAGCAGTCGACTAATCTCTCCAACAAAGAACTAGCTGATTTAGAGCGCCCGATCAGAAAGCAAAAGAAGCAATTAGAGATGAACAATCCGATTGTGCTCGCTCGTGATGAAGCTGGGGTTTTGAGAGATCAGGAAGGTCATCTGTGTAATGAGCAAGGACAGAGGGTTGATGCAGAAGGAAACATCGTTGTCCCTGCACCGGTAGCCAACGAGGTTATCCCACCAGCTGTCCGTGGGAATGTTGGGAATGCTCTGGTTAATCGCGCCAGGACGCTTGGGGAGTACAACAGACCAGATCAGTTCTATGCCAATCGATCTGCGATTCGTATTCCCACTTTTCAGAGGAATGACTTTGAGATGAAGCCTGCATACTACACTCTCATAGGCCGGCACCTTTTTCATGGTCTTTCTCACGTGCATCCAATGGATCACATCGAGAGGTTCGAAGATTTGGTCACCAATATCAAGTACAATGGAGTGCCCAATGAGTTCCTCTTCTGTAAGCTCTTCCCATACTCTTTTGGTGGAGATGCAACTTACTGGCTGAAGCAGTTGCCTCCTGGTTCTCTGACTACTTGGGAGGAGACTAAGAATGCGTTCCTGAACAATTTCTATGATGATGCGAGATCCGAAGAGCTCAGGCACAAGATCTCCCAGTTTTCTCAGGGAGCAACTGAGGTATTCAAGGCTGCTTGGGTTTGATTTCGGTTTTATCAGAGGGATTGTCCTCATCACGGTTTCTCACAAGTTCAATTGTTGGGTATCTTCTTTAGAGGGATCGATTGGAGATATCAGATGGCTCTAGACGCTGCAAGCAATGGGAATTTCAACACGAGGTATCCTGAAGATGCTTACATACTGATTGAGAACATGGCATCTAGCAACAACACCAAGAATGCCGACTACGAGCGGAAGAAGCAGAATGGGAACATCGACAAACTGCAGATTGCTGAGGTACATGCGAAGCTGGATTCGGTTCACAATTTGTTGATGGGCAAGCAGCAGAAGGCAGTACATTTTGCTGAAGAAGTCGAGAACATAGATGAAGGTGAAGCAGAGGATGTTAACTACTGGATTTCAGAATTCGTCGTACAACCGCGGTTTCACCAACAACTCTCAGAGAGGAGGATTCAAGTCTGAATTTAAGTCCATGAATTTCGGAGCAAACTCTTTTGCTCAGAAACCATTCCAGAACAGTGGGTACACTCGCACCTATGGAAATTCATCTTACCAGACACCACCTCCCAAGACTCAGGAAAGCAAGGTTGAATCCATGCTTGAGCAGATTCTTAAAGGGTAGCAGAAAATGACTGTCGATTTCAATGGGAAGATGGATGCCTTGTACACTGACCTGAATGGAAAAATTGAAGCTCTTAACATTCATTAGAAGAAGCTGGAAACTCAAGTTGCCCAGAGTGCAGAAACAGTTAAGAGACAGGATGGTTTCCTTCCAGGAAAGAAGGTGAATCCAAGGGAACACGTTCACGCTATTACCTTGAGAAGTGGAAGAGAGGTCAGTCCAAGGGTGAAGAAAACTTATTCTGCAAAGCAGCTCGTCGATCTTGCTGGAGACGACGACGATGAGATTTCTGGAATTACTCCAGTATCGATCGACACTCACCCAGTGTCGGTCGATACCAACCTACATCGATCATCACCTGTTCAACGATCTGTAGAAGCAGTTGCACGACCACCAGTATCGATCGACACTCTTCTAGTGTCGGTCGATACCAGTCTAAACATCGAGAAGAAGCAACCTACGGGGAACACTGGGAGGGTTTACATACCTAAGATACCTTTCCCTCGACCTCCTACCAAGACTAAGAAGGAAATAGAAGAGGCCAGATGCAAAGCAGTGCTAGAAAAGTTGGTTGTTGAACTCCCTTTCGTCGATGCTATCATGACTTCACCAGCTTTAAGAAGGTATATCAAGCGGATAATGTCAAGTAATGTGAATATTGAGGAGGGAGTGCTGAGGATTAATCACGAGTGCAGTGCGATCCTACTCAACAATATCCCAGAAAAGCTGCCAGATCCTGGAAGTTTCGTATTGGATTGCACAATCTTCACTGAAAGGTTCGAACGCTCCCTTTGCGATCTCGGTTCCAGTGTCAACCTCATACCGTATTCAGTAGCTAAGAGAATGGGGATGACAGACTTCACACCCACTAGGATCTCTCTAATTCTTGCTGACCGCCCAGTCCGATTTCTTGAAGGATTACTCGAGGACGTCCCAATTACGATCAGAGACTGCTTAGTCCCGACTGATTTCATAGTCCTAGAGTACGACGCTGAGCCAAGAGATCCATTGATTTTCGGCAGACCCTTTCTAGCCATAGCAGGCGCTCTGATTATGACCCTTAACATTGGTGATCTGATCATGACCTTTAACATGGAGAAGATGATGAAAAAGCCAACCATTGATGGGCAGACATTTTTCATCGATACCTTCAGTGATATATCAGACGAGTACTTCATGCGGTTACACCCTGAGAACCCGTTGGAGAGAGCACTGGTTTGTTCAGCTGAAACAGAGATAGATTCCAGTGAGGTTGCTTCTGGGTACGCCACGATCCTTGACAGCAGCACTGAAGCATCGATCGATACCACTGAGAGCATCGATCGACACCAGCTATTTTTACACGAGGAACTGGTTGTCACTCCTACACGATCTGATTTGTTTGGCGACTGGAGTGAGGAGAGAGCTCCTAAACTCGATCTTAAACCACTTCCAGCCAATTTGAGGTATGTCTTTCTTGGCTCTAACTCCACATATCCTATAATTGTTAATTCTTCTTTAAACAACGTAGAGGTCGCCTTACTGCTGAGCAAGCTGCGCAAGTATCACAAAGCTCTTGGCTATTCTCTTGATGACATTTCAGGTATATCACCGGATCTGTGCATGCATTGGATTCATCTGGAGGACGAGTCGAAAGCTTCAATCGAACATCAGAGGAGGCTTAACCCGAATCTGAAGGAAGTTGTGAAGAAAGAGATAATGAAACTTCTGGAAGCATAGGGATCATCTACGCCATCTCCAACAGCAGTTGGGTCAGTCCAGTTCATGTTGTACCTAAGAAAGGAGGATTTACTGTGGTAAAGAATGAGAAAGATGAGCTGATCCCGACAAGAACGATCACTGGGCACCGCATGTGTATAGATTACAGGAAGTTGAATGCTGCTACTAGGAAAGACCATTTCCCACTGTCGTTCATCGATCCAATGCTGGAAAGGTTAGCAAGTCACCCATACTACTGCTTCCTGGATGGATACTCAGGCTTTTTCCAGATCCCTATACATCCAGACGATCAGGAGAAAACGACGTTTACATGTCCCTACGGCAAGTTCGCTTACATGAGAATGCAGTTTGGGTTGTGTAATGCTCCAGCCACCTTCCAGAGATGTATGATGTCAATTTTCTCGGATATGATCGAGGAGTTCATGGAGGTGTTTATGGATGACTTTTCAGTTTACGGATTTTCATTTAAGGGCTGCCTAGACAACTTATGCAAGGTACTTCAGCGATGTGAAGAGAAACATCTAGTTCTGAACTGGGAGAAGTGTCACTTTATGGTTCAGGAAGGCATTGTTCTGGGACACAAGGTTTTTAAGGCTGGGATCGAAGTTGATAAGGCTAAGATTCAGGTTATGACAAGCCTCCTACCACCAACATCTGTGAAGGATATTCGGAGTTTTCTTGGTCACGCCGAGTTCTATCGCAGATTCATTTAGGATTTCTCCATGTTAGCTCGCCCACTTACTGCTCTTCTCTGTAAGGATGTCACCTTCGACTTTACAACGGAGTGTCTTGTCGCATTCGAACAGATCAAGAAGGTGTTGGTTACTGCTCCTATTGTTTAACCACCAGGTTGGAACCTCCCCTTTAAGATGTGCGATGCGAGTGATTTCGCAGTTGGGTTAGTACTGGGTCAGAGGAAGGACAAGAAGGTCCATGTCATTTACTACACCAGCAGGACGTTGGATGATGCCCAAAAGAACTACAACATTACAGAGAAAGAGTCACTCACCGTTGTGTTCTCCTTTGAGAAATTTCGTTCTTATCTGATTAGGAGTAAGGTGAACGTTCATACCGACCATGCTGCTCTCAAGTACCTGATGCAGAACAAGGATCTAAAGCCTCACCTCTGGCGTTGGGTTCTACAGCTCCAAAGTTTTGACATCGAGATTAAGGATAAGAAAGGGGTAGAGAATGAAGTTGCAGACCATCTCTCACGAATGAGGATCGATGAAACCGTGCCTATTGATGATTCTTTACCTGAGGAGAAGATCTATTTCATCAAAAGTGGGAGTCGACACAACTCTGCTTCGACTTTGGGAGGCAACCCACTGGTGAGTCTGTACATAAGTCTTTTCCTTCATTTTCATTTTAGTTTTTGTCTTGTATCTTCACGTGAACCAGGTTCAGGTGAGCAGTATCGATCGACACCCATCAGTATCGATCGATACTGAGACCAGGGAAGAGTTGTGCTATCATGCCGCGAGTATCGATCGATACCACTTACGGTATCGGTCGATACCCTTGGCCCATGTAAGTTTCTCTATAAAACCCTTGGGATTCTTCTTCATCTCCCTCATTTCCATCGATCGACGCCGCTCTCAACTCACGATTCTCTCTCACCATTTCTTCATTTCTTAACCGATTTAATCGATTTAAACGCCTATTCAGATCGGAATTTCATCCCCATTGTCATCCTAGCATTCATTTTCTTGATCTGCAAGATAATAAACTCGAAATCTCAACTATTGGAGTCGTTGGCAGGTTTGGAAAAACTCGATTATGTTTCCTCTGTTTTACTTTCCTCTCACTCCCATCTTCGAGCATTTTGGTATCTCCACTTCAGAGTGCTTGATTGTCACCGCTCGCTCTCTCATGGATGAGCAGCATATGCAGCACATGTGTTGGCTGAAGCCAACTCGACGTTGGTGTCTTCCCACAACCGAGGGCAAGCTCTTTGTGCAGCTCCCTAACGGAGCTCTGACCACCATTGACGGTGATGCCTCCTAGCTGCGATTTGATCCAGATCCCAGCTTACTTTTGGTTACTCCGGCTACACGTGTACGGGCTCCGCCACGCCTCCCTTCTACTCTGATTGATGTTGATGCCGTACCTGCAGTTGACTTTGCTGGAAGTCAGCCCCGCCGTTCACAGCGCCGACAGACACCTGCTCCTGCACCCTCATTTCCTCCACCACCGGATCTGCCGATGGAGACTGCCACCTTTCAGAGGTACGTCGTAGAGAGCTTACAGAGCATTTTGGGCCGCTGTTTCTCGTTGTCGCTGCATGTCCTCTACGGATGCCCATTCTTCCACACCCGGCCCTTCCTCCCGATACGCCATCTCCGACACTGATGATTCAGATGATTAGACTCTCTGTTTCCTTAGTTTCACGTTATTTCTTTCCCTGTTCTTTTTCTTTTCTTTGTCTTTCAATTTGAACTCTTTGGTCTCATTGTCAGTACTCTATTTGTGTTGAAATTGTGGCTCTCTTATGAATTTGTTGCTTCTAACTTGTGTTCCAGTTATCTAACAGTGCTTCGATCTAACATTTGGTTCTTTGGACATGATTTTGGGCATCAGTTTCACGAAAAAGGTCTCAGTATCGATCGGCATACTACTGGTATCGGTCGATACTCGGTAAGCATCGGTCGATACCGGTTCAGACATCGATTGATACCCAGTATCACACATGGGTAACCTTTGTGCAATCCTTTAGCCACTCTGTTCTTTTGCTTTCTTTTGCCTTCTCTAGGCTAGATAACACTGGGGACAGTGTTGTTTAAGTAAGGGGGAGGTAGTTACTGACATTGTGTTTGTTTTTCTTAGAGTCAGTTATGTTTGAGTCAAAATTTGTTTTCTTGAGTCAAAACCTGTTGGAGATTATGAACTTTTGCTTGAATCCATTGCTCTGACTTTGCTTTTAAGCAGTGTTACAGAATCAGTTCTAGATCGACTAAAAAAAAATTCAAAGACTGACCAGTTGACTAGAAGACACCCTTTTGTCCAGCAGATTTCTTCTAAACCCTGAGCCAAACTATTTGCACTTTATTTCTGAGGTTAGTGTTTACAGAACTTGATTCATCATTCATATCTGACAAAGGAACCCATGTGTTTGAAAATTATGGTAAACCTCTCCCTTGACACAAGTTGAAACATAAAATGCATGAAAGATGAGATGATTTCCGCAAAGTAGAGGGCTAGGAACACTTCCTGTGATCCCATTGTTCTACTTGGATAAGGAATGATCACACAAAGGTCTGAAGCAAGGGGTAGGAACATTTTCCGAGACCCTATTATTCGTCTAAGATCTTTGATACCTTGATAGGGGAGAACCGGGGATTCGGTGGTAGTTACCATCAATACTCGCGTCTTAAACCTTGATTTGTATATGCGAAGCTTAATCCAAAATCAAGAGCATAAAAAGAGATAAGTCTGGGGGAGAGGAAGACAATACCAAAGTATGAAATTTGGGTGGTTCCTTGGTCATGATATCGCATGAAGAAGAGTCTAAAAGGTTCTTGAACATCAGCAACAGTGATGAAACAGCAATAAAGGATTTAATATGTTGATGCTGTGAGATAATGTGTGGAATCTGGGAAGTTGCGAATGTCTACGGAGAAGTACATGGTGGTTAGATTTGAAACTGATTAGGGCGTTTTTCTCACTGATCTTACTACTTGATTTTAATCGTTTTGCCATTTTTGATTATATTCATTTTGCTTAGCTTAATTCACATCCTGCAATTTATTGAGTGACAACCTTGAATCTTTTGGTTCGACCCCTAGAATACTACAACTACTGCTTAGATACTTTAGGGTATTATATTTGAGCAATATCATGTGGAGACGATATGAGATGAAGATGGTTTAGAAGCAGTGATGGAGATGGTGTGCAGACGGTGAAAGAGATGAGATGGTGATGGAGGAAGCTTTCACGACGGCAGAGAGAATATGTGTCGTAGAACCTAGTCTAAACAAGCTCAAATTCCATCATTTTCTTATTGGGTTAGTGAGCTTAAAATTAATAATGTATATTAAGTCCATATTTTTAAGCCTTTAGTTATGTAATGTATATTTATGTTATCCGTATCTGTATCTGTATCCGGTTTATAAAAAAAATATTATCCGTATCCGTATCCGTCTCATCTGGATATCCTCTTTTTTGGATCAGATTACAGATCCAGATCTGGATATCCGCGGATAACAGATATTAATCCCAGGGCTACTTCACATCTTCTTTTTTCACAAAAACACATAGAACAAACTTCTCCTATGAAGTCTGGTTACTAAGTTCGGGCATATTAATGACTGGATTGCTTGAGTATTGGTGGTGTGATCAGTTCTTAGCCGTTTAATAAGCTAAAAACAAGATTAAACTGAATCTTGTTAATTTTTGCTTCCTTTTCCCAATTTTCCAGAAGGCAGACTTCATGGGTGAAGTCTCAATAGTCAACTAAGGGTTAGTTTTGCAATTGACTTTTGGGGTCTCAGACTTCACGAAAAATCACGATGAAGTCTGAAGTTCCCTTTTAAAAACAAAAAACGGTGTTGAGACTTCACCATCGAAGTTTGCGTACAAGAGGTTAGTTTTGCAATTGACCGTTAGTTTGACTTTGTGCGAAGACTTCTCCTGTGAAGTCTGCGAAAACGGGAGGTTAATTTTGCAATTGACCGGAACAAAGACTTTTTATCGAGACTTCATCTGAGAAGTCTACGTGAAAAGAGGTTAGTTTTGCATTCAATCGAAATTCTGAAACATTGACTATTGATAGACTTCTCAGATGAAGTGTAAAACCAACGGAAACTCTGGAATTTAAAAATCAAAAATTTGGTCAATTGCAAAAATAACCCTTTATTTTACAAAGACTTCTAAGAAGAAGTCTCATCTAAAAGTCAAACGTGGTCAATTGCAAAACTAGACCCTACTTTGTGGGTAGACTTCACCGGAAAAGTCTCTGAAGGTAAAAAGACTTCATCGTGGAAGTCTAATTACGTAACAGACTTCACCAGCGAATTCTCTTACCAAAAAGACTTCCCAGATGAAGTCTACTGAAAAAGTCAAAACTGTGGTTAATTGCAAAACTATACCCCAAACTGGTATAGAATTCTCAGACGAAGTTTCCTTGTGTAGAATTTTTATTCTGTGAAGTCTCCTAAAAAAATCAAACTCTGGTCAATTGCAAAACTAGACCCATACTTCAGACTTCTTGGGAGAAGTCTTTTCTAAATAGCGAAGCAAAATTCATCCAAGAAGTCTACTATGAGACTTTGCCTGTGAAGTCTACTATGAGACTTTGCCTGTGAAGTCTCTAATGATAATTTTAGTAAAAATGAAATTTTGGCTGATTTGTAATTAGTTATTTTTATTTTCTTATCATAGCATGTGTGTTACGTGTGGCTTTTGATTTTTTAGAAATTTAAACTATTTTTATCGCATAATAATATTTTTTATTATTTTTTTAACTTATAAACTTTAGACTTCACAGAAGATGTATGTCCGGAAACTTCGTTTGAGAAGTCTCTTGCACTAATGTTTTTTAATGTATTTGTATCATATCTAATTTGTATTTTCGAGATTTATTTTTTATGTGTATTAGTTATCGTTGTTGTTTATGTATAAATTTTATATCTCAATGTGTTATATTTTATTTTAAATCGATTTTATGAATTTCTGATAATTATTTGTCAACAGATTTCACCTTTGAAGTCTACGGACAAACTTCGTGTAAGAAGTTTGCTGGTAGACCTACTGTTTGAATTTGTTTTTTGCACTAATATTTTGCATTTGTTTCAAAAAAATTTTAGATAATGGTTCAACTACCTACTGTCTATGGAAAATGGGTGGATTTGGATACTCTGCTTTCTATTACTGTTTTATTTTTTTTGGATAATTGTTCAACTACGGTGCTGTCTACGCGACATGGTAAACGAGAAACTAATATAACTCTGATGCCAAACTATTTTGGCCGACACAAGAAATCTTTAGTTACAAACTACGAATTATTAACGACACAAGAGATTTCTTTTACGCTAGGATGTTATGCAAGTTATATAAGCTCCTTGATCGAAGTTTCCTTATATATGAATCAATCGAATATTTGGAATGTACATTATTAGTTTAAAAGGGAATATAAAAGCCTTGATGATTGATGAGTGAAAAGGTAAGGAACAAGAACAACTAAGTTTGCTCATGAAATTACCGACCAAAAGTTCAGACAATGGGATGTCACACTTCCATTTTCTCTCTCTATCAATCTCTCCTAGGAATCATCATAGATGAAAAGAAACATCTAATGAAACCAAAGAACGGATATATATATATATATATGTAATTTTAAAAGGAATAAATTTAATTTCACTATAGATTTAAATATTGAAGTTGCATAAATCTTCTTTGGTAAGTGTGTTACATCAATCTCTTTAGGTTAGGTGTTTAATACACACGAAATTTCGGATGAAAATGTTACCATTATGACCATCACAACAGCATAAAGATAATCGTGGAGAACTGATTTTATTGGTTCTTACTGTTGGATGTGTCGGCAAGTTTGTGAATTATTTGTGCCCCAGCAAACCGTTGATGATAAACTTTCAAAGATTTAGTAGCCATATATAGTCATTAGCGAATATAGGATTATAGAACTTTTATCCAGCATATATAAAAAAGGATCGAGTTGTGTAGGGTTTGGTTGGCCAAACATAGCAAAAAAAATTACTAGTTTAGTTAAATTTTTTGAAAGAGTACGAGTTTGTTATGATATACAAAGTTTGGATGCAAATATTAGTATATAAACTCTAGAAATTTTGAGTTTTCTATAGATGATGGTGAACTGTGCATTAGTGTCCTTTATATCTGATATCTAGTTTGTATTTTTGCGGTTTAGTGTTATTACATTACGATTTCAATCATGGTTGATCATTATGGACATTTTAAATGACAAGAATATCCAAGTCTTCCACATAAATTGGTATAGATTTCAATCTGAGATTAATCATAAGTTTATTTGAGGTTTGACACATTAAAATATACATGACGTAGAGTTGAGTTTGGTGTTCAATTATAAATTCTTTGCTTTCTTAGTGTAGTTTCCTTCTAGTGAATTGTTAAGATATTTATAAAATGCTATATTAATTATATTACACGAAACTAAGGTGGCATATCTAATTATTATAAAAGGGTTTTGAATATGCCTAACATGGAGCACATATACGCAAATAGAACAAACTAAAAGTGGAGGAAAAATGCCAAAAAGACATGATGGGAGGAACCCGGCTAGCTTATACACCAAAATAAACTAGTTTTCCCTTTTGTTAGATTTGGACCCAAATGCACTTTTTCGGTTGTTTTCCTAAATTTTAATATAAAAGCTCTATTTTGCAGTAAAATTTTCTCCAACCCTACTCCATTTTCAATACCAAAATTGTGTAAACTCATTTTTCCTCCAAATATGGAGTAATCCTATTTTTTACTCTATTTTGGAGTTAAACTTTTTTTTATTTATAAATTAGTCCTTAAAATTTCAAGATATATGATTTGAAGAGTTATAATAATTTATTTGACAAACAAATATAAAAACTTATATTATTTTTTAAATAGAAAATATAATAACATAAAATCAAACTGATAATAATTTTTTAAAACATAAAAAACTGAAAATAAAAATACATAAGATAAATTTAAAACAACAATAATAGTCACTTAATTAGTTAATAATCTGGTAAATGGCTTCCAGATCCACCCAAATTACAAAACTATTGTCCAAACGTAGCAAGTTGAGGCGAATTTTGTTGATATTGTTGTTGTTCAAGCCTTTTTCGATAAATCCTTCACTACAACAAATATGTACATTCTTAGCGCGGAAAATCTGCTATCATATGTCATACATATTTTATGAACTGTTGTGTCATCCGCAGCTATAGTAGGTGCCTCTCATAAGATATCATTTTTCCGAATGCTACGATAGGTACATATATCATAGCATTTTTTGAACGCTTTTAATTATTTTGCTATAGCATATTCCTTTTTTGTAAAACAATTATGAAAACTCATATTTCGTGCTATGATATGATATGTTCGTCTACAAAAGCAATTATTTTTTGCTATCACATAGTTTTTTAGCACGTTGCTAAATGCTATGATACCCTAATTTATACATTAATTAAATAATTTAACGACTCATCTTCTGTGCTATAATATATGCTTCTACAATAGCATTTCACAATTGTCATACTTAATGAGATTTCAGATAGCTATGTATTAGCTCTATTGTCCCATTTCAACCCTGTTATATATTTAGAAATTAAATCATTCATAAAAATAAGTCTGAATCCATTACACCAAACATAACACAAGTCTACATATTCATCATTCAACAAACATAACACAAGTCTGAATTAAAAACAGAAAAGACAAGTCATAAGTTCATTAGCCTAGTCTTAAACTAATTAAAACTAGCTAACCTGGACCAAGTTTTTTCATTCCCTGCAACAATCAACAATGACTTACATCAGTTTTGCAATAACAGTATCATATGTACAATCTAAGATCAAGCATCACACGAACTACAACACTTACCTCAGTTTCTTTAAATCAAAAGATGACCAATATATCCATTGGCCATGTAATAGATGAACCAAGTGCATCTCTCATATACTGGATTTCATCTGATGTCCTCCAAACTGCTGCATCATCTACCTTCACCACATCCACCCAAACTCTAGCTGCATCAGCCCCCAATGTAACAAAGTGGACCTTCTGCTCTGGGTCCACTGAATGCACACGTCTTTTAGCAACAGCCCGCTTCTTTCCATTAATATCTATTAATTTGCACTTCTGATTTTCCTTGATAACTGGATCAGCTCCATGTTTACGCTGCGAAGTTCAGAATATAAACCATTAATGTGTTTTCAATAATAACCAGAAGCAACTTCATAACTTATCCAATAAAATTACCGGAGATCTTCGCAGAGGTGCCAGACTTTTCGCTGGAGACTTTGTAGTTTTTGCTGGAGACTTCTCAGCAAGAGATTTTGAAGAGGTTGCTGCAGATTTTCTTCCTGCAGATGTCTCCATACGAGTTTTAGAACCTGGTGCTGTTGATTTTCCTCCTGAATTCTGGTCATGAGATGATGCAGAATTTTGCAGAGGAGATTGCTGTCCTGTTGCATCTGTTTTGTTTTCATAGACAACGTTTTTGGCAGGCCATGCTACAAAATTATTTAAACAGTCCTCAAGGAATGTAAAATCCTTATTAGGCCTCCATATATATGTCTCTGGTTGAGGTACCACATCCACAAATACTTTAACACCCCTAGGTCCGATTTCCAGTCCATTAACCATTGCTTTTGGTTCTTTTGTATGCCAACGTCCTTCAGCAACAACTATGTCATCTGAAGAAAAATCCAGTAGCTTGCATTTGTTCAAAGCATTTGTTCTTGGGCCCTGTCAAACACATTCATACTCATCACTGCATGACCAAGTCATTTTGCTAGATACTATGCTACTGGATAATAAACTTTACCATGGGTATAATGTCTTCTGGTTGGAGCCCCTCGTCTAGGTTAAGACAATTGGGTGCACGCCATGCAATCATCTGTCCAACGACTTCTCCAATTATCATCATGTTAGTGGCAGGTCTCCAAAGGAATGCATCTGGTACAGTAGCAATGTCAACCAAGACTTTAAGATCCTTATCGCCTAATTTACCGTCATTCGCCATCTCTTATGGATCAGAAGAAATGATACGCCCCTCAGCAACGTTTCCCTCTTCACCACCCCAATCAGTCAAGACACACTTGGGTTGTGATATGTTGTTCACACTCTATAAAATGTTTAATAAAACAAAAAAATATCAGACTATATATAAAAAACCAAAACCAGATGGATCTGAGATGAATGATTTACCCTTGCAGCTGAGTTTTCACCAACTTCAGGTTCTAGTGTCTGTAAAAGCAAATTAAAACTCAAATCGTTATCTAATAATTCAGCAGCTCCATATATATATATAGACTTTTCTAACCTCTGGCTATTTTATTTTGTAACTCATTGACTTTTTTCTGGAGTTTTTCTTGATTCTCTTTCATTTCAGCCATACACTTATTCTTCATTTCGAAATAAGCTAATTTAGTCTTAGTCATGTTTCTACCCATTGCCCTCATCCTACCAGGATTATCAGGTCCTAACAGTTGGGTAAGTGTATCTCCTCCTTCATTAGTTGTATTTGATGGAGTACCACTAATAACAATCTAAGCTGCTTTTTTCTGCAAATCAAAAGAGCCAGAGTCATGTGCTAAAATGTAACTGAAAAACCAACTTGTTGAATAATGAATTTTATGCTCACTCACAATCTTTTCAGCGGCATTCGTATTCACTGGTGTACCATCTCTCTTGGTACGCGACCTGACCCAGACTGATAGCCATGTCACATCAGATGGGTCTTCACTACCCATTTTCTACCTCTTCATTGACTTGCTTCTCTTTCTTTTGCTTTTTATTTCCTTTAATTTTCTTTCCACGTCCCATTTTAATTCACCTGAAACAAATGACATAAGATAGAGTTAGATCAACAAATTACAATTAGTTAAGTATATCTCAACAAATAAACAAACAACTAACAAGCACTCAATGACCAAGCAATCATCAGACAGATCAAAGAAAACAATTGTATGAAAATGATAAAGAAGCTACATTTCACACATATATGCCTTCACAATCAGTTCGGGCATTTTCAGCTTCATCCATGGAAATCTCCATGTCAACATCTGATGGTAATGGCCCAAAGTCTGTAATTCCTTCTTGAAAATCTTCCTTACTGTAACTTCTTGAAGGACCTTTCATAACAACATACCAACTTGATGACTCATCTTCCCTAGAGTAAAACACTTGCTTTGCTTGAGAGGTTAATATGTATGGATCTCTTGAAAAAGAGATTTGACTAGGCCTGGGCATAAAACCCGAAAACCGAAACCCGATCCGAAACCGACCCCAAAAATCCGATCCGAATCGGATTCGGTTATGCCCTAAAACCCGATCGGTTATAATCTAATTTAATTTTCGGATTCGGTTCGGTTTCTATCTGAACCGAAATTTATTCGGATAACCGAAATAAACTGAAGTATATAAGGTATTTTTCTATTATGACTAGCTAACCCTAATCCAACAGCTGCCACACTCGAGACTCGACTTTTCTCTCCCTTCTCTCAATTATTCCTCATTCGGCTCTTCGATTCTTTGTCGCTCCGGTGAGTATTCGATCAAATTGGACTCCATAGCTCCGGTGGATGCTTCGTCGCCTCTTACACCACCATCTCCTCCTGCAACTTCACTGAGAAATCAATCCGAGGTAATTTCTAGGGTTCTTCTCTTTTGATTATGTTTCTTCCTCTTCGATTTTGTTTGATTCTGGTTTCAAAAATCTGTGATTTAGTATGGTTTTGGTCTCGATTAGGGTTTATAACTGAGATAGTTAGTGAAATTTTAAATATGTTTATAACTGATTCAAGGTTGTGAATTTCTAATTCGGCTTTGTTGATAATGTTGATTTTCACTCTGTGTTAGTGTGTTTACTGATTCGAGTTGACTATTGTGTTAAGGTGGAGTTTGATTCGGGTTGAATAATGAGTTAAGTATCTGATTTGTGTCTTTGTCTATGTGTAAGGTCGACTATTGATTCGAGTTTATTGATAATGTTAATTTGTTAACTGAGTTAGACTTAGGTTGTAAAACTAGAAGCTTTGTGCCTCTTTCTCTGTGTAAGTGATAAACTGATAAAGTTGATTTTTTGCAGATGGATTCTTAAAACCTGAATGTAGATGATGACCTTGATAATGAGAATGGCTATGGTGAGGGAATAGAAGCTAAACGTTCAAGCTAGAAGAAAGTAGTTCCCAAAAGTGCAGATAGCTATGTCTGGTCTACTAAGCCAAAGAAGAAAAAGTCCAAGTACATGGTCTTGGGTATATGAACATTTAACAAGAGATGGAGACGATAAGAACACATGAAACATGTCGAAGGGTTCTGTTTGTGTTTTTTTTTTCTTTCTGTTTTGCACAAATTTTAATTAGCAAATTTGAGTTTTTAAGGATTTTTCGGATTTTTTGGTTTTTTTGGTTAATTCGGGTTATTAATCCGAACCGAATTCGATTTATTAAAAATTTTGGGTTGTTTTCAGGTTACAAATCATTTTACTTAACCGATCCAAATCCGAATAAATCCGATCCGAACCCGATCCGAAACTCAATCGGGTACCGTTCGGATCCTAAATACTCCTACCCGATTGACCCGAAACCCGAATAACCCGACCTGAATCCGAATCTGAATCCGAAAGCCCAGGCCTAGATTTGACTATGATTCAAATTAACAAGTGTGAATCCATCTTCCACCTTCACTCCATTACCCAATACTGCCCATTGACACCGTAATAGAGGGACGTAAAAAACATTATAATCCAACAATATAATGTCAGTTACTTTGTCGTAGTATGTTACCAAATCAACGACCTATGAAGTGTCTTTAGCACTAGATCTACAGATTGTCGTAGCCTCATAGATAACCCCACTATTCTGACTTTTCCTATCAACTGATCTTGTGTGAAACCGTTACCCATTTACTATGAAACCAGTGTAAGACCGTGCAAAAATACATGGACCATATGACAACCACTTAAGTGTTTCACTATGTTGGTTTGAATCAAGAGGTATCTAGCAAAATAAAAAAACAATTAAATAAACAAGTCAGAAACCTAATGACCAAAACTTATCGTAACAAAAAAAATTAAAATAACTAGCCTTTTCTTTTAGCCAAGTTGCGAAATTCTGAGTATGCATACTCCATAACATCGAGGCATCACGTCTACATCTTCCATTTGAGTCTTGTAGATATTGCAGGTGCATACTTGTACCAGATTTAAAATGAAAAGGTATCAGTATGTTTTTCATAAATGGAAATGGCTAATGAACAAGAAAACTGTGGAACTTACTCAACATAAGGATCCACGACAAACATATTTTGGATGACAACAAGATGTGATATTTTCTTCTCAATTTCAGTAAGAGTAATTGAAGTTCCTGCAGATATTGGACGCCCCTCAAGTATGGAGATGTTCTCGTACTCCATATTTCTATCTACTTTATCTTGAACTTTTGTTGTCTTCTTCAGAAATTCAGAACAAAACTGGATGCATTCTTCAGCAAGATAAGACTCAGCTATACACCCCTCTGGTCTTGCAGGGTTTCTCACAAAGTCTTTCAGAACTTTCATATACATGTAAAGTGTGAAGATTGATAGATTAGCAACAGAAACAGAACAATAACAATTCAGTCTAATACAACAAATACAAGTTATACCTTTCAAATGGGTACATCCATCTAAAATGGACTGGTCCACCTAGCCGGGCTTCCCTTCCTAGATGTACCGTCAAGTGCACCATGATATCAAAGAAACTTGGAGGAAAAAATCTTTCAAACATGCATAGAGTTTCAACAATCTCTGCTTCCATTAACAAAATCTGCTCCCTATCAATAACTCGCTGACACAAATGGTTGAAGAATGTGCATAAGCGTACAATTGCTACCCTTGGACCTTTAGGTAGCAAACCTCTAAGTGCAATCGGAAGAAGATGTTGCATTAAGACGTGATAATCATGTGATTTCAGACCTGTGATCTTACAGTCATCTAGTGATACGCCTCTTGATATGTTTGAACAATATCCATCTGGTCCTTTGAAGTCAAAAAGTCGCCTACAAAAGGTTTTCTTCTCTGTCTTGGACAAAGACCAAGGTGCTGCTGGAAGGTATATTCTTTTACCATGGGTGTTAGGGTGCAGATCCTTCCTAATACCAAGCTCCTCTAGATCTTTACGAGCATTCAGACCATCTTTTGATTTTTCCACAATGCAACAATGTAGATATGATATTGCAGCCACATTTCTTTCCACATGCATTACATCTAAGTTATGCCGAACCGGGAGTTCCTAACCAACACATATAGAAAACACATAACCAAACTTAAACAAATCTTAAATGATGAAATCTGAATTCATAAAAGAATCAAATGACAGTAGAAGATACCTCCCAGTAAGGTAGCTTGAAAAAGATTGACCTTTTCTTCCATCTTGATAACTCCTCTTCATCTACTTTTACTTCTTCCTCTTCTTCATCCTCTGATTCAGTGGATAAATCCTCACTGTCAGAACCTAATCCAGTACAATCAGTACGTTTTCTCTTACGTGCAGATTGTTTGAAATTACCAAAGTCATTTCTGAAATTTTTCAGGTTTTGAGAAATTTCCTGACCAGATAATATTCTTCCATTTCTCCTATGTTCAGCTTTTCCATCAAACCATGACTTTTTCCCCCTAAAAATATGTGTTGGTGGCAAACCCTTTATGTGGCACATATAGACATGTTTTCTACTGAAATTTAACCACATACTATCTGTATTTTTCCCAGATAAAGGATAGCCCATGTTACGCTTTACTTTGCAGCCTGCAAGATTCCCATACGCAGGAAAGTCACTAATCTTCCAAAGCAGCATTGCCTTAAGAGTAAACGTAGATTTATTGAAAGCGTCATATGTTAACTCTCCATTGTTCCACAGATGGGTTAGATCCTCTATGAGAGGTTCTAAGTAGATATCAATACTAGTACTAGGCTGTTGTGGACCAGGAATCAACAATGTAAGCGTTATGTTCTCCTTCTTCATGCATAAGTCAGGTGGAAAATTATAATTTACTAGCAAAACAGGCCAGCAAATATACCTGGTGTTTTTCATGTTAAAAGGATTAAATCCATCTGTGGAAAGTCCTAGCCTCATGTTCCTTTCTTCAGCTGCAAAGGAAGGGTATTTGTCATTCATCTGATCCCATGTGACTGAGTCCACTGGGTGACGAAGTTTCCCATCGCTGCTCTTGTTACTAACATGCCACCTTAAATTCTTAGCCATTTCCTCAGACCTAAACATTCTCTTCAGCCGTGGGATTATCGGAAAGTAGCGTAATAATTTCTGTGCGACACCTTTTTTTACTTCACCAGTATGTAAGTTAGTCTTCCATCTTGAAGCATTGCATTTCGGACACTTCTCCAGTTTTTTGTACTTCTTTCTGAATAGACAGCAGTCATTGACACAGGCATGAATCTTCTGGTAACCCATATCAAAGGATTTCAGGAATTTCTTCACGTCATACAGTGATGTGTGTAGCACATTATCCTCTGGTAACATCTCCGGCAATGTGTCTAGCAGATCATTGAAGCTCTTGTCAGACCAACCATTCTGTGTCTTCAGTCTGAATAGTGATACAATAGCCGACAACTTGCTATGGTTTACACAACTAGGATATAGTGGTGTTTCAGCATCTGCAAGCTTTGCAAGTAACTCATCTTCTTTTTTGTCCTCACCCTCTGCAATATCACCCAAGTCAGCCTTACTACCAAACTCTTCATCCAAAAAATCAGCAGCTTGATATAACCCATATATCTCAGAATTCCACTGACTTAAGCTGTTTTTTCCTTCAACAATTGAGTTCAATTCTCCATGGTGATACCAATCAGACCGCATCTTATAAGCCTCATCCATTCCCCGTCTTACAAGATGATCAACAACTACACTGCCTGAGTGGCGATCTATATTACGACAGTCAATGCAAGGACATATAATCATATCAACGTCTCCCAAAGCCGCAGCCACAACCCTTACAAAATTTGACGCCCCTCTCTCATAAGCAGGATCAGCTCTTTATTGCAGAAAATGATATATAGAAAAAAAAAAGTAAAGTCTCCAAACCCCTACTGAAACCTAACCTATATTATTGAATCTCTTACCTGCAAAGATGCACCCATTCCTTGTCCACCATTATATGTTCTAACTTTAATTAAAACCTTTAAAACAGTAATTCAAACAAGAAGCACCCAATCAAAGTTATGCAAAGACTGTTCCAAATATGACAAGAACTCAAGGTCAAACAAATCAACCATATACAATCGTCTCAAGTTCAGAAAACTAACAAAGTACACTATGTCAAACATGTACACTTAAAGAATTATACTATGCTAAACACTTATCTGAATAAAACAAGACAAAACAACAACAATCACAATAATGCACTATTATAACAATCGTAATTAAACCACAAAACAAAAGAATCACAACTACTCTGAACATGGATAGATTGACTAACATGTCGTGTGATTAGAACAACATAAAAGCTTCAGTTCCCATATTGTAATCAGCAACACTTGCAAAACAAAAACGTAATCAGTACATGTTTCATCAAAACCCATGTTGAAAGTTATGTATCCAGCACATTGAAACAAAGAGATATGGCTTTAGTCTATTATGTCTGAGATTTCATTCAATCATAACAAAATTGAATTCCAAGTATGCAAACGAAATCTTGTAACCTATGCAAACAAAATCCAAGTATTAAGAAAAAATTGAATTTCAAGTATTACTTCAGAGAACATATGCAAACGAAATCCTGTAAATCAAAACTATAGATTCCAAAATTGTTCATTCTTAATAACCTAACCTAAACTAATTTGGGAATTCTTGAACAATCGCAAAGAAAAGAGACATGCAACAACATTAAGAAAATATATCGATGGAAATAAAGCCTAAAATCGACACTATCAAAACTGCAATCAAACTTAAATTAAACAAAGATCGAAGGACAAAAATGAGAGCAAAGAAGAAAGGAATAAAAGTCTTCGGTAAACATGCCTTCGATTTGAGCTCAATGTTGGTTTCGATGGTGAATGTCGCTCGGTGTGAGTTGACGAAATCGTGAAAGGCGATGGGGTTAAGGGCTTTAGCGAGTTTCAACGGTGGTGGCGGCGAGTAAACAGGTCGCTGGGAGAAGATTCAATTTCTGGGTGTGAGTTGTTTAGTGTTTAGGACTTAGCTTTTTCGAGGGAGAAGTAAAAGAGAGAAGGGAATTATTTTGGTTAAGTTTGGCGGACAAAGTCAGTTTTGTTTCCCGCTTATTGATTATTTATCAATGGCGTTTAATAAATGCTATTATAGAGTAATCAAAAATTAAACTCATCTTTGATAACAGTTGAAAAAAATGCGCTATGGTATTGTGCTATCAATGTAGACTTTTTTTGTAGTGCTTGTTTGTTCAACTTGAACATATGCACGAAGATTTGGATCTGGTATCAAGTTCAAGTCTTGGAACAAAAGATTGTTTTGTTCTTTAAATTCTTTCAAGGCATAGTTCTTACTTTGAATCTCCAAATGTTGTTGTCTTTGTGCATTTGTCTTCTTCAATTGCTACAAAAATAGCTTATGTATTTCTTTCTTCTAAAATGTTGATAACAGCTGATGTTTCATCATCAATTTTTCTTTTAAATTTGAATTTTTTAATTTCAATTTGTCGTTGAGAGGAAGAACCGCCAATAATCTCATCACCATTTATATTCGAAGAAAATGAAGACAAACCTGGAGATGCTTGAGTAGTAGAATCATGGTTAGAATTTTATGTCTCTAAATATGTGTATTCCAAAATTATGGGTTAATTTATAAATTATATAAATAAAGTGTATTATTAGCAATTAACAAAAGAGAAAATAAGAAAATACTTAGAATATTTTTTTTGGAGTAAAAAAAGGTGTATTATATTAGAGAGAAATCTAACTGCATTATGGAGTTACTCTATTTTGAAGTAAAAAATAGTGTAATACATTGGAGATGTTCTAATGGAAGTAGAGATGTAATAGTCTAATCATTATGCAATTATACAACTCTTTCTGTCGTACAGATATAATATACATATTATGTTTTTCGTTCGTTTTATATTATTGTATATGCAAAGTTTGTTTTCTTTAAATAATTTCATCCAATCTGTATTTTTTTGGATTACTCAATTTGTTCTCTTTTCTATTTTTAATATTAAAATTATACTCCAGCGTCCCCCGTAGTTCGATACATGTGGTCGAAATATACTTTTGCCAAAATAATAATTTGTTATACACATTCATACGTGTGTATAATTTTTACATTCATACGTGTGTATATAACTGTATATACAGTTCTACGGATAATGTGATCCAAAGATTTCTTGTTGTATCTATTGGATATTGTCCTTGATTCTCCTTATATGCAAATAATCGTTTAATTATCTTGTATTAACAAGTTGTAGTATTTTTTTTCTTTTACTGCTTGTGTTAATGACATTCTTAATGTATCATATAAACATGAATAAATATTGGGCCAAGTAATAATTTTCTTCAAGAGTTTTGGTCTAATCTGATCTGAATTTAATTCCATGCAACTTTTAGATAAAAAATTGACTGATTATAGACTGATTTTTTTCCAGAAAAGACTCTGTTTAGTCTTTTTACATAATGTGGCAAGTTTTTTTAACCCAGACATTAGGAGATTTTTTTTAAGAAGGGCAAAACTCCATATATTAAGTTGTCGGAACAAGACTCTCATCAAAAAAGAGTGAGTCGGGAGCCGACTGATTTACATGGGAGAAGACAACATCACATGATCTTGCACATTTTGTAAAATGATCTGCACGTGTATTAGTTGTATGAAGAATAAGCTTAATACTAAAATATACAAAGGAATCTCTAAAAAACATAAAATCCTTCAATTATGATGCAAAAGTTGGCCAATTTTCAATATTAAACGTCATAGAAATAAAAGCCAAACACTCCGTCGCAATAAGGATGTGGTCCATCGAGAGCTAGATCAACCGCTAGAGTTGCTTCGCCAATAAGGCGAGATTAAAAGTGCAAAACACCAGCATCGATCGACACTCTCCTAGTCTCGATCGACATCCTCATGAGATTTTGCAATCTCCCCGTGTCCAGAATACTGACATCGATCGAAACTCATCCAGTGTCGGTCGATACCAGTTATCCGCCAGTGCTGTTTCGGCTGCAGACCACTTTTCTGCTGAGGAATCTTTGGCTGTCACCACTCCTGCTGAACCTTGGTATGCTGACATAGCTAATTCTCTTGCTGCGGAGTACGAACCAATGCATCTCAAGAAGTATGAAAAGAAGAAGTTTATGCGAGATGTCAGACGATTCTTTTGGGATGAACCTTACTTGTACAAGCACTGTTCTGACGGGATTTACAGAAGATGTATCGCTGAGGCTGAGATGCCAGAGGTTCTATATCACTGTCATGGATCTGAGTATGCTGGGCACTTCGCCACATTCAAGAAAGTTTACAAAGTTCTACAAGCTGGTTTATGGTGGCCTACACTGTTCAAGGATGCTCACGCTTTTATCTCACATTGCGATGTTTGCCAGAGAAGAGGGAAGATCAGTAAGCGACATGCGATGCCACAAAACTTCATCCTCGAAGTAGAAATTTTTGACTGCTAGGGTATCGATTTTATGGGGCCATTCCCTCCATCGCGATAGAATAAGTACATCTTGGTCGCTGTAGATTAAGTCTCCAAATGGGTGGAAGCGATTGCTAGTCCTACCAATGACTCTTCCGTAGTTCTGAAACTGTTCAAGACCATTATCTTCCCTCGATTTGGAGTACCTCGGGTTGTAATAAGTGATGGTGGCACTCATTTTATCAACAAGATCTTCAAAAAACTGCTGAGGAAATACGGCGTGCATCATCGCGTCGCCACACCTTATCATCCTCAGACAAGCGGACAGGTTGAGGTCTCCAACAGACAGATCAAAGAGATTTTGGAGAAGACAATTAGCGCTACACGGAAAGACTGGGCAACGAAGCTCGATGATGCACTTTGGGTTTACCGAACCGCTTTCAAGACACTACTCGGCACCACACCATTCCATTTGCTGTACAAAAAAGTATGTCATCTTCCAGTTGAGATCGAGCACAAAGCAGCCTGGGCTACCAAATTGATGAACTACGACATCAAGTCTGCTGCTCAAAGGCGATTGGTTCAACTAAATCAGCTAGATGAGATCAGACACCTCGTCTATGAAAACTTCAAGCTGTACAAGGAAAGAACTAAAGCTTATCATGACAAGAAGATCCTTTCTCACCACTTTAAACCGAATGACCAGGTACTTCTGTATAACTCTCGTTTACAGTTATTTCCTAGGAAATTGCGTTTTTGTTGGTCAGGTCCCTTCACAATCAAGAAAGTCTGCCCACATGGTGCAGTCATGTTGGTGAATGCTGAGGGGAAGGAGTTCACTGTCAATGGACAGCAGATGAAACACTATTGGGTGAAAGCCGCTATTCCAGATAGCCACATAATGCCTCTGGCTAAACCACCAGCTGCCTAAAAGCCCCAATGTCAAGCTAAGGACATTAAACAAGCGCCTCCCACTCCTAAAGCCTAGGACTCCTTCGGAGGTATGCTCACACAAATTGTCAGATGATATCCAGTGAATCTTTTAACTATTTGCTTTAATACTTAACCAAAATTTGGCAACTGCACTTCTCAAATTTGACACAAGTGGCTTTTGGGAGAAGAAAACACGACATTAAGTATACCCGAAGAGCTTGTGCCACTTTCTTGTTTAGAATTTCCTTCCCTCCTTTGGAGAGAAATCTTGCTGACCATGAGTTGACCCGTTTTAAAAGTCTCTCCCTTACAAAAGCAAATAATTGAGCCTTAAATCCGTGAATTTCTTCTCGAATTCCCAACTATGTACCCATTCCTCCTTAGGAAATTCCAACAATTGTTTTAATTTCCTGTATTTACTCATATGCGACTTCATGTCCAAACATGACTAATGATTTGGTGAAATTAATCTCTTATCCTGACGCTGCTTCATATGCGCAGATAATGTCTATCACCTCTTTGTTATGCTATGGGTCCGCCTTACAAAAGAATAGACTATCATTAACAAACAAAAGGTGAGACACCCGCATACTCCTACAGAAAATTCAGAGTCATTGAATTTTTCAATTAATTTCAGCCTTCCTAATCTAAGCAATGAGAGGTTTCGTACATAAGATAAAAAGGTACGGAGAAATCGGGTCGCCCTGATGAATTCTCCTTGATGGTCAAATTTGGCCTTTGGGGTCTTTGTTGATTAGCACTTTATACGAAACAGATTTGATACACTGCATGATCCATCCTATCCATCTTTAATCATAACTCATTTTCCCCATTGAAGCTTGTAGGAAGGGCCATTCCACTCGTTCATATGCTTTATTCATGTCAGGTTTAATGACCATAAACTTCTTCCTATTAGTGGGATTGGAACGGAGGGCATGAAAGTTCCCTTGTGCTATAACAATGTTATCCGTAATTACCATTCCTACTACAAAAGCTGATTGAGTAACGAAGATACGATTTGAGAGATACTGCTTAAGCCAAAGGTTCATAATTTTTGAGATCACCTTGTATCTAACATTACATAAACTAATAAGTCGAAATCCCGCCATTCGCCTACATCCTATCGTTCTTAGGGATGAGGAAAATGTGCGTCTCGTTTAGCTTATCATCGAACAAATCAGAGCTAAAGAAGTTCTTTACCATCTTTGTCATATACACTTTATCGATTCCCCAAAATTTTGGTAGAACAATGCGGTCATCCCATCAGGTTCATGGGCTTTCCCTGAATTTAGGGAGAATAAGGCTCTTTTGATTTCCTCTTCGGTTACCTTCCGTATTAATTTCTCATTCATTACTGGGGTAATCATAGAAGGGACTTCATTGAGCACAAAATGAGGTTCACTCGATATAAGGAAGAAAAGAGCTCCACAAAATAATCGACCGCCAATTTTTCAATGCTTTCTTCCGAGTCTATCCACTCTCCATTCTTATCTAAAATTCCTATAATTCGGTTTCTAGCTCTTCTGTGCTTTGTCTAGGCATGAAAAATTTGCGTGTTCTTGTCCTGTTCAGCAAGCCAATTCTTCGGTTATTTTTTTGTCCATAACTTCTTCTCGCATAATCTCCTTTTGTGATCATAAAAGGCTTCAGGAGCAACCGAATCATCTTCATATGCTACATAGATCTTGTCTTGGAACTCCTTGATTAATTTTTTCTGTATTCGACTGATTTGATCTCTTCTAAAATGAGATTGCACGTCTACGATTCTGAATTCTTTTCGAGAGAGGCCAAGTATTTTGGGAGCCACAAGCTATCCAACCTTCTTTGATTACATAAAAAAACCCTGGTTTGTCAATACATCTTTTGTCTAGTGTGAATTTCCTCGAGAATTTACTCAGAGTCGCTCTACGAGGGGTCTATGGGCCGATCCCCATATTTTTAGGTAATCCACATTTGTGTGGGAAACATATTATGTCATTCTCATTCTCCATTGCCTATGGCTCTCTATCCATAAACACTGATTCCTTTGAAATGCGAAGTCAATAAGTACACACAATTGAATCATCATCCGGAAAGGTAAGAAGGAGGATTCATATCTTTTCCTCAGGCCTCTTTACGCGTGATTTCTTGTTATTTTTTTAAAATCGCCCATATTAAACCAAGCTTCGGGTCTACTTATGCCAATACGCATCAACGGTCGAAAACATAATCTCAACATCAATCAACCGGTCATCCACTTACAAAACTTTCACTAAGGAGTCCTTAGAAAAAAAAACAATCATTTGGTTTAATTGTTTGGAGGTTATCGAAACCTAGCTCAACTTGCATAGGTAATTGAAATGCCGGCTGATCTCAAAGAAAGCACAGATACGTGTAAGAGCTCCAGCTATATACTGATTTATGCTTTGATCTTGATGCTTTGCAGATTCAAGTCTTTCTGAAATTACTTCCTCAAGGGATGAGATAGCTCCATAAACCCAAGCATGTTTTGGCGAGCATGCTGCAGAATCAGAAATGAACCAAAAAAAATGTAAAATGTAAGCAATTAATATATTGCAAATAATTCTAATTTCATACAAACTCAGAGAGTACTCTTAAAAATTGGGTCCATCGAAAGATATGTTCAAGAAAGATAAGTATATTGTGAGGCAATTCCAGGAGAGAAATTTAAAAAATACCAGAATGCACTAGTATTTTTGCAATACTTCCTGCAAGTAGTTGGTGCACTCAGACAAGTGTGTACACTATCCACGTTGCTTTGGAGCCCATCTTTAAAGTTTGAACCGGGTGCAGAATTATTCTTTTCTGATTCCAGAAATCTCCTCGACCTCTCTGAACGAGGGAAAGTGGATGGCATATGCAGAACATTCAGGTATGAGTCTGCTGATAAAGAATCATCCAATATTGTTGGTGCGCTTTTCGCCAAAAGGTCATACCTGACATGTGTTAACAACCCCAAGAATAAAATCAGGTAGTGGGTTACCAAAACCTTTTACTTTTCCCAAATCGACTGACATTAATCATGACTTTATTCTCCATTCTTACCAATTTTATATTTCCTTAGACATAAAGCTAATTAAGCTGCTTTTACGTGCTTACAACAGATCTTATTCATCATGTGTTTAAATGAAGTTTATATAGATAAAAACATTTCATCCTGTGACTGGATTAGCAAAGACATTTTCACAAGAAATAACTCTAGACTACGCCCAATACTAGGATAACAATTTTAGTTAAA
The DNA here is from genome assembly GCA_004349715.1 of Crucihimalaya himalaica. Classification (NCBI taxonomy): domain Eukaryota; kingdom Viridiplantae; phylum Streptophyta; class Magnoliopsida; order Brassicales; family Brassicaceae; genus Crucihimalaya; species Crucihimalaya himalaica. The sequence goes on from SMJT01000045.1 coordinate 2,350,145, forward strand.
CAGAGACACTTACATGGAACGAACAGTTGACACATCAACAGGCGGACCTCCTTCTATTGTATCTATTATCTCCTGAATGACATCAGGAATGTCTTCCCTCTTTAATTGAAAGGCTTGCCTGTAGAGCACAAAACAAGAAATATATAACAGCACGCAACCTAAGGTTAAAAAATATGCAAAAAGAGGGTTACATTTCATGTGTTTTGCCGCAGCTTTTAAACTATCACGTACTTGAATTTAACTCCAGCATAGCGCTCCATCCGTAATAAAGCAAGACCCCATGCTATCCAAACGGGAAAAACATCAATCTGAAATTAATCAAGTACACAAGCAGAAGTTATTGCGCAATTGTGATGAAGTGGCCTTACCATGGGCCATGGGACAGAGACTCAAGTTATAAAACTTTACCTTGCATTTCTTTCACATATACACCGCCATGCTATATCGTTCATCAAATATTAATCAGCAATGTCATTAAGAGAAGCAGTAGTTCCAGACCCTAAAGGATCTGCAGCAACTCTGCGCGCCCTAACCAGATTTCTGCCAGTGAGAGAACGTCGGATGGTTCATCCATTGACTGACTGCCAACACTGGAGCTGCCAGCTTCAGAAGATAGATCATCAACATCTCTACTTCTTTCACCATTGTTAGTGGTCGATTCAGTGGCACCTAGGAGATTTCTCAGCAACGATATTTCATAAGATAAACGCTGCACAAACAGGCCATGATTATTTTGGTCATCCAAATCAGTTAAAAGGATTATAGAACTAACAAGGTCCACCATATATTTCTTAGATATAGAAGACACCCTTCAAATATGATTAAGGGACAGTAATTTAGATAAAAACTGTCATACATGCACAAATGCCTCTGTCGCACGATATGCTCAGCCAATTGTTTCAGCAGATGCACCCTCTGACAACTGTTTGGAGCTTAATAAGTTCATCATTTGCCTGATGCATAGGTCCATGGCACTTCTTGCTGATACTAGCTCATCTGAACATTGTGAGAGCAGAGCCTAGAAGAAGAGCAGTGTCATAAAAGTTCGAAGCTTACGCTTACTGCCACAAGTGGTAATAAGAATAGCAATACCTTGAAGACAATAATAACTGGGGTGCTTTCATATTTGTAAGATGCACAAACAGCTTCATTGGTCGTGTCGCCACTTAACATCCATTATTCAGCAATAGAAACAGAAGGTAGCCTATCTTGCCCATCTGCCAAATAAGATGATCACTGGTCCTCTTGAATACCAGTCATCACCTCCGATGCAGCTCTCTCAGAAGCCCCCAGTCCGGAATTCTGTCTTTAACGATAAACATCCTTTGACGTTGTCCTGTTTTCATCCATGGAAATGCCCTTCGAGCCTCTCTCTGAAAATTGCTTAAGCTACTAGTGAAGGATGCTTTTACTGCTGGTCCTGCTCTTGGCTTTTGTCGTAGCCTTGACGCAGACACAGATATTCGAGGTTCTCTCGGGGCTGGGCTATTGTAACAAAACTGGCTTTTGCCGCATAGGCCATGATAATATAGTTATCTCTTAATGCTGGAGACCCTTTGAGTATCTGAAGGAAACATAAAAGTAAGTCTCAGAAAGTTACAAAAGCAAACAGCCCAAGGAAGAATAGAGAAAATTACTTATCCGAAAGATATATTGACATGGTCAATAGTTATAGAAGTGCATTTCACAAGAATAGAGATGATATTCAACAAAGTAGCAAAAGTGAAAGAATCATTGAAAATATAAAGATTACCTCAAGATTTACCAGTAGAGGCATATTGTAGTTGTTTTCTCATCAGCAGAGCTTCAAATATTAAATTGGGATGCTCATGAAGTGAAGAGCATCTCTGTTGCCAAGGAAGCGGCAATGCAGCTAACACTTTCGGACCTAAAGCCCAAGAATTAAGCCAGGCGACTTCAAACTCCGACATATCGCTGTCCCGTCGCTTCAGAAAGAAATGGACCTACACAATACATGAAACAGACATTTTTCAAAACCCAACAGAAAATTATGACATCGTAACGCCATGAAAAAAGAAGAAAAAGTTGTTACCAAAAGCTGTTTTGAACGAAGGTCAGGTAATAGTTCCATTGCACCCATAACCACTGGTAGAGCATCAGAAGATTCTTGAAGTGAATATAGAAATCGAGATGCTTCTGAAGGACCACCACCACTGAGTGGATCAGTTGTTAGAAGCTTTACAAGCTGCCGTCCTTGTAATTATCTTCTAAGATCTATTGATAATCTTGCACTTTCAGCCACTTCCAACGCAGCGGAAAAAGCTCATTTCCCCGCCAATCTCAGAGCCAAACCTTCAGGGTCTTCTTTACATTCGGCTTCTACCTGTTTCCCATTCAGATATTTGAGAGTGACACACCTCAAACAAATATGCATATCAAGATCCAAATATGATCTCAAACAAAAGGAAGAAACATAACCTCTTGCCAGCTATTATGGCGGTCATCTACACAAAGTATGTGGCTGTACTTCTGCATAGCTTGTCTCCTATGCAACACCTAGATGCAAAAAGAAAGATGAGAAAATGGGTCTCGATTGATTGATTACAGGGTAATTGAGAACTAAAGTAACTCCCTTGTACCTCAAGACTAATTGGATCGCTTACTAAGAGATGACTACTACACATCGTAAGAACATTTGCTCTGAACATTTTCTCGATGACCATGTCTGATCCCTCCCCTTTGAGTACGTCAAGTTCTGGGTTTTCATCAGCGAGTGCTCTCGCTAGGTTATGAAGCTTACCTATTGTTTGTAAGAAAAACAGTTAGAACTACATGAAATGTCTAAAAATAAGTCAATTGCATACTACAGCATAAGGAAGACGAGAAAAAATACCACTCAGGAATTGTCGCTTGCCCCTATGAGCATCCTTAATCATTTGATGTAGCATTGCAAGAGCAAGATCTTTTTTCCCTGTCTATGAGATTCTGTGCAAGATGAAATTATGGTATCTCCACCAAAATATATTGCCTCCATCCTCAAACATCCATCACCGTATCATAACTCTAGCAACCCACAAGTTGCCTCTGTATATTACAGCATAAAGCATCGAAAACATCAGAGTGCTTCCTTCAGTACTACTCGTATCAACATCAAATTTCAACCTCTCAACACCCAACTCCAAAACACCTTGCAAAACCCTTAGACAACCTCCTAATCCACCATTTTCAGCCCTCTTCTCTTCCAAATCCCCACCCTTACTCTCCAATTCGACTCTCTGATCTTCTTTAATCCTATCCGTCACACGGTCGATCAAAACCTGGACCATCAACAAGAAATCCGCAGTCAAACTAAGAGTCTCGGAATCAAATCTCCAAGGCGAAGTAGGATTTTCGATTCTCAGAAGTTAAATCTTGGAGAGGAACGAGAGAAGAGACGGCGAAGGACAAGAGCGTGACCAAAGGACATTCTCAAATCTTCCAGCGTTAGAGACGATGGTTTGGAAAATCGTGAGTGCAAGGTTAGGGTTACGAACCCAGAGAGCGAGTAACGTAGCCTTCAATGGCTCGAATTGAGCCAGATGAAGGTGATTTGCCACGAGACGAGAGAGAATCTCCGTTTCTTTATCCATGGCCGTCACGAACTCCGATCACTAAGTGCAAGAATTTTAATATTAATCTTAAAATTTCTTGCTCGCTCCCTCTCCTCACTCGGTAGAATCTGAAGTATCGTAGAAAGTTTTTTGTCAAGAATTGTGTTCTTGGAATCGTCAACGGAACGATAGCTCCACTGACCTAACAGGTCTAACAAAATTCCCAAATGACCCAGTTTTAAAAACCTTTCCTTTATTCTTTTCATTTAAATCGAAGTTTAAGTAAATGACCGTTTGTTTGACAAAAAAAAAAAAAAGTAAATGACCGTTGACAACAAAAAAAATTGAGGCAATCTAAAAACTTTAAGAGCCTTGCTTAGTTAATGAACCAAGGTCCAACCAACGAAATCCACCCGAATTGATGAGTCTGGATATGTAATCGGGTCACCCACCCATTCCTTATTAAAAATATGAAAAAAACTATTTTTTATCTTCTACCTCTTTCCGCTTCTTTTCTCTTTTTTCTCTCTTCTTCGTTTTCTTCGTTTTTTATTCCTCTTTTCTTAGTCTTTTTTCTTTGAATGTTAAATTATTATTCACCAAAAAAAACTTTTGTAAAATAAACAATAAAATATATATTTTTAAATAAACTAAAAGCAGAAAATAATTTTCCCCATCTAGTTTGGTCGTGATCCAAACTAGAGTAGTAGTCCCTCATCCATTTTGTTTATTGTCTGGAGATTTGATAAATGGTTTCGAATTTGTATGTCGATAAAAAGGCATTGTAGAAGTGGACTGGTCTCCATGTCTACGCTTGTTCTTTTCGTTCCAAATAGCATGCAGACAAAGCTGGAAGACATATCGGATTAAGAGTCGCTTGGAAGGCTTAAATCGAGTGTCTAACAACAACGACACTATGTCATTGCATCTTGTTGTGTAGTTTGATGTAAGCAGGCCCTTGTTGTGTAGTCTTATCACAAGTTCAGTCAAATGCCAAAAATAATTTTTGTCTACGCAAATCAAGTCCAGTCTTCTAATTTATGACCAGACTTGTTTAAAATAGTAAAAATGTTTGATTGCATGAAAATAATTTTTGTGTACGCAAATCAAGTCCTGTCTTCTAATTATTTTCTATATAGTTTCTTTATAATAAGATCTTTGACATTTTTTTATTTTTGCCACATGTCAGAATCTAGAATCGATAAACATAACACGTGTCGCAATCTTGTGAGTTACCAACTTTTAAAATTATACTTTATATAATAAGATATTTTAGAAATTATGAGCAAACCCAAAATAATTTTTTTTAAAATAGAATTTAATCACCCGGAAAATAAATATATAATATAATATTGAGAACGCCTAAACAAAATTATTCACCAATAGAAAAATCTAACAAAATTACAATTAATTGTTATATATAGGTTGATTTATTTTTGTTTAAATAGTATTTATTTATTTTTAATTATATTTGACTTTTTTTTTTCTTTTTCTTTTTCATATCGACATAAAAATAAATTAGTGTTGTTATTGTAATTATTTTTTTATTGTGTTTTGAATTATAGCCATTTTCAGAAAATAGAATAAAAACCAACCAAAATTAGAACAAATTTAATAATCATAAAAATATATAAATAAATAAAAGTTACGACAACCTCATAATAATAAAATGAAATAACTTTAAAAATTAAAAAAAAATGTTTTACCAATAGAAGAAAGTTGAAGCTAGATGATGTTTTGATTCTTGAGAAGATATGAGACTACTTATTTGTTTATATAGAGTTTAATATTTACAATTATCTTTCTTTTAGGATTAGAAATTTTTTTAATCATGAAAGTTTATTCTTTTTAAGAATTAGTAAGTTGTATAATTTACTTAATAAATTTTTATTTTCTGAATAATGGTAGTTAATTATCTTTATGTATAATTTCGTTATAATAATCTTTGCCAAAATTTTGAATCGATAAACATGACATGTGTCGCGATCTCGTGAGTTAGCAACTTTAAAAATTGTACTTTATATAATAAGATAGAAATTTACTTAATCATGGAAGTTTATTCTTTTCAAAAATTAGTAAGTTGTATAATTTACTTATAGGATATCTATTTTCTGAATAATGGTAGTCAATTATTTTTATGTATAATTTCCTTATAATAATCTTTGACATTTTTTTATTTTTGACATGTGTCAGAATCTAGAATCGATAAATATGACATGTGTCGCGATCTCGTGAGTTAGTAATTTTGAAAACTGTATTTTATATAATAAGATTATATTATTCGAATGGTAATCATCCTGCACCGTACCACACGTGTATATATGCATATACATATATCTAAAATGTATATATCTGAATGGTAACCATCATGCACTGTACCGCACGTATATATTTGAACTATACAGTATTTCTCACACAGTTGTTCCGCACGTTACTATTCCAAACCAGTATTCATACAAAAAAAAATATAAGAATTTTAACTGCGTCATCAATCTTTTTCATTTAGAATAACTGCACTAAATGACCATGAACATTAGTTATTATTAAAATAGATAAATGACAGTGACTTTTTTTTTTGGAAAAAAAAACACACAAAAAATGTGTTATTTTTCTAAATACATCATGTAATTTTGTTATAAAATAACAAAAAAAAAACATTTAATGAAATAACATCCTAATTAAACGTAGTAGAAATTATCATACTCAATTTACCTGATTAAAATAATAATTGGTAGATATTTTAGAGAACCAGTTAATATATTTATAGTACAACATTAAAATTCTCACAATATGGGTTACCTACCTAAATAATTATTTTAGTTAACACAATAAATGGGGTAATAATTTGTCATGCAACCGTCACATAGAAGAGTAATAGAAAGAGACATAGAATAGTCCAAAAGCCAGGAGATAGAATAGTCACATATGCTTCAACATAAAATATTTAAGGCGTGTCATATTATTAGTACTAGACTACTAGTCAAGCATCACTTTGCCTTATTATTATTATTTTCGTTTTGTTAAAAGTCAATTTATTATTATTATTATTATTATTACTAAAAGTCAAATAACGTTGTTTAATTTAGTAGGAGGGCAAACTCAATTAAGTTTTGTTTAGATATTTTCCAAGTCACTTTTTGGGTATGATATATTAAATTTATACTTTTTCCAAGTAAATACTATCAATAATAACTAGTACAACTTTAAGGAATAAGTTATTTTATTTTATAACTTTTATAGTGTTTTAGGAATTTTTTGTGACAATTAACTGATAACATCAACATTTGTGGACAATTTCGTTTGTTTTTTTGTTACATTAGCTCACTAAATCTCGCTTTTAATAATTGTTTTTGAAAGAAATCACTATTCTCTTTAATAATCACTAAAACTCAATTAATCCTTTTCTTTTTGATGATTTGGAGCTTGGACTAAGTTCAAGATCTACATTCTTCTTTATTATGTAAACATTTGTCAGCCTTACCAATATGGTTCGCTGTCTAAGCATTCACGTATCTTTAATTAATCTATTATTTTTGGTGGAATTAATCTAAAATATATTAGAAAGAAATAAGTGTTGTTAAAAGTTAACAAACAATTTTTTTTTTTAACATCACATGACACTATAAATCTTTGTAAATTTTATTGTTTGCCTAAATTAATTGAGAATCTCTAAAATAAATGACACAAATACTATATACTTTTGTTTTCTTTTCCTATTTTTCCTTATTTTCCACCCAAATCGTGGTCTTATTTTTTCCCCTTTCTCTTTCCATTTCTGATTTCTGTAATAACCCCACGATTTTGTATCCATCATATCTTCTTTTTTTAATTACTTAGATTCGTTTACTTTTTTTTGTTTTTGGCTTTATGTATTAAAAACGTATATTTTCTATATATTGTCTAACAATATTTTCTCATTTTATATGAATTGGTAGTAAAATATAGAAAATTTATAATTTATAAAAGTTTTAAATTGAGGATATATTAAATGCTATTATATTTTCATTAAGAAAATAAAATTTAGTACTAATAATTGTATAAAACATCTCTAGCTAATAAAATGTTAAAAAGGTATAAATTAAACATACTATAGTTTATTTTTCAAATTGATTGTCTAGATCCTTCACTGATCAAATATATCAAAAGATTCAAAAGATATCCATATCCTAGGGATTATGTCAAAAAATAACTCATTATCATCAAATATATAAAAAGATATCATATCTTATTTAATTAAATTAGTTTCCACAATCCTAACAGTAAGTGCCACGTAAATCTAATAACTAAATAATTATAGATAAAAAAAGAGAGAGTATACACAACTAACACAAGTTAAGTATTAAAAATCAGAATAATTAAAATAAAAAACACTTCTCAACACTCCAAGTCACGCAATCTTTTACGCGTCTTTAAAACCGCGTTAAAACGTCACCTCACCTATCAAACCCTATTTATAATAAACCAACACCTTCACTTCTCACAATTTCTCTACTTTTCTCAAAATCTCTCTAGCTACCTTGACTCTTAAACAATGTCAAAGAACGGTTCAAGAAACTGCTTAGGTTCAATGGAAGACATCAAAAGAGTTTTCCAACGTTTCGACAAGAACAACGATGGGAAAATCTCTATTGATGAGCTTAAAGACGTGGTCGGAGCTCTCTCTCCCAATGCTTCTCAAGAAGAAACCAAGTCTATGATGAAAGAGTTCGATCTTGATGGTAATGGATTCATAGATTTGGATGAGTTCGTGGCCCTTTTCCAAATAAAACATGATGGTGAAGATAACAATAGTGAGATCAGAGATATGAAAGAAGCTTTTGATTTGTATGATTTGGATCGTAATGGACGGATCTCGGCTAAAGAGTTACACTCGGTTATGAAGAAACTTGGTGAGAAGTGTTCGATTCAAGATTGTAAGAGGATGATTAGTAAAGTTGATTCTGATGGTGATGGTTGTGTTGATTTTGAAGAGTTTAAGAAGATGATGATTAATGGTGGTGCTTAAAAAATCAATTTAGAATTTGGAAGATTTAATCGTTTTTTTTTTATGTAAATATGGAATATTGTGATTTGATTAAACTAATCCTTTTAGGATTTTTAGGTTTAATTAAAAGTTTTTAATTTTTTAGGAAGATTATCTCTATTATCTAATGCTTCTTCAATGGCTCTGACCTAATGTTAGGAAAGTGTTGATGACCTAATTAATCGATTAATAAAGTTTAAACTTATAATTACCTTTTAATTGATATTTATTAATTTATTGATATGGTTGGTTTTATTGATGGTTTGGTCATGTGCATCTTGTGTGGGATGGTTACACTTAATGATCGTGATCCCATGTGATCTTAACCGTATCTCGCTGGTGCATTAATAACATGTTTTTACGATCCGATTATTATGTTTTGTCAGTAAGTATCCTAGAAACCAATCCTTATTCTGTCAAATATTAAATTCGAATGACATTAGATGATTTTACATGTTCAATATTATAATTAGTGATCATAAAACGAAATATCAACTCATAGATACTCAAATTTAATGATATCTTGTAGACTGGTTTTAAGATACAAACTAGATGATTACTAGGCGCGGGCAAATAAATTAGAAAGAAAAATGTATTATTAAAAAGAATTTTAATCGAAATTTTCTATATTTAATGAAAAAAAATTAGCATTGAAACAAATAAGTAATAAGAAAATGTAATAATTTATTGTTTGCAAGATTTTTTTTGTTAATAATGGAAAAATATTTTTTTTTATAACTCAGGTAATGGATCCCGAGAGACCGCAGATTCCGACTCGTTCTTCGACTAATCATGGGGGCCGAAGAGATTATGTGAATGCCCCTATAGCCAAATAAGTTAATTTAATAAATTTTGCGCTAAAGGGGAATTGATCCTGGCGTGGACCAACATGGTAACTCCTTCTCGAGTAAAACCACTAAACCATCACCACTTGATTAGTATTTAAATTATTGAGAAATATGGAAGAAAATGAAATACTAAATTTTACTATATTATGAACCTGTACGTTGCACATAAATTTAATGAAATTTTTTTATCAATGTAAATCTTTCAGTATAAATATAATCATTCAAATTGTTAAAGGCTTTCTTTGAGTCTGTTCATTATCTTTTTATATTTTAGTAAAATATTTCATGACACTTTTCATTACAAATTTTTTCATTATCTTTTATGATTCATTCGACGTCTCCCAACATCTACTCTCTTTTCACCTTTTATTAGCTCATATATAATATATTTGATTATGAATGGATTTTCAAGAGAGATTGTATCTATTTTCTTCTTAGTATATTTCAATACATAATTTTTTTTAAAAATGCATAATCTTCTGTTTAAAGTGAACGTAAAAAAATCTGGGGGAAATGTTTTTCATGAGGTCCCTTTGACCGTGTTTTGATGCATCTAAAATTACTTAATAGAGAATAAATCTCATATATGCACTTATTTCTATCCACATACATTAGATTTCAACGATCTCACACTTTATCTTGACCGTTTGAAAAATGTACAATCTCTTTCAATATACAATTTAGCGTATATTATGATTCTAAATAATATTTTTTAATAATTGTCACTCAAAAATAGTATTTTTAATATTGATTTTCCAAAATATATAACTTACAAACTCATAAAAATTGTTTTAACTTTAAAAATGTTTATTTTCCAAAATCAAAAACTTTCTTATTTCTGATTAAAAACTTTTCAAAAGAACTCAAAAGACTGATCCGGGAGCGGGTGATGAGCATTGGTACCCATTTTGGGTGACTGTTTTTTGACTGTTCAACATTTTCAAGTGTATTTTAACCGTTCTTTTTTTACTTGGGTAGCTCCCTCTCTTTTATGCTATCTTTCTCTCTTTTGCAATAATAGAACAACAATGAGCACTATGTTCTCTTTTGCTCTCTTGTCTTTGTTTATCTCTTGTTCTACCACAAAGACACGAATGAGAAGAGAGAAAAACTTAATGTCTACATTGTTAACATTGAGTTGAATACTTTTACACTTTCACATACACATAGTAGTTTCTCTACTTACTACACTCACTTGCATCCATGCTTTGGACTAGGGCTGGGCATAAAGTCCGAAATCCGAAAACCGATCTGAAACCGATCCGAAAAATCCGGTTCCGAAATCGAACCGAATATTTATAAAATACGAACAGATAATAAATTCCTATACCCGAATTACCCGAACCGAACCCGATCCGAACCGAAAACCGAAAAGTATATCTGAGAACCCGAAATAAAATAATATATCCAAAAAATATGTGTATATTTAGTTATAATTTTCTATCCAAATAACAAAAATATCCGAAATAACTTTAATATCCGAAAATTTTTAATTATATTTGTCAAAATTATACATTTTTTTACAAAATTAACCAAATTTTATTAATATTAAACTAGTTTTTATTAAAATTGAACAAATTATTAGTGTTTTTTCCTAAATCCGAAATCCGATAACCGATCTGAATCCGAAACCTATCCGAACCGAAACCGAACCGATTAGTTATAAAACCCGAACGGATAATAAACTCCTCTACCGAATTAACCGAATCCAAAAAAATCCGAACCGAATCCGATCCGAAACCCGAATGCCCATGCCTACTTTGGACTATACTTCTACATCTGACACTTACACAAGCCACACTACTAACAACTCTCCTTAGAATTTAACAACTCTAACTTAACTAAACCTAAACAAACAACCTTCGACTAAAGACCTATGGTTCTTTTCCTTCTTTACTTTTTTCTTCGTTAACTTAACTTCTTCTTCTTCCTCCATAGACTTCTTCTTCTTCCTCTCATTGATTTGATCTTTCTCCTTTTGCAAGTTAAATCAAGGACTAAATTCTCAACAGCCTTCACCTGTGGAAGCAACGTACTTTTATACATGATTATATATAAAAGGTCTTGAGACACTGTGCATATAATTAGATAAACTTGTTGGAATATTTGATAACCAGTTTAAGAAACATTTATATGATCGAAAAGTAGCAGACTTTTCTAGTATATAGATGAATGCAGACCACACCATTTAGGATATATAAGACTTATGAAGCCTTTATAACAGGAGAGAAAAAAACAAAGCACATGATTAAAACCAAATTTTAAAAAGGGTTAACTTTGAGTTGAGAAAATGGGGTACATATGTAAAGTGTATCGAACCTGAAAAGAATAACAAAAGCAACAGAGTGAACTGCGACTTCTTACATATGGATTACATGTATACACTAAAAGATTCCAATTTGGTTTCATGAAGCCTTCATGATTCTTGAATGTTGAAATACTCTTCCGATCTGCATATAGTTCAATGAAAATTGTTAAGAAGAAGAAGACTACTCAAAAACCGTATGAACCACCTCCTTACGAACCAAAACTCCCATTCCCAGGACGTTTTAAGAAGCAAATGTATGAGAAGGAGTATGAGAAGTTTAAGAAGATTGTCAATGAGGTAAAGATCACATTACCTTTGATGGAGGTTATAAATCAAAGTCCTATCTACTCCAAGTTCTTCAAGGATTTGATTACCAAGAGAAAGAGGTTGGAAGAGGGAATGGTCATGGTGTCTTATGAATGTAGTGCAATCATCCAACAAGCTCTACCCAAGAAGTTGAAAGATCCGGGTAGCTTTACTCTACCGTGTGCCATTGGAGAATGTGTATTCTCGAAATGTCTATGTGATTTGGGGTCAAGTGTGAATCTGATGCCACTCTCGGTATCAAAGAAGTAGAGAATCACAAGGTATAGACCATCGAGAATCTCATTGGTACTTGCTGATCGGTCCATTCGATTTCCTGTCGGTATTCTTGAGGACATTCCTCTAAGAATCGGTGATTTCTATGTACCAACCGACTTTGTGGTTCTAGAGATGGACGAAGAACCCGCCGATCCTCTCATACTTGGGAGACCATTCCTTGCAACCGCAGGAGCCCTTATTGATGTAAGAAAAGGAAGAATCGGTTTACAATTGGGAGATCAAGTGGTGAACTTTGATATTCAAGCTGTCATGAAAAAACCGACAATAGAGGGACAATGCTTTTGGATTGAGACTAATGACGTCCTAGAGGAGGAAGCATTTGAGGAATTAAGTTTGAATGATCCTCTACAAGTAGCCTTGACCATTGAAAAATCTGAGTTGGGACACTTCGAAGAAGAGAGTGACCGTTTTGAAGAACTACTTGACATGGGTGAGGAATTGGATAAAGATGCAGAACACTTGGAGCTGGGAGAAGTGCAAGAAACCAACAACGAGATCAATTTCACCAAGGAGGACGTGTGGAGTGAGCTGAAGGCACCTAAGGTCGATCTCAAGCCATTGCCTCAAGGGCTAAGGTACGCCTTCCTTGGTCCTAATTCGACATATCCGGTTATCATAAATGATGAACTGAATGAGGATGAAACTTCTATGCTATTGAAAGAGTTGAGAAAATTTAGAAAAGCTATAGGCTATTCACTTGATGACATTAAAGGAATTTCTCAAACTCTATGCATGCATCGCATTCATCTTGAAGATGAATCAATGACTTCCGTTGAGCACCAAAGACGGCTAAACCCGAATTTGAAAGAAGTGGTAGGGAAAGAGATTCTAAAACTTCTTGATGCGGGAATTATATATCCAATCTCGGATAGTAATTGGGTTTCACCTATTCATGTAGTTCCTAAAAAAGGGGGAGTAACGGTTATTACAAATCAAAGAAATGAACTTATTCCCACTAGAACCGTAACCGGACATCGTGTTTGCGTTGATTATCGTAAGCTGAACTCTTGCACTAGGAAAGATCACTTTCCGTTACCCTTTATTGACCAAATGCTTGAGAGATTGGCAGCCCACTCATACTATTGTTTTTTAGATGGGTATTCGGGATTCTTTCAAATTCCAATTCACCCTAGAGATCAAGAGAAAACAACATTCACATGCCCTTATGGAACATTTGCATATAGACGTATGCCTTTTGGTTTGTGTAATGCTCCAGCCACGTTTCAACGATGCATGATGTCTATATTTTCTGATCTTATTGAAAACGTGATGGAAGTATTCATGGACGATTTTTCGGTCTATGGTGGCTCTTTTGGTGTTTGTCTTTCTAATCTATGCAGGGTATTGCAAAGATGCGAAGACACTAACCTTGTGCTTAATTGGGAGAAGTGCCATTTCATGGTCCGAGAGGGTATTGTGTTGGGTCATCGGATTTCGAATCAGGGAATTGAGGTCGATAAGGCTAAAATTGAGGTTATGCTGACTATTGAACCACCAACAACAGTTAAGGGTATAAGGAGCTTCCTTGGACATGCTGGTTTTTATCGCCGGTTCATAAAAGATTTCTCGAAAATAGCGAGACCGCTCACTAGGCTGTTGTGCAAAGAGACACCATTTGTTTTCAATGAAGAGTGTCATGAAGCTTTTCTGAAGTTGAAAGGAGCTCTAGTGAGTGCCCCTATAGTACAACCTCCGGATTGGGATATCCCATTTGAAATAATGTGTGATGCTAGCGACTTCGCTGTAGGAGCAGTCCTTGGGCAAAGAAAAGAGAAAAAGGTTCACGTAATTTACTATGCTAGTCGAACTCTTGACGAAGCACAAGTAAAGTACGCGACAACCGAGAAGGAACTCCTTGCTGTTGTGTTTGCCTTTGAGAAGTTTAGATCCTACTTGGTTGGGTCTAAAGTAATTGTGTATACGGATCACTCAGCTTTAAGGCATCTCTTGGCGAAAAAAGATGCAAAACCGAGGTTGTTGAGGTGGATTCTGTTGCTACAAGAGTTTGATCTCGAGATCAAGGATAAGAAAGGAATAGAAAACGGTGTAGCGGATCACTTGTCGAGATTGAGAATCAATGAAGGGATTCCAATAGACGACTCCTTGCCGGAAGAACAGATTAACTTCATCAAGGCCCTTAAGTTTGAAGATATGATGATAGAGAAGATTTTTGCAATTGAAAAGATTGAGGAAAGCTTCCCTTGGTATGCCGATTTCGTTAACTACTTGGCTTGCGAGAAAGAGCCACCAAATCTCGTTGGGTACGAGAGAAAGAAATTCTTTAGAGAGGTGTTGAGCTACTATTGGGATGAGCCTTACCTCTACAAGAGGTGTAAGGATGGCATTTATCGGAGGTGTATTCCCGAAGAAGAAACGAGAGGAATTTTGCATCATTGCCATAGTTCTGAGTATGGAGGACACTTCGCAGCTTTCAAAACCGTTACAAAAGTTTTGCAAGCTGGATTTTGGTGGCCCTCGATGTTTAAGGATGCACATGCTTATGTTTCAACGTGTGATGCTTGCCAAAGGAAGGGCAACATAAGCAAAAGAAATGAAATGCCTCAAAATTTCATCTTAGAAGTCGAAATTTTCGATGTGTGGGGAATCGACTTCATGGGACCATTCCCGTCGTCTTACGGGAACCAATACATATTAGTGGCAGTCGATTATGTCTCTAAATGGGTCGAAGCGATAGCAAGCACAACCAATGATGCCAAGGTTGTTCTTAAGATGTTCAAAACGATAATCTTTCCAAGATTCGGAGTACCAAGAATTGTAATAAGTGATGGGGGAAGCCACTTCATCAACAAAGTATTCGAAAGCTTGCTTAAAAGGCATGGTGTTAAGCATAAGGTTGCTACTCCTTATCATCCTCAGACTAGCGGACAAGTCGAGGTTTCGAACCGAGAAATTAAATCAATATTGGAAAAGACCGTGAGCAAGACAAGAAAAGATTGGAGTAAGAAACTCGATGATGCATTGTGGGCATACCGAACGGCATTCAAAACGCCCATTGGTACTACTCCTTTCAACCTCATCTATGGGAAGTCTTGTCACTTACCGGTAGAGCTCGAATACAAGGCCATCTGGGCCACGAAATTAATGAACTTTGATATCAAAACAGCGTTGGAGAGACGCTTGATTCAGCTTTGCGAGCTAGACGAAATTCGCAATGAGGCCTATGAAAATTCGAAGGTGTACAAGGAAAGGGCAAAGGCGTGGCACGATAAGAAAATAATCCCGAGGTTATTCAATGTTGGCGACCAAGTTCTCTTGTTCAATTCCCGGTTGAAGCTGTTTCCCGGGAAATTGAGATCACGATGGTCGGGACCGTTTCTAATCAAGGAGGTAAAACCGTATGGAGCAATTGTGTTATGGGATAAGTCAGGCGGTGAGTTCACTGTCAATGGACAACGTGTTAAGCCTTACTTGGCAAATTCTGTGATTAAGGAAGTGGAAAATGTTCCACTCTCCGACCCGCCAACGGTTTAAAAGGAAAAGAACGACGTCGAGCTCGAGACGTAAAACGAGCGCACTCGGGAGGCAATCCCATGGTATCCTTTGTAAATGAATGTATATATGTGTGAATTCATCTCTTTTCCATGTGTGTTGTGTGTGATATTTGGTTTTAAGGACTTAGGATTGGTCAAACAAACAAGAAGATGAAGAAAAGAGGAAAAATAGGTTTTTATCGGTCAGTCTGACCGATAAAGGGGACCGATAAAAAGGAGGATTTCAAATCTAGTCGACGGTTTTCTGATATGAAGTTTTATCGGTCACTCGACCGATACAGACCAACCGATAACAGCCCAGGTACGTTTTCGAAAATCGGTTTTCTGACATGAAGTTTTATCGGTCACTTGACCGATACAGACCAACCGATAAAATCCAAGGTAAGTTTTCAAAAATTGGTTTTTTGACATCGGATTTTATCGGTCAGTCGACCGATACAAACTGACCGATAAAAACTGAGTTTTATTCTGGAAACTCTCGGATGTGTGTTTTTATCGGTCGATCAACCGATATAGAGGGACCGATAAAATCAAACTTTTTTTGAAAATCGAATTTGCTTAATTTCGTTGGTTTGATTCGATTTACTTCGGTTTAGACTCCAATTTTTACTCAAATTCAACCGGTTTTGAGTCTTAAACCCAGCCACCCACGATCCCATCTTCTTCCTCTTCACAAAAACAAAAACCTCTCATCTCTCACAAATCGATTTCTCTCAACCCAACTCTTGATTCTCTTTGATTCAACACGATTCATCACTCTTAGATTGTTTCCCTGAATTTTCGATCTAATCTCCATCAACACCCAAAGGTATGAACAACTTCTTCACTCAAAATCACTCAAAATTTCCATTGTATCATAATTTTGAAAATTGCTTGAATCTTGAGGCATTTCGATGAATGAGCATTGGGATTGATTGATGTTGAGTTTCTGGGAATAATTATAGCATTGCTTGTTCATATCATGCTTTAGATTACAAAATTGATGAAGAAATTTGAGATTTTGAACTTAGGGTTCATGAGAAACGAAAATTTTGAAAATTTTTGGGGAAATTGGGATTTCTTTTAGGCATTAGGCTCTAACTACTTGTAGTTGAGAAATGTGATGATTAAGTGTTGATATCATCCCTTAATTCCCTTAATTTTTGAAAATTTTGTGCCTAAATTTGCCTTGGTGATCGATTTTATCAATGATTTGAATGAGAATTGTGTTCAATGTCTTGAAGAACTAAGTTGATCATTGCCATTGTTGGGTATTCATTTGAGTGTAATGCCTAAAATGTTTTGATGAATATTGTAGGAACAATGGTTGAAACAAGACCGAGGAACAAGAAAAGAGCAACAGCTAGTGATGAAACGGCACCACCTACACGTTCATCAAAGCCGAAACCTCTTTCACGAGCAGAAAAGGCTAAAGGAAAGAGAGTTGTTAGTTCGTCATCAAATGCAAACAAAAAGGATAGAGCAATTCCCGAGTTTGTACAAGGGACTGAGGTTGAGCTTACCGAGAAAGAGCACAAGGACTTTGCGGAACTTAAACGAATGAAGATCATACCTACGCGGTGGATGTCAGCAACGGTCCTTAGCTCCATGGGAATACTTGAAGATGTCGAGAATTTGCTAGATCGAATGGGAATCGGGTTCTTATCCCCATTCAAAACCTTCACATGGCCCGGATTGACAAGAGAGTTCCTCTCAACTGTGGAGCTCGTCTATAAGAAGAAGACCAAACCACACCCGGAAGAAGGATACTTGACATTCAAGATAGAAGGGAGGCAATACCGAGTAACCATCCGGGAATTGTGCGAATTGTATGGCTTCGAGATGAAAGACGAGGTGAAGTTTCCCGAATTTAAGAACTCGGATGAATTCTGGGCCGGGATTGCAACCGGGAAGTCTAAAGGTATCTCGCCGAAGATGTCACTCATCCGTCATCCCACGATAAGGTACGTCGCGAAGTTGATGACGACAACGATCTTTGCTAGAAAGGACACAAGCCAAGTGAGGCAAGTCGAGATGTGCCTCCTCTTCCAAGGCGTCAAAAAGCTCATGAAAGATCACCACGGGAACCAATTCGACGACTACCTCGGAGACAATGTCAACTTGGGATGCATCTTCGCGCAAGAGATGACAAAATACCGTTCATGGGCACGATCAACCTCCGAGCCGCAGCTATCAATTGGTGGTATTCTTACACCAATCTTCGGCCATATCAGCATAAATTTGGATGATCATTACGGAGAGCCCGGGAAGCTCTACATTGATCACGAGTTCCTAGTCTGTTGTCGCTTTCTCAAGGACACCGGATCGGTCACGAGGTACATATACCAATATTTTGATCATCACAAGAACCCGCGTGTAATGGAACTCCCCCAACCAAACCTCACGACGCTAGACCAATACGACAACATTTGGTTTGTCCATGTGAGACAACCGAATTTGCTACTAGAAGATGAGGAAACCGCGGAGGATCCAATTCCGAGTCCACCACCAAAAAGAAGGTAAAAACCTTCGGATATGGAGATCCCGACGCTACCTTACCTACGGATCAAGCCTAAAACCGCTAGGGAAAAGATCTTCTTTGGATGCTACAAAGTCCAAGAAAAGATCAACAAGATCACAAAGCTAAAGCTTGATTGGTTTAAAAAGAAGTTGAAGCAAATGCCGGGATATGTCACGGATGATAAAGAACAGGAGGAAGCGGAGCATGCGAGCGATGGAGAGGATATCAAAGAGGAGATAGAGCGAGAACAAGCTCGGGCGGAGAACGACGAAGGAGGACCAAGCACCAACTACAACCCTTGAACGAGGTAACACTACCACCTTGTATATATTTTTGCTTTTAATTGTTAGATTTCTCATTATTGGTTTAGGTAGTTTTAGACACACTTTTTTGTTCTTGTTTTCTCACCGAGACGGTGTGAAATAAGTCCGGGGGAGTGGTAGACTATTAGTTGAAACATAATTAGTTGGTTTTTGCATTAAAAAAAAAAAAAAACTAAAAAAAAAAAAAAAAAATCGAAAAACATAAAAAAAACTTCTGCATTTGCATCATATAGTTTCTCATGCTTTGTATGACTTTTAGGATTGAGTCTAGTCTAGCATCATCTTAGTTTGCATTTGCATATGCATAGGATCAATGATTAGAATTCCTTGTAAAGAGTTTAAGATTAAACTTAAAAACAAGACCATTTCTAAGAGTGATATGATGCTTGAACCATCTTGAAAAGACTATGATGTATTCACTTCTTGTTTCGATTAGCTTGAACCTCTTTGAGATTTTGAAATGTGCATGAATAGATCTTAACTCCAATGAACTTAAACTTAAACATGATCTTCAATTATCTTGCTTTGTACATTGATGAGTTAAGCCCATGGATAGAACATACATATTTGGGTCATATTTTTCCTTTTTACCACTCTCTTGTTGACCCAAATAGCCGTTATGCGGTTCACCACACCCTAGCTAAGCCTTTCTTCAAGCCTATTATCCTTGTGTGCGTTTGTGAGGTCTTTTCCGGAATGATCTTAGCAAAACATGTTGAGTTTTGAAAACGACAAGGAGCGAACTTTCTTGTAGAACTAGCTCTTACCTCGTTGAGCTAGAATTTCGTTAAGGATAGTTAGGATGGGCTCTAAGGGTGTTGTTCTAAATGAGAAAGAAAAGGGAATTTCAAAAATTTTGTTTGTTTGGTTCATGAATGACAGCTCTAAATGTAAATGAGTATAGTCTCTAAGTGGTAAGAAAGACTAAAGGTCTAATGTCTAAATGATGAGTAAGAGGCTAAAGATGACTGAATGAAAGAGCTAGTTGAATAAAAAGTGACCGGAAATCAAGCATCAATGTGATCAAAGAAGAAAGAANCCTTGCTCAACAGTCAGATTGGCAAAGCTACCATAGCTTGCCGTATTCAAGGCTATGTGATACTTCTCAAGTAATCCTCGATGAAAGATCCCGAGGAGTGCTTCTTTCGTAACTCCATGATGAGGGCATGATCTTCTTTGGATTCTTTCCTTATGTTTGCTTGAGGGCAAGCAAAGGATAAGTCCGGGGGGGTTGATATATGCTAGATTTAGGTGTTTATTCCTTAGTTTTTAGGATTGATTTCTGTGCATTTCTAACATTTATGCATCATATTTGTACATAAGTGTCCCATTTAGCTTTAAGTTGCATTTTAGAGTCCTAGGATGTATATATGTGTCTTGTGTGGTGGTTTTTGGCCCTTTTCAGGTGTTTTGAAGTTATGAGGAGTGTAGACGGCCAACGGATGGCTAAGATGAGGTCTAGGAGTAAAGAAGAAGCTCAAAGAGGCGTGAGAGGAGTTTTATCGGTCAGCTGGACCGATAAAACGGACCTAGAAAACCAGAGGTGACTGAAGCTGGAGACATGTTTCTGGAGTGAAGAAATATCGGTCACTTGACCGATACAGCTCGACCGATAAAATGCAAGGTGAAGACGAAACTCGACGAGCTTACAAGAGTTGGATTTTATCGGTCACCCTGACCGATATACGTGACCGATAAGATCCAACATTCGCGAGATTTGTGGTTTTGACTCGGGTTTTCTGTCGGGTCAACCCAAAACCGATTTCTAAGGATTATATTAACCTCTAATCATTGTAATATGAGAAAAACTTTACTCTTTCTTCTTCCTCTACGTTTTCTTTCTCCCAAGAACACTTTTTCTTCTTTTGTGATTTATGATCAATACCAAGTCTTGAATCTTTGTGAAATCTTCTTAATCTTTACTCATCTACTTCTTATCTTCAATTATGTCTTGTTTCTTGAGTTGTTTTTCTTGTTCTTGCACCATGAGTGAGTAGTCATATTATGGATTATGGTAGGGTAGAATTGTGATGTTTGATGATTATTATGCTTTGGTTTAGATGAGATATGCTTAGATCCTTCGATTTAGGGTGTGTTTAATGCTTGGTATGGCTTGATCACCCATATCTTGAATTTAGGCAATTTATCGCCCGAAAGGTGTTCGAAAAAATGCCAGAACCAAACTTAAATTGGCTTTTCTTCCCTAGCCAACGAAAGCTGATGTTAGGGTGAATTGTGAACGAAATGGACTTATGTTTAATGCTCATTTAGACCAAATTCTGCAAATGAGAGTTTAGCAAGAATAGGTTTTTATGAAGTGATAAATGCCATGAGAGTGGGTTTATCTTGTTAAGTGTTCCATGTTCTAAGGAGGTTTAATTGATTATCATCTCATTGCATACAAATTGTCAAGCATTCATAATTCGAAATCCCATCCATAATCCATTGTTTCGTAAAAAATCTAAAACTGTCATCCTTAATTGATTTTCTTTGCTTGTGTCATTTTATTCTAGTTTGTTACCTTGTGTATTGTTATTGTTTTATGTCAGTCGCTGCTTTTAATTGTTATTTGCATTCAATTGGTAGTATTAGCTCTTTAGTTTAATCACGTTAAAACAACAAATCATATCGTCTTAGCTTAAGAAGTTTCTCGTATACTTAGTGTGTTAGTTCTATGTCCCTGTGGATCGATACCTAGTCTACTACTTCGACTGCCTTGCACTTGGGGTACTAGTTTGGGATTAAAATTTGAACTATCACTGGAGCAGTCTTTAATAAATCAGGTGGAGTTTTTTTTGTCTATGGTTTTGGAGGAACTGGAAAACTTTTATGTGGAAGACACTATCTGTTGCAATTAGGTCCTAGAGGTATGATTGTTCTTAATGTTGCAGCAAGTGTATAGCTTCATTGTTATTAGAAGGAGGAAGGACAGCACACTCTAGATTTTTAATACCTCTTACCCCTGATGAGTATATCATATGTTAAATTGTACAAATTCTGATTTGGGTGAGTTGGTGAAGCAAGCATAATTGATTATATGGATGAAGCACCAATGATGAGCAAACATTGTTTTGAGGCCATGGATAGGAGTTTCTGTGATATTATTGGCAATGTTGATAACAAGTTTTTGGAGGTAAGTTTTGTTGTTTTTGAGGGGATTTTTAGACAAGTTCTCCCAGTGATTAGTGGTTCAGGCAGAGCAGAAATTGTGTTAGCATCTTTAAATGCTTCATATCTTTGGGACCATTGTAAGGACTTAACTTACAAAGAACATGCGTCTGTTTAGTAATAATTTAATTTTGGATGAGGCTAGGATATCAAAGAGTTTTCAGATTGGCTTTTAGATGTTGGTGATGGCAAATTTCAGAACCTAATGATGGTGAGGCACTAATAGAAATTCCACATGAATTTCTCATTACATAAGCAATTGATCCTATTGATGTGATAACTAGGGAAATATATGGAGATCCAGCAAGATTGAATCTAAATGATCCTAAGATTCAAAAGAGAGCCATTTTAGCACCTACGAATGAGGATGTTAACACAATAAACCAGCATATGCTAAAACTTTTGGGAAGTAAGTACTAATTTGCTTTTTTAATCTTTTAATCTTTATCTTCAGTTTAATATTAACCTTACTATATTAACATTATATAGGTGAAGAAATGATCTATTTAAGTGCAGATAGTATTGATCCCGCAGATAGTTTATCACTCAACAATCCTGTGATTACTCCTGATTTTTTGAATAGTATCAAGCTATCTGGATTACCAGCTCATACTTTGCGTTTGAAGATTGGTGCTCCTGTTATGCTTCTAAGGAAATATAGATCCTAAAAGTGGTTTATGCAATGGTACTAGGCTTCAGATCACACAGATGGCTAATCATATTTTAGAAGCAAGAGTTATTACAGGAGATAGGATTGGAGATAAGGTATTGATAACATAAGATTTGCTTAACACCTAATGACACCAAACTACCTTTTAAAATGTGTAGGAGGCAATTTCCTCTAACAGTTGCTTTTGCTATGACTATTAATAAGAGTCAGGGTCAATCACTAGAGAAGGTAGGTATCTACTTGCCAAGACCTGTATTTTCTCATGGTCAGCTTTATGTTGCTCTATCTAGGTTACTTCAAAAAGAGGATTAAAAATACTGATTGTCGACAAAGACGGCAAGATACAAAGGCACACAACTAATGTTGTTTTCAAAGAGGTGTTTTAGAATTTGGGTTGATAAGGAAAAAGAATATATTAGTTAATTTTGATTATTATTATAATTTCATTCTGTTTTTGTTTGTTTTTTTACTACTGATTTAATGAATGATACGAAATTTGTGCTGTTCCATATCAAATATATCTCTATTGGTTTATTAATTATGTCTTTTGAGAAACTTCTAATTTTCAAATAGCATCGGATTAAGAAGACTTTAAAATTAAATTCAAGTTTAGTGTTTATACTCTATTATAAACATCATCAAACATTAGACAATGTTTCATGGTTTAACTCATAAAACTGGTTTATGAGTTAACTAATATTAAAACATCACTAACTAACATGGAAAATTTAACATTTAAGTCTGTTTCTCAGACACTTAATCTTAGATTTCCAGTGTTCATGATAATAAATCACAGAATTTGATTTAACTTTTTTAATTTATGATAAGTTAGAAGGTAGTATCCGATATTGTTTTAAAGAGAAGCTAATATTTTAACTAAAAGGTACGTGCGTTGTTATAACTCAGAGTGGGACGATACAGACACGAAGGTCTTCTCATTCAAGAGTAGTATCATAGCATGACAGCATACCCGTGTGAGTGTTCCAGCCTATATACCTTTTAGTTATATTATGTTTTCATTATTTAAGACTTAAATTTTATCAGTTTATGTGACCATAACATATATAAGTCATAGATAAGATATATAAAAGTATGTACTACTATAATAAAAATATCAAGTCACTAAGCATATCTATTTTTCACAAAAACATCACTATATCTCACTATAACAGATAACATATATATTACTGAACATGTCAAGTTAAGAGTAAATAGAACGTACATTTTTCTATAATAGAAAATAACTCCTATATCACTTTGTCCATGATGAACTTTCCAGATATTGCATATCAATGTTTAATCCATCCATTCCTCATTTAACAATAAAACAATAGTATGTGTTAGGTGCTGACATTAAAACTGTTAATAATATATCTATATTTGATTATAATTAGTTTTTAAATATATTATGATTAAGAATCTTTATAACTTCAAGGTACGTGGTGTTGTTATAACTCAGAGTGGGACAATACAGACCACGAAGGTCTTTCCTCAATTCAAGATTAGTATCATAGCATGATCAGCATACCCGTGTGAGTGTTCCAGCCTAATATACCTTTTAGTTTACATCTTTTTTAATTATTTAGATTCGTAATTTATCCAGTTTATGTTACATAACATATATAAGTACATAGATAACATTAGACAATGTTTCATTGTTTAACTTCATAAAACTGGTTTATGAGTTAACTAATATTAAACATCACTAACTAACATGTGAAGTTGTACATCTAAGTTTGTTTCTAAAAACACTTCATTCTAGATTTAAATGTTCATGAAAATAATCACAGAATTTTGATTAAACCTTTTTATTCATTATAAAGTTAGAATGAAGTAACCAATATTGTTTTAAAGAGAAGCTAATAAAAACTAAAAGGTACGTGGCGTTGTTATAACTCAGAATGGGACGATACAGACACGAAGGTCTTTCTCATTCAAGGAGTAGTATCATACCATGACAGCATACCCGTGTGAGTATTCCAGCCTATATACCTTTTAGTTTACTCTATATATCTACTAATATATAAAGAAGAGAAAACTGACCTGTTTTTTTCAATCAAACTGGTTGGCAGAATTTGTGTCTGGCAAGGTTAGGTAGCTAACACGAAGAAAAAAAACTATTTATGTCAAACGATTCAGTGAGATTAAAATACAAAAATAAACTCATGTTAGATGACATACCTGATTTAGTCCAGTTTCGTATATTCCTTCAAGTATCTGCAATAAGAAAGGATCTTGGTTTAGGTTCTCAATTTCCATTCTCAGAAGACATCAAATATTGAACAAAATGGGGGAAAATAAATAACTTACTTGAAGAACTTACGAGTTTATGACCACCTGGGAAGAAGCAAGATCCATAAAGAGCTGTGTTTGTTTTGGAGCTCCTAAAAAATCATCAAAACCACAACTAAATAAGCTTTTTTAGCTCAATAGATTACCAAACCTATCAAAGTTTTAACCTTTTTACCTGAAACGTTCAGACACAACATTAGAAGCTTGACCGGCAGTTTTGTATGGAAGAAATCTATTAGATGAAATCAAAATTTCGATCAAGGAGAATTCAATAATGAAATAGAGTAATTGAAAACAGAGAAAGAGAAAAGAAATCAATCATGTTGATAATTTGAGAATAGCAAATCGTTTAACCAATGAATATATACTATTATCATTGTCTTCCTAACTCTAATCGACGTAATCAATTTAGATAAAAGGGAGAAATATATGGATTAGGGTTCGATTACCTGTTGATTGAAGTAGATATGGATTAGCCAATCGAGCTGTAGAACTTTTATCCCCTTACACCGCATCTACAAGTAATATCACGGAAGAGGGATAGGTGGATCTTATGAGATCCACTTCACAAACGACTCTCAAAACCTCACTTC
>SMJT01000045.1:2375560-2403348 GCA_004349715.1 Crucihimalaya himalaica
TGTCAATCCAAGTGAATAGCCTATAGCCTTTCTAAATTTCTCAACTCTTTCAATAGCATAGAAGTTTCATCCTCATTCAGTTCATCATTTATAATAACCGGATATGTCGAATTAGGACCGGGAAGGCGTACCTAGCCCGTTGAGAATGGCTTGAGATCGACCTTAGGTGCCTTCAGCTCATCCACACGTCCTCCTTGGTGTCCTTGATCCCGTTGTTGGTCTCTTGCACTTCTCCCAGCTCCAAGTGTTCTACTTCTTTGTCCAATTCCTCACCCATGTCAAGTAGCTCTTCAAAACGGTCACTCTCTTCTTCGAAGTGTCCCAATCAGATTTTTCAATGGTCAAGGCTACTTGTAGAGGATCATTCAAACTCAATTCCTCAAATGCTTCCTCCTCTAGGACGTCATTAGTCTCAATCCAAAAGCATTGTCCCTATATTGTCGGTTTTTTCATGACAGCTTGAATATCAAAGTTCACAACTTGATCTCCCAATTGTAAACCGATTCTTCCTTTTCTTACATCAATGAGGCTCCTGCGGTTGCAAGGAATGGTCTCCCAAGTATGAGAGGATCGCGGGTTCCTCATCCATCTCTAGAACCACAAAGTCAGTTGGTACATAGAAATCACCGATTCTTAGAGGAATGTCCTCAAGAATACCAACAGGAAATCGAATGGATCGATCAGCAAGTACCAATGAGATTCTCGATGGTCTATACCTTGTGATTCCAATTCTTTGATACCGAGAGTGGCATCAGATTCACACTTGACCCAAATCACATAGACATTTCGAGAATACACATTCTCCAATGGTACACGGTAGAGTAAAGCTACCCGGATCTTTCAACTTCTTGGGTAGAGCTTGTTCGATGATTGCACTACATTCGTAAGACACCATGACCATTCCCTCTTCCTAACCTCTTTCTCTTGGTAATCAAATCCTTGAAGAACTTGGAGTAGATAGGACTTTGATTTATAACTTCCATCAAAGGTAATGTGATCTTTACCTCATTGACAATCTTCTTAAACTTTTTCAACTCCTTCTCATACATTTGTTTCTTAAAACGTCCTGGAAATGGGAGTTTTGGTTCGTAAGGAGGTGGTTCATACGGTTTTCAGTTCAGTAGTCTTCTCCTCAACTACTTTAGGTTCCTTAACGGTTCTTTGCTACCTCTTCTTCTTCTAGTACCTCGGTGGGTTCCTCCGGAGCTTCCACCACCTTCTTCTCAAGGTCATTGGCAATCACTTTTTTGTTTTCTTCATCCCCTCAACTTCTTCGCTCACTTCTTGTATCGTTGGTAGCTCTCTACCGCTTCTAAGGATTATGGCTTTGCAATACTCCTTTGGGTTTGGTTCACATTTCTCGGGAAGAGTTCCGTTGGTCTCTTAGAAGTAGAGGCTACTTCCGCTACTTGATTTTCTAATGCCTTAACATGTGAAGTCAATCTCTCGAACTTTGATTTTAGATCATTGTATGATCCGTCTATCTTGTTGTTCATCTCAGCCATCTTCTTGTTAGACTCAATCTGCCCTTTAGCTTGTCCCTCTATGATTGTTGAAGCATAGCTTTCATGTCAAAGTCTTGAGAAGGTTGTTTGATGAACTTCCTTGTCCTTGGAAGTTTTGTTGTGGACGTTGCTGAAAACCCTTGTTGATAGTTGGAGTTGAATTGCGTATTGCCTTGAAAGTTCCCAGAGTTTCCTTGAAACCGTTGTTGATTATTGTTGTTTTGACCTCATAGTTAGGGACGAAGGCTTTGGTCTAAAACCTTGGTTTTGAAAGTTCGATTGGAATCCTTGGTTTTGAAAATTTTGTTTAGGAGGGTAGACTTGGTTTTGTGGATTCTCCACATTGGTATTTCGGTAAGAAAGATTCGGATTCCCTTGGTAGTTTTGATTGAAAGTGTTTCCTTGATACCCAAGTAGTCACTTCCTCTTGTTGCTCTTCGGTACCTCCTTTTTCACCCTCTACATGTCCTTGTTGAAACCCTCCTTGTTCTCCAACAAAAACTCACACTCCTTTGAGTGACTTGCATCAACTTATCCAGCTTGTCATTAAGCTCTTGTACTTTTGATCCTCAACCTTAGGACCCTCAAGGTCTATCATACTCCCCACTATAGCATTGATGCCTTTGGGCCAGATTCTCAATTAGTAACTCTCCTTGCTCAACAGTCAGATTGGCAAAGCTACCATAGCTTGCCGTATTCAAGGCTATGTGATACTTCTCAAGTAATCCTCGATGAAAGATCCGAGGAGTGCTTCTTTCGTAACTCCATGATGAGGGGCATGATCTTCTTTGGATTCTTTCCTTATGTTTGCTTGAGGGCAAGCAAAGGATAAGTCTGGGGGGGTTGATATATGCTAGATTTAGGTGTTTATTCCTTAGTTTTTAGGATTGATTTCTGTGCATTTCTAACATTTATGCATCATATTTGTACATAAGTGTCCCATTTAGCTTTAAGTTGCATTTTAGAGTCCTAGGATGTATATATGTGTCTTGTGTGGTGGTTTTGGCCCTTTTCAGGTGTTTTGAAGTTATGAGGAGTGTAGACGGCCAACGGATGGCTAAAGATGAGGTCTAGGAGTAAAGAAGAAGCTCAAAGAGGCGTGAGAGGAGTTTTATCGGTCAGCTGGACCGATAAAACGGACTAGAAAACAGAGGTGACTGAAGCTGGAGACATGTTTCTGGAGTGAAGAAATATCGGTCACATTGACCGATACAGCTCGGACGATAAAATGCAAGGTGAAGACAAACTCGACAGAGCTTACAAGAGTTGGATTTTATCGACACCCTGACATATACAGTGACCGATAAGATCCAACTTCGCGAGATTTTGGGTTTTGACTCGGGTTTCTGTCGGGTCAACCCAAAACCGATTTCTAAGGATTATATTAACCTCTAATCATTGATATGAGAAAAACTTTACTCTTCTTCTTCCTCTACGTTTTCTTTCTCCCAAGAACACTTTCTTCTTTTGTGATTTATGATCAATACCAAGTCTTGAATCTTTGTGAAATCTTCTTAATCTTTACTCATCTACTTCTTATCTTCAATTATGTCTTGTTTCTTGAGTTGTTTTTCTTGTTCTTGCACCATGAGTGAGTAGTCATATTATGGATTATGGTAGGGTAGAATTGTGATGTTTGATGATTATTATGCTTTGGTTTAGATGAGATATGCTTAGATCCTTCGATTTAGGGTGTGTTTAATGCTTGTATGGCTTGATCACCCATATCTTGAATTGAGCAATTTATCGCCCGAAAGGTGTTCGATAAAATGCCGGAACCAAACTTAAATTGGCTTTTCTTCCCTAGCCAACGAAAGCTGATGTTAGGGTGAATTGTGAACGAAATGGACTTATGTTTAATGCTCATTTAGACCAAATTCTGCAAATGAGAGTTTAGCAAGAATAGGTTTTTATGAAGTGATAAATGCCATGAGAGTGGGTTTATCTTGTTAAGTGTTTCATGTTCTAAGGAGGTTTAATTGATTATCATCTCATTGCATACAAATTGTCAAGCATTCATAATTCGAAATCCCATCCATAATCCATTGTTTCGTAAAAATCTAAAAACGTCATCCTTAATTGATTTTCTTTGCTTGTGTCATTTTAATTCAAGTTTTGTTACCTTGTGTATTGATATTGACTTATGTCTAGTCGTTGATTTTAATTGTTAATTTGCATTTCAATTGGTAGTATTAGCTCTTGTTAGTTTAATCACGTTAAAACAACAAATCATATCGTCTTAGCTTAAGAAGTTTCTCGTATACTTAGTGTGTTAGTTCTATGTCCCTGTGGATCGATACCTAGTCTACTAATTCGAATGCCTTACACTTGGGGTACTAGTTTGGGATTAAAATTTGAGCATATCACAAATCTTCTTAGATTTAGTTGGACCTTCGTGTTGGTTTACATGGGCTTTAAGTTATAAAGAAGAGTTCATTTAATCACATGCTGACACGTGTCCTCTTATAATTAAATTATTCTTAGATTTAGATGGGCCTTCGTGTGGGTTTACATGAGCTTTCGGTTTATTTTTTCAACCCTAATCTTCTTAGATTTAGTTGGGTTTTCGTGTGGGTTTACATGGGCTTTCAGTTTATTTTCTCAACCCAAATCTTCTCATATAATAAAGAAAGATTCATTTAACCACAGACTGACACATGTTCTCTTATAATTAACTTTTTCTATAATTAGTTAGGCCTTCGTGTTGGTTTACATGGGCTTTCGGTTTATTTTCTCAACTCCAAATCTTCTCACATAATAAAGAAGGATTCACTTAACCATGTTGACTTATGTTCTCTTATAATTAAATTTTCATATATTTAGTTAGGCATTCGTGTATAAAATAAAGTAAAGTTATTGATCTGAGAAGTTGACACATGTCCTCAACAATATTGATAGAATTTTCTTAGCCATGAGTGATGTTGCTTTCTCCTTCAAGCTCTGTTTTGCTTTATCAAACTCCATATCTACTTCTTTGGGTGTATCCACCATCACAACACTTGACTCACTGCCCTGTTTAACACTACTCTGCATAGTTGGAAGCAAACATCGTTTTATTGCAATTTCACATGGATAAGGCACACTAACAAACATCATACAAATATAAATTTTACAAGTTTTTGAAATAAGAGTTAAACATGCCAACAACAATCCAACAAGCCAACAAGGTTCATAATTCACATCATTTGTGTGACTGACTACTCCTGGCAGCTACTCTTTTAATTTTCCTCTCCTTCTTAAACTCCTCAATATCCTCCTTCTTACTAAGCTGGTTTATGTTCTTTTTGGGAATCTTTGGGTTAAGGGGAGGAAGACTAACCCCATCGTTAGGTGCATTTGATTTGGCATCAGTTTGAGCCTGCTTTTCCTGAGGATTCTCTTTCACTTCCTCGGGTTCTTTCTTCATAGCTCCGCTGGTGAACTTATCCCACAACTCAGATCGTCTATTTTTTCAGTGAGTATGACAATCTTCATTCCAAATTCAAGCAATTGTCCCTTCAACTCTGCCTCAAACGTGTTGAGTCGAGCGTCAACTGCATCCTTCAACACATCACATAAGCGCTTCTCAAATTCTGCAGCAGAGGATAGACGACCTTTCTTCAAACTACCCTCTTCAAGAGCGTCTAGCTCTCTCTTAATGCCATGATATGTGCCCTCAAACGGCTCATCCTTCACCTCATCCTTCACCTTCACCTTCACCTTCACCTTGTTTTCCTTGAAATTTAAGGGCAACACACCCAAAGATGGCCAGTGTCCTTTTTGCCATTGCCAAGGAATCATTAACAATCGTCCAAACATTGCTTTCACAATGTTGACAATTCTCTGATCCTCTTCATCATCATCCCACCATGCGAACATCTCCTCAAATGCTTTCTCGACAAAGCTGCAGACTCTAGTCTACAAACATAAAAATGAATAGAGGGAGATCAGATAATATAACTGCTTGAGGAAGCCATTTCTGAGGTTTTTCCTCCCCCGTGATCTTTTGTAAGCTAGAAGAGGTGGCGTTGGGTTACCAGGGAGAGGATCTCCCACCTCTATTGCAAAGTCCGGTAGGGCAAAGTAAACCCAAGACAGTAACGCTTAGACAAACCCGCTGATGTGATAAGTCCTGGTGATATCTGCAGCCTTCACCGAAGAAATCAAAATCTTGAAAGCTACTCTTCCCCAAGGGTATGCAGCAAACTTGTCTGGATCCATCACCAGCCTAGCAAGGTTTACATTGATGCCCTGATGGTGAGAGTGTGCATCAATGCAGCTGGCAATGATGGCTAGATAGCCCAACCTCACGCGATCTTCCGTATCCCACTGAGAACAACGTCTACACGGTGACACTAAGTCTTCATAGCTTGGTCCACCCGCC
The DNA here is from genome assembly GCA_004349715.1 of Crucihimalaya himalaica. Lineage (NCBI taxonomy): Eukaryota > Viridiplantae > Streptophyta > Magnoliopsida > Brassicales > Brassicaceae > Crucihimalaya > Crucihimalaya himalaica. The sequence goes on from SMJT01000045.1 coordinate 2,381,429, forward strand.
ACATCGACTCCAAGCTTTATCCAAAACTCTCTCCATCTCATCCGTGATCTCAGCCTTAGGCTCTGGAGTCATAGGATCTTCCCAAGTATTCGCAGGATCTTCCCAAGTATTCGCAGTTGAGCCCGATGATGTGTTCAAACTCGTTTATAGAGAATCTAACTGGGACTTCACCAACTAGACTCCAAATCTCATGCTTCTTGAAGCATACAAGTTGGAAACCAAGCATATAGTGGACCAAACTTGATGCCCATGCGATCCGTTGCTCGTGGTACATTAGGAAGACACCTAGAGGGGAAGTCCAAATCTTTTTCCATTCAGCTACAGTTAGTGCACGCTTGACAGCTTCAAGAAGCTTAGGTGTTCTGCTATAGTAGCCTATACTTTTTTCAGGCTACAGCTCAGCGTCTTTGGTGAAATTCCTGGGTGGAAACTCTGGCATATGGTGAAAATCAGTCTTCGGTTCATTTTTAGTTATTTCGCGCGAAAGAGCCATATTACAAACCTATGTCACAGAAAAAACGGGAAGTTAGATAACTGTGAAGTGTACGAGACTTCGCCGGTGAAGTCTTCATATAGACTTCCCTTATGAAGTCTCCAACACTCTAGTAACTATAAATCTGAGATCAGAAAAGGGACAGACGAAGAGACTAAACTGAAATAGAATTTGTAGATGAATAAATATTGAAGATGTGAATAGACGGTTGTAATTCCTAGATCTGCGAATCATATAAAAGTTGGGATTAGATACAGAAAAAAAAAAACAGTTCAGAGAAAGAGTAGAGAGAGGGTGTCTTCACAGAGAGGGTGTCGTCATATGGTGATTTTCTGGCGAGATTTCCTAGTCCACGGTGACGGTTTGGTAAAAGGGTGAGGAGTCAGCGTTTTGTCAACGGCGACTGCGAGCAAACCCTAAAAGATAGAGTTTGAGGTTTTCCCGCAGAGAGGAAGAATATCGATAACTTACGACGGCAACGATCGTAGGAGATGAGATAGAGTGTCGGCGTTTAATTTAGAGATTTCCGGTGACGTTTGGTGAGTCCGAAGAGAAAGAAAGCGATGGAGATTTTTTAGTTTTTTTAACCCAGATTAACTATTGCAATTTTACTTTTATCTAGTTTAGTAAATGTAATTTTTTTTTTGCCCCCCAAAAGTTTTAACCCAAAAATCTTGAAAGTTTTCGAAATTTTTTGAAAGTTTTCGAAATTAGACTTCTACAACGAAGTCTGATAAATCGGTTACTTCATAGACTAAATCTCTTAGCAGACTTCACCAAAGAATTCTGTAAACTCTAAATTTATTCTAATGATTAACGAACCATTAAATTACTAACTAGATACACTGAATCACCTTGGGTCTTGAATCCATTCATAATGACTTCATCTTTGCCCTTTCCGATGTCCCAAAGCCATTACTGAACATACATAATGATTGAGCATGAGCATGAAGTCTCTCGGAGAAGTCTCCGTGTGAAGTCTGCTCATGAAGTCTATAGTCTATCATTTTCAAACTTCATTTGGAGACTTCGCTTGCAGACTTCGCGTACAGACATCACTGAAGAAGTCTGTAACCCTTAAAACAAAACATTAAAGAACCAGAAACGCTGAATTTTTTTTTAAAGCCACGTCCAGTCTTAACGAAGATACGTCCGTCTTTTCAGTTTCCCATCTATTAATCATTCTACCCCCATAGACGAAGTCGTTTCTTCACCGCTTTTATCTCAGCAACACAAAACTCTCAACAAATAAAAAAAAAACTGATAGATGCTTACAACCTTCTAGCCGAAGCAAATGAAAGAGCCAATGGATGCAAAACAAATTGGTGTTTTAAAGTCAAGATTCTCCTCGCCTACTGTTACTCTATTCTCAATGAAGGTCTCTACTGGTCCTACATATTAGTAGATGAAGCGGTAAGAGATATTCACTTGGGTTTTATGTTTTTAAATGCAGATATGTAGTCACTTGGATCTGACAATACAATACTTAGGTGATGCTTTTTCTTATGCAGGGAACTAAGATGGAGTTGATGATTACTCCAGTACATGTGCCAAAGTTCTCTGGATTGGAGAAGTATGAAGGGCACTGGATTGAAATATATAAAGTAGCAGTACGGCCAGGATTTGTAGGGTTTCGTGCAACAAACTCTCGCTTCGTATTTACAATTCTGTCTACAAAGACTGGAATCATAAAAATCGATCTTTTGAAGGACAAGCACTAGTTGGATTTTTTTAAGTTTGACCCAAATCCGTGACATCAAAACCAAAACAAATGTTGCTATAGGTATGCATGCAAATTTGTTAAACCATAATTTATATGCATGTAACTTTATTTAACTGAAGGAGAACACTTATGATGTAGATACTATGGGCATGATCTGCAGCACATGCCCCCTTCAAGAGAGTCCACATGGCCGTGCACATACAAAGAGTGTGTTTCACATCAAAGATGCCATGTAAGTTTAAACCAAACAATAATAACACCATGACAAAACTCACATTATTCTAATTTATAACCATCTTTTATTAATCATAATAGGGACAATATGTTAAAGTGTAAGGCAACCGGAGGATCAATCCGTTCGCGCGTAAGTGTGTTATTCACTACAGTTTAACATATCGTACTTGATCTCGACAATACTAATCTAATTCACATAGGTGGTGATGATGACACTTGGCTGGAAGCTGAAGAATGCTTATCAGACATTTTGTTCAACCTAGCGATAGAAGAGGTTGAAGATTTAAGGAACGACGTGATGTTTGATATGATAGCTGCAAGTCACAGGGCAATTGTTCCTAGATAGGAAATTTATTTATCTAAATATCTGTTTAAAAACCTAAGTTTCAATTATTTTAAATTTTGTTTTAGATTTATTTGAATTTCAGACTTCTACAAAGAAGTCTACGCTAACAAAAATTTACAAACTTCACACACAAAGTCGATTGTGAGACTTCACCCAAGACTCGAAAAGTATGTAAGCCCTAAACTCTAAAATTCGAATGTTACTTTTCACTTTTTGTTAACAAATACTAACATTTGACATCAAAATAGTATAATATGTCCAAAATCTAACAACTATACGAAGGATCGCCATTTTATATTAAAACATATCAAACTAAGTTTAACCCTAAAGATATATGCATGGATTCTTACCCATTGGCAACCTCTAACCTATTATGCCTCAGATGGTTTATATCAAATGGCTTAGTTTTATGAAATTTTATTTTTAAACCTATTCGCTTTGATTTAAAATAATTTATCATTTAAAATTTTTGATCGAAATATTTTTTAATCATTTTTAATTTAAATTTCACATTTAATTACGGTTCCAGACTTCATGGTCGAAGTCTGCGACTGTTTATGGTATTTTAGAACATAATCAACCTTATATGCTTAAATTTTATGAAAGTTTTGAAAATTTTAATTTACAAAGTTCATATTTTAGATAATCTTATTTTCTTTAGAAGAAATTACATTGAAAATATTTTTTATTATTTTCTTAATTTAAATCTAAGGTTTAATTACGGTTCAGATTTCATGGATATCATGAACGAAGTTTACTGTGAGACTTCGTTCAAGAAGTCTACGCTGCGCGGAGGTTAAAACTGTAATTGCGGTTTCTGTTTTTTTGTTTGCAAATAAGGGGTTATTGTAATTTTCATACCCTTATGGTTTAGTTTTGCATTTGTTTCAATTTGAGGTCTATTTTTGCATTCAAACTCAATTTTGGGTTTAGTTTTAGCAATTTCCCCTATTCACAGTAAAAAATAAAAAACATATTACAATTTCTGTCAGTAAAGACGGCATACTAAGAATTTACAAATTTAGGAACATAAAATAAAAATAAAAATCAAACAAATTAAAATTTTGAACTAGTATCACTAAACAAAGAAAATCTTCACTTGAAACTTTTCATAATTATAGCAAACCAAACAACAATAATTTTGTTCCAATTTTTTTATTAAATTAAACTTTTTCGTAATTAAAATCGTTAACACTTTCTTCTATATATTAACCTTAACGTAATATATTTATTGGGTTATAATCAACTCAGACCTATCTTAATTCAGACTATGTGCAGACCTTATACTTTAGCTCTGAACTTTTCTCTCACATATGTTTCCTATTTTAGTGTTAAAATTAATATGGCAATCAACTCATAAGCATTGCAATAATCTCTGAACGCATTTCTTCAGTTAAGTGATATCATGTCTCTGATTCCAACAATGTGTGAAAGATACATAAGTATATAATTTATATTTTTTAGTACGCTACGCCCATGTATATATTTGACGATTGAATTAATTAGTTTTGATTTTATTTTAAAATATTTTTTTTCGTTTGCTAGTATATGGAAAAATTATGTGATTTTGTATCTTACATTACAACAAAATTACATTTATGGTACTATTAATAACTATTTTATATGTATAATTTTTTTAATTTATATTAATAATTCTTTTATTATATATCACCATTATTGATTATATTACTTTTAATCTATATTTATCTTGTAGTTTATTATCAAGTTGTCTTTACTCGTTATTTTTTTAGTTTTTGTAATCCTATCTTTTTCATTTATTTTCTACTTATTCGCGTTCATATGCACCCTCCATCATTTATATGTTTATTTATTTTGAAACATATCAAATTACATTTTAAAATATTTTCAGTTATACTTATTTATAAATAATTTTATATAATTGTATTAACTAAAATAATATATGAAGCTAAAATAAAATAATCTATATATCAAGCTCCATTATGTATATGTTTAAATTATATTAATACTATATTAATTGATAATTGTTAAGGTTAATATTAAATATTATATTAATATTACTTTAGTTAATTTGATAATATGATATTAGGAATAACTGTGATTATAAATATTAAAAGGTAAATCTTTTTTTTTTGTCAAAGTTTTTTTGATTAAAAAATGTTTTCATTTTTCTCATCTTTTTTACAAAATTACTAATACAGAATAGTTTTTTCATAATTTAATTTAATTATTTTGTGACTTTTTTCGAAGAGCTTGGCTATTCTTAGAAATATTATTTATTAGTGATTGCTTCAATAATTATTACTATTAAAACTTTCAATAATTATTACTATTAAATTTTATGTGATAAGGTCTTTTTACATGGTAATTGTGAGTTCACGATTATAGTTATGGAATAAGTTATATATGAACCCAAATTTATTACAATGAACAACTAATATTTTATTAAAAACGAATAAAACACATAGATATGATACGAAAATAAAGCACGAGAAAAATATAAATAAGGATAATACTACATAGACTAATAGTAATAAGAAAAACAAAAATTAATTTAAATTTGATAATATGGATTTCAACTAAAACAAATATCGATAAGTAAAACTAAATAATAAATAGTACTATACATGTTTTTTCTATTAGAGTGTTATAGCTTCAACATCACATGATATTTTTGCATACTATTAAGAATTTATATTATCATATATATTCTTTTTAAAATTTGATAGATACATCACATAGTTTTTGTATATACTAATTAAATTAAAATTAATCACTAAATTGTTAAATATATCTCCGGGAATGTTGTAAAGACTTTTAGAGAAATAGAATATTAACAGTAAAACATAATTCATATAAAATAATATTTAAAAGAATTATGGAATTTAACAAAAAATAAAAGAGAGAAATTGGAGATGTTTTAACAACAAAGAGTCGCAGCATCAAGGCTTTCAAAATCAAATTAAAATTACAGTGACAAATATCTCATTTTCTAATTAGGGAGAGAGAGACACGTAAATGTCGATTTTGATCTTCTCGTCGTTCTCAAACTTATCTTTCCTCGCTGGTGCAGGAGGAATCAGTACTCTCTCGGGTCCCCTTCCTTTGTTCTTGTTTCGTGGCCTCGCCTATATGACCCATTTTTCACAAAATATTAATTAACCATTACTTGTGTTCGGAAACAAAGAAATACATAAGACTTATTGATTAGAAAAAAAATACACCTTTACACAAACAAAAATCTTCAATGCCAATACTGTGAGGAACTGAAATAGAGGAGGCATGGTAAGACCATCTACAACCTTCTCCTGAAAATAAGCAGCCCACTGTTAGTCTTAGAACGGACTAATAGACAATAAACGAATATTGATACGATTAAAAGATAAATGATTGGTTAATGATAAATAGGGATGATATTTTTGTGTAATAGAAAAGATACAATGGTGGTTATAAATATCAGTTCGGGAACGTTAGAACAGCTCGGGACTTAAGATCGGAATCTTGTATTTAACCAAAAGATGGTAGTTGTTTAGAAATACGAATTGAGTCAGCTGGTATTCAGTTCGGCGTTCTAAATGATTCGTTGGAGGTGTTACAAATGTATGAGTTCTAGCTCGGGTACATATACTTCAACGGTTTTTTGGATCCCTCTCATAAATAAAATACAAGAGGTATTTATAGTAGTGCAACCACATTTCCTGCCCAGCAGACGTGCGTCGATGCAAAGTTTCTGCTCAGCGCGTGAGCGGCAAAATCAACTCTTGTTACGTCGCTTTTGTGTCAGTGCGGCCACCTACTCGCTCGGGCGTTGTGCCTGGTGTGACCTGGTCAAAGAACAGCAGGCTTTCTTCTTAGGTTGGGCTATTGGGCCTTGAATGTTCTGAATTGGGTCGGGCTGACCCTGATCCTATCTCCAACAATCACTATTAGATATCTACACTAAGTAATTTACTCACAATTAATCATTTTTCTATAGTCTACACTAAATGGTATACAACCAATATATTCCATAGATCAAGGCGAAAACCTTTATCTTCTCATTCCATAAATACAAAGGAACAGACTCAGAATGGGTCTAAAAGCAATGCAAAGAGCATGAACTGGTAATTCGTGGCAGGTAGGTAGCAATGAATAATACCTACACACTATATCTCGAACTGGAGCAAAAAGCACTGCACATCGAAAAGGGTCTTTTACCTTCAATAACTTCCAACATTCCCAAAAATATTGTAGAAACTTTTCTTCAGATATATCCAAGCTGGAAAAGCGTAAAATTGCCTCACAAAAGACACATGTTGAACCCTGAAATACAAAAATACAAAGCCAGAACCCAAGAAAAATCAGTAGCTTCTTACGAATGTTCTAGTCATCAATATTACTTCCATAACGCATAAGCTATAATTAAGCACCACATGAATTCCAAAGTTAAAAATCGGAAGAATAGCCTCTCGCAGGCTCAGACATGTATTAGATGGTACCATTGAATATCATGATTAATCAGCATAGATAGTTAATCATACATGATCAGCTAGCTTAGATAATTGATTCACCGAATGATCTGATTTTTTTGGTAAGTGCTATTGCTCGAAGTTGGAAACAACATCATCTCACGTAAGTGCTACATTCCTTCTACTGACTTATTTTTCAAACTAATGCATGCATTAGCTAAAGTGAAAAGCAACTTACTTTTCCTTTTGTTCCTGCGAGACTAATGACTTCTAGTTTTTTTATTTTGTCCTCCAGGTCCAAAATCTGTATTTCTCGAACCAAAATAGCAGACACATTCCCAGTATTTAGTACCAACGAAAAGGAAATATTACTACTGACAAGAAAAAAGATGCCAAAAGATCACATGATATGAAGATAAAAGTCTTCAACGAAAAGTATGAAAGAAATTTGACTTGAATCACAACACGTGTTGTATCTCTCAACAGAGAAGGCCAAGAAAAGCTCAATCTAAAGAGAAAAAAAAAAATCTAATAAATTCCATGATCACTTCAGTTCAGAATGAGTGATACAAAATTAATCTTACACTACAATATTGAACTATTGTCAACCATCTTTGTATGAATTCAGTTTTATTTCGTTCAAGCTTATGCTTACACTAAGTACCACCTAATTAGTGTTGACTGTAAATGGCTGTATCACCTTGGGATATGTGATGACTTGTTCAAGCTTGTCATGACTTTCTCTAGTAGGTGTGCGGTCCCAAAAAGTTAATAGTCAAAGTTCAGCACACAAGATTATGTAAATAAACATACAAAAATTAGTATTGAATGGGGAAAAGAAAGCGCAGTGCAACCGAGTTTGGCCGGCGGTGTGCTTTTATAGAATAAAATCGTGGAGGAAGATATGGATTAGAGGTAGTGGCCATAGAATTATAAGCTGTAAATTGGTGTGAGTAAATGAAGGATTGAAGAAGACGAAGTGGGATGGCTGTTAGGATTTCTAGCGGCGGCACAAATTTTTGCACAGAGAATCGAATCGTTTCACTTTTTGCAGCGAGAAGATGACACCATAATCAAAAGAGAAGCAGAAGAGAAATCTGACGTATTAGCTTTTATGATTAAACATTAATTAACGTTTTAGGTTTTAGGTTGGGCTTTAATCAAAATCACGGAACCCATAACCGAAATCTGACGTGTCAAAGCAAAGAGAGCTCTCAAAATGCAGAGGTGGATGGCTTTAGAAGCACCAAATAACTCTTTTTATATTTAGGTTTCGAATGGTGACGGAACCGCACGGTGTGGTGCGGTTCCAATAGTAACAAAAATGTCTGCATATACATATATATGTATATGTTTTCGTTACTATTAGAACCGCACCGCACTTTTCTCGCAGTTGTCTCGCACGTTACCATTCAGAGCCTTAATAGATGTATCAAAGTGGGTTTAGATGTATCCAACCGTTACAATATTAACTACTCGGCCCTTAAACATCACTTAAACCATTATAAGTTATAAATTTATTTTGTATTTTATAAATACATATATTCTCCTATAAATAGCAATGCACACAAAAACTACATAATTTTGTAAATTCTATAACAATTTATTTTACAACTAATAGAGTTCAAACTATTTTATTATGTCAACTTTGTAGGTTTGTATTAATCTGTGATTTCGATGTTGTTGCAGTCTTCAACCGCTATCTCGTCGAACCAACAACAATAAAAAAATATTTTTTACTAAAAAACATTTTTGAACAGTGTTAAAGAACAACAATGTTTTCTTGGTTTTGATTTTTTTTTATTCTCTATGTTTATTGCAGTTGTTTGATACAAAGACAAGAGTGAGGAGTTACCAGGTAACAAATTATGTTTTTATTGTTCTTTGCTTTCAATTGTACTTACTTGAATTAAAAAAAATCGATTAAAAGTATTGGTTTGTTAAATAAAATGCTCTTTAACCAACAAAAAGCTAAATTAAAAGACAAAATATGAAGAAGAAACAACAATAAAAAGAGACCCAACATTTTTACCATTATTATTTTCAAACCAATATATCAATATTAAACATAACTAAAATAACCATGTTAATAAAATAATTTTGAAATGTTTTGCATCTAATCTATATCAAATTGTAATATAAAATTATATTTAACACACTGTTATATAATATAATAAATGAGAAAATTCTAATATTAAATACAAAAATAGATATTTTAACAGTTTTAATAAATTTAAAAATAGAAATTTAAGAAAGTCTTATATATATATATATATATATATATATATATATATATATAATTCTTTTACAAATCGAAGACCAAAATTCAATTAATCACATCATCCATGCAACGCGTGGGAATAAGCTGCATGTAATTAGAAGCGGGTACGCGGAAGTGGAAGCGGAGAAGCGATTATTTTAAAATAATTAGGAAATGGGAACGCAATGAAAGCATATATATATATATATATATAATGAAACGTTAAACATATATCATATTAAAAATTATACTTGTAATTTAAAACCCACTAAAAATAGAAATTAAATAGTCTTTTTTTGTTACAGCAAATAAAATTTGATGATTTAAAGTAAAAATTTAGATCACTCTCTTCATTCTCATTTCTATTTTGATTTTCTTTAAACAAAATCATTTCAAATTTTGGCTTGTCCATAGAACACAATTAAATTTAAGTGTCTTAGAGTTTATTACTTAATTCAATTTAGTTAATCAATTCCAACGTTTATATTTTTATATTTTTTAAGAAAACACAAAGACTAGAATACAAAAGTTATAAATGGTAAAATTAGTTTAAGTTTTTCTTGTATAGTAAAACTATCCTAAATAATTTCCCTTTTTTTAGTTAGTGCGACATTATAATTTTAAAAATGGAAGGGTAAGCTTCCAAAGGGAAATTTATAGAAGCGCCACAGAAGCGAGATTTCAAAAGCTTCCGAGGGAGCTTCCGATTCCGACTCTGATTCCAAAACGGGAAGCGGACTTCCGACGAAGCTTCCGTGCTTCTTAGTAGGGAAACTACCTAATTTATCATGGTAATTATTGATTTTATACCTATGAGTTAAGAGTCTTCGTTTAGTTATCTTGAAGTAAATGATTGTGATTTGTCCTTCGTTCAAGAGAAACCACCAACTGAGTGCCAAAAAAGGGAATATGGCTATGAAAAGAAAGAAGCTAATATAAATAAAAATTATTTGATGGAAATCATTTTAAGTATTAAATCTATAGTATTTATTTACGTACAATTGGAAATAAAGAACGTATAGAATTGGATTTCTCTATCTATACCTTAACTAATAAATTGTCGCTTATAAGTTATAACTAAACTATTTACATATTAAAATTTTGACAATTTTAAGAGGAAAAAGCACAAAACACGTTGCTAAACAAGTCTTAAAAAGATTCAATGAAATTTTATTTTTTATTTGGTCGAATATAAGTTGTTTTTTTTAGATCGTCTAAAAAGTGTGGAATACATTTTCTAATTTTTTGGTCTAGTCTAAAACAGTTAGACTATGAGCTTAATTGATAGAGTATATAATTGGGCACACTGATTTTTAAAAGCCAATCAAGTTTATGAGTTGAGCATGAAAGAAAGCATATAGGACTTCTAAATGCTCAATAGGTCAATGTTTTTCAAATGAGTATTTTCTAAGCATAAAATCTTTAAAAATTACAAAAGTATAGTTTTACCCTAATTAATAAAATCCACATGCTATAACATAATTGTGAAATGATGTCTAATTTCATAATTTTATGTATAAATGCTAATAGCTATACCAATCACATACCCGTCATATTAATGTATAATAGCTTACAACTTTATTATAGCTATACCAATTACATACCCATCATATTAATGTATAACAACTTACAACTTTATTAGCTTAATGCTTATGTTATGTACAATCATGGCTCTACTATAAGCTTTACCAATGACGCCCTATGTATTGTACGCATTGTAAATCTTAGAAAAAATATTTGTTCAAAAATTTTTAGAATACATGTTCTACGAAATTTAGAATATGTATACTACGATTTATTGTATGTTCTACGAAATTAAGAATGTGTATTCTAAACTTTAGAATACGTATTTTACGATTTACTGTTTGTTCTAAAAAATTTAGAATATATATTCTACGAATGATAGAAATGTATTATGAAAAAATTAGATTTCCTTTAAAATAGTAATCAAATCAACAAATAAGAAAACTAAATATATTTTATAAAAAAATCAAATATATGGTTAAGATTATGTATTTATTGTTATGATTACGTTTTAAAAAGTTTATAATACGTATTCTAATTATTCTATAAATCTAAAATCGATTATGAACTTTAAAACTTGACTTTTGTTTTCCTTTTTTCTTCTTTTTTCTCCTTTGCCACGAGTTCTTCATAAGTTTTTAATTTTTTTGATCAATATGCTGCAAATCTATTTAACATGTGGTGTGTGGAGATTGTATGCCAACAAAAAATGGAGATTTATTGTTGATAAAAAAACATGCTTTTTAAGTTTGTCGATTTTAGAGAAAAATGAAGAAGAAGAAGATTTGGGTTAGAAGGTTTAAAGTACGTAAAAACCTCTTTTTTTAGTTAGAAGTTTTGGATTTCCGTTTTAGATTAACCGATTAAGTAATTAGAATACATGTTTAAAATTCATTTTTATAATAAAGAGCATAATTGATTTTTGATTATTATAAACTATTTCACCAAACTTATCTGATTAAGGAATAAGTTGGACAAATTGACATAAGAACATTCTTTATTTCCAATTATCTCTTTATTTAAACAAGAATTGCTTAACCATTCCTTTCTCTATTAATTATCAAAAAGAATACTATATCGAAGTAAGTTACATGATGTCATTAATCTTTGGATAAATTACAAAATTTATTCATATCTTGTAAAAATAACTTAAATACAATCTAAAGATTCTTTTTCCTACAAAATTTATGTTTTATTCTTTTTGTTTTTGCAAATTTTCTATATTATCAGGAAGATAAAATTGTTTGAATTGATTAGTTTAGTTTAGTTGTTTTCTAGAAGTCATCGAAAGTAGAGTTTCAACACTCATATGACGGTAAAAGATGTATTAGAAAGCACTAGAGACTGTCCAAGTGTCAACCAACACAAAAAGAAAAAAGAAAAATAAATTAGCCATCTGGACTATTAGACAAGAATAACTATGAACTCACAATATAACAAGAACGTGAGGAAAAAGTGGTTACATTGTGCTGTTGGCAAAAAGAACGTTACATTGATGTGAAAAACGTTATAGCGATGTGTTCGGATCTCTTCTATCGCCCTGAAATCAGTCCTTATTATAAGGGGTCGTAAAAAACAAACACAAATTTGGATAGCGACATGGCAAGATTCAAGGTAAGTAACGTAAGAGTTCTTTAAGGAAAAAGATAGTAACGTAAGATTGCATTTGGTGCTATATAATTATGATTCGGCTACATCTGTCAACATTTTTATTAGGACTTTCTCTTTCGTTACTCATGGATACTAGAAATTTAATATCTTTCTATATAATAATAAACTAAGCGTAACGCTTGTTGTTCCAACTTTACTTTATCTTTCAAAGGCGAATTGCTAAAACTAGATTCAAAATTGAGTTTGAATGCAAAACTAGATCCCAAATTGAAACAAATACAAAACTAGACCTTTGGGGTATGGAAATTACATTAACCCCCTTATTTGCAAACAAAAAAATAGAAACCGCAATTACAGTTGTAACCTCCGCGCGAAGTAGACTTATTGAACGAAGTCTCACAGTAGACTTCGTTCATGACATCCATGAAGTCTGAACCGTAATTAAACCTTAGATTTAAATTAGATAAATAATAAAAAATATTTTCAATGCAATTTCTTCTAAAGAAAATAAGATTATCCAAAATATGAACTTTATAAATTAAAATTTCCGAAACTTTCATAAATTTTAAGCATGTGAGGTTGATTAGGTTCTAAAATACCATAAACAGTCGCAGACTTCGACCATGAAGTCTGAACCGTAATTAAATGTGAAATTTTAATTAAAAAATAAAAAAAAAATATTTCGATCAAAATTTTTGAAATGAAAGATAAATTATTTTAAATCAAATCGAATAAGTTTTTAAAAAAAAATTCATAAAACTAAGTCATTTGATGTAAACCATGTGAGGCATATATGTTAGAGGTTACCAATGGGTAAGAATCCATGCATATATCTTTAGGGTTAGACTTAGATTGATATGTTTTTGATATAAAATGGCGATTCTTCGTATAGTTGTTAGATTTTGAATATATTATACTATTTTGATTTCAAATGTTAGTATTTGTTACAAAGAGTGAAATAAACATTCAAAATTTAGAGTTTAGGGCTTCCAGACTTCTCGAGTTTCGGGTGAAGTCTCACGGTAGACTTCGCATGTGAAGTTTGTATTGTTATCGTAGACTTCTTTGTAGAAGTCTGATGAAATTCAAATGAATCCAAAATTTTGAAATGTTTCGCGAAAAATTTTGGGGGAAAAGTTACATTTACTAAACAAGATAAAACTGAAATTGCAATAGTTAATATGGGTAAAAAAATTAAAAAATCTCCATCGCTCTTTTTCTCCTTCGAATCACCAAACGTCGCCAGAAAATCTCTAAACGCTGACACTCTTTCTCCTCTTTCGCCGTAAGTTATCGATATTCTTTCTCCTCTTTCTCCTCTCTCGCCGGAAAACTCTAATCCATCTTTTATTTGATTCGCAGATGTGGGAATCGCAACCGTCTATTCATATCTTCAAAGCTATTCTGTTTCTGTCTTCGCATATCGAAGATGAGTAGCAGGCGGTCGGTGAAGAGAGCATTGATTCTAGATGACGATGACGATGAAGATGAAGATGAAGATGAAGATCCAGATGAAGATGAAGATCCCGATGAAGATGAAGAAGAAGAATCAGATGAAACTCACACCTTACTAATCCAGACCCTGAGATGTCAATGCAAAAATTTTGTCGACCTGGTGAAGAAGGAGTACGATAATGCATTATCGTACTCCTTCTTCACTAGGTCGACAAAAATTTTGCATTGGCATCTCAGGGTCTGGGTTAGTAAGTGTGAGTTTCAATTTCATCTTCTTCTTCATCTTCATCAGGCTCTTCATCTTCATCTTAGACAACAAAACACAATATTTATTTTTAATTTTTTTGAAATGGATTGGAACTTTATTTCTTTAGTTTTTATGTTAATTATATTTAATTCTCTTATTATGTTAATTATCTTTCGGAATCTTTGATTTCTTATTATGTTAATTATCTTTTATTTCTCTTATTATGTTAATTATTATTGGAACCTTGATTTGTAAATCAAATACAAAGTTAGAAAACCGCAAAAATACAGCCCAAAATATAAAAAGAACTGGTCATACAGAACAGCGAGAACACCTAGAGACTTCTAAAAGTAGACTTCACGAGTAGACTTCACCACGAGACTTTGTATTCATACAGAACACCCAGTTAGAGACTTCTCCAGTAGACTTCCAGCACAGACTTCCTCTATAGGAAGTGGGTATAATCATTTGCGTAGAACTTAATCAACCTTAATTCTATGAAAGTTTCTGAAATTTTAATTTATAAAGTTCATATTTGGGATAATCTTATTTTCTTTAGAAGAAATTGCATTGAGATTATTTTTATATTATTTTCATAATTTAATCTACGGTTTAATTACGGTTCAGACTTCATGGTTGAAGTCTGGAACCGTAATTAAATGTGATTTCTCTTATTATGTTAATTATTATTGGAACCTTGATTTGTAAATCAAATACAAGTTCGAAAACCGTAAAAATACAAAAAGACTTGGTCATACAGAACAGGCGAGAACACCTAGAGACTTCTCCAGTAGACTTCCAGACAGACTTCGACCATGAAGTCTGAACCGTAACTAATGTGAATTTTAATTAAAAAAAAATATTTCGATCAAAATTTTTGAAAGATAAATTATTTTAAATCAAATCGAATAGGTTTTAAAAAAATAATTTTCATAAAACTTAAGCCATTTGTATATAAACCATGTAGGCATATAGTTAGAGGTTGCCAATGGGTAAGAATCCATGCATATATCTTTAGGGTTAGACTTAGATTGATATGTTTTTGATATAGTTGTATGTTTTTTGAACATATTATACTATTTTGATGTCAAATGTTAGTATTTGTTAACAAATAGTGAATTAAACGTTCGAATTTAGAGTTTAGGGCTTACAGACTTCTCGAGTTTCGGGTGAAGTCTCACGGTAGACTTCGCATGTGAAGTCTGTAAGATTTTTGTTATCGTATGAAATTCAAAATAAATCAAAACAAAGTTTAAATATAATTATAAATAATCTTATGTTCTTAAACAAAGATTTAGATAGATAAATTCCTATCTAGGGACAATTGCCCTGTATCTTGCTACCATATCAAACATCAAGAAGTCGTCTCTCAAATCTTCAACCTCTTCCATCGCTGGGTCGAACCAAATGTCGATAAGCCTTCTTCAGTTTCCAGCAAGTGTCATCATCACCACTGTGGGAATTAGTTGGTATTGTCGAGATCAATTACGATATGTTTAACTGTAGTAATAACACACTTACGCGCGAACTGATTAATCCTCCATAATTTAAGCACACGATCACCGCTCCACCCCTCCTGTTCCTAAAGCCGTTCAGAAGTTATAAGCGTGTTCACCGGTTGCCACACACTTTAACATATTGTCCCTATTATGATTAATAAAAGGTGGTTGTAAATTAACAAATACGGTGAGCTTCGTCATGGTATTATTATTGTTTGGTTTAAACTTACATGGCATTTTTGATGTGAAACACACTCTTTGAAAAAGTACGGGCAAGTGGACTCTCTTGAATGGGGCATGTGTTTGCAGAGCATGCCCATAGTATCTACATCATAAGTGTTTCCTTTAGTTAATAAAATTACATGCATATAAATTATGGGTTAAGAAATTTGCATGCATACTATAGCAACGTTCGTTTTGGTTTTGATGTCACGTATTTGGGGTCAAACTTAAAAAGCCAAGTAGTGCTCGTCGTTCAAAGGATCGATTTTTATGATTCCAGTCTTCGTATACTGGGTAGCTGGATTGTAAGTTTGAAATGAGAGTTTTGTTGCACCGAATGCTGCGAATCCTAGCTGTACTGCTACATTCTATATTTCAATCCATGTCCCTTCATACTTCTCCAATCCAGAGAACGCTGGCACACTGTTCTGGAGTAATCATCAACTCCATCTTAGTTCCCTGCATAAAAAGAAGCATCACCAAAGTATTGTATTGTCAGATCCATGTGACTACATGTCTGCATGTAAGTGAATATCTCTTACCGCTTCATCTACTAATACGTAGGACTAGTAGGAGCCTAACATTGCTAACGGAGTAAGAGTAGGCGCGGAGAATCTTGACTTTAAAACACAATCTGTTTTTGCAGCCATTGTCTCTTCATTTGCTTCGGCTAGAAAGGTTGTAAGCATCCATCGGGTTTTTGTTTTTCTTGTTGTGAGTTTTGTGTTTCTGAGATAAAAGCAGTGAAGAAGAAATGAATACGACTATGGAGGTGGAATGATTAATAGATGGGAAACTGTAAAAGATTAATAGATGGGAAACTGAAGAGATGGACGTATCTTATCTCAAGGACGTGACTTTAAAAAAAAAAAAAAATTGCAGCGTTCTAGTTCTTTAATGTTTTGTTTTAAGGGTTACAGACTTCTTCAAGTAATATCTGTATAGACTTCATGAGAAGACTTCACACAGCAGAATTCAACGAGCAACTGACTTTACTCTGTAAAGTCACCGATTTATTTAATTTTGGGGGAAAAAAAATTTTGGGGGGAAAAAAAACAAAAATTACTAAACAATTTACAGCTGTAAATGGACGAAGTCTGTAAGCGAAGTCTCCAAATGAAGTCTGAAAATGACAGACTATAGACTTCATTACTAGACTTCACACGCAGACTTCTATGAGAGACTTGTTTGGTGAAGTCTGCTACCGACTTCCTCTGTAAGTCACCGATTTTATCTAATTTTTGGAGGGAAAAATTTTTTTGGGGAAAAATATTTACAGCTGTAAATGTACATTTACGGTTTGGCATAAACAATTTACAGCTGTAAATATACGAAGTCTGTAAGCGAAGTCTCCAAATGAGTCTGAAAATGACAGACTATAGACTTCACGACCAGACTTCAACACGCGACTTCTACGAGAGACTTTCTTTGGCGAAGTCTGCAATAGACTTCGTCTGTACGTACCGATATTATCTAATTTTAAAAAATTTTAAAAAATATAAACAGTCTGTCAGATAGAAATTGTGGAGACTGAAAAGACGTTTAGGTTAAAAAAAATTAAGAAATCTCCATGCGCTCTTTTCCTTCTCCGAAACACCAAAAAGTCACCGGAATTCTTAAAACGCCGCCGACTCTCTTACTCCTCTTTCGCCGTAAGTTATCGAGTTCTTCCTCCCTGCGGGAAAACCCCAAAACTCTCTCTACGACGACACTTTTTCTCGCTGGAAAATCACCATGCGACGACACTCTCTCGACGACGACACACTCTCTCTACTCTTTCTCTGAACTGTTTTTTTTCTTTTTCTGTATCTAAACCAATCTTTTATTTTATTCGCAGTTCTCGAAATCGCAAGACTTCATTCAACATCTTCATCTTCATTTTCGTACCAAGCTAATTAAATTAAATTTCAGTTTAGTCTCTTTGTCTGTCCCTTTTTACTATATTGTTGGAGACTTCATAAGAGAAGTCTATACGCAGACTTTGCCGGCGAAGTCCGTACACTTCACAGTCATCTAACTTCCCGAACACTTCACAGTCATCTAACTTCCCGGTAAAGCTTGAGTCGATTGTGGTTGTAGGACCAAGCTATGAAGCCTTGGTTTAAGCGTGTTCAACGTTGTGCTCAATGGGATTCGGAAGACGAGTGAGGTTGGGGTATCTAGCCATCCTTGCCAGCTGCATTGATGCTCACCCCTCACCATCAGGGTATCAAATGTGAACCTTGCTAGGTTGGTGATGGATCTGGACAGTTTGCTACATACCCTTGGGGAAGGGTAGCTTTCAAGATTCTGATTTTCGTCGGTGAAGGCTGCTGATATCTCCAGGACTTATCACATATGCGGATTTGTCAAGCGTTGCAGTCCTAGGTTTACTTTGCCCTGCCGGACTTGGAAAAGAGGTCGGAGATCCTTTCCCCATTGACCCCAATGAAGCAAGGGCACTTCTCCTAGCTTACAAAGGATCAAGAGGGAGGAAAAACCTCAGAAATGGCATCCTAAGCAGGTATGTCTGTTATTATATTATCTGATCTCTTTCACACATGTGTGTCTGTTATTATATTATCTGATCTCCTTCTATTCAATTTTATGTTTGTAGACCAGAGTATGCAGCTTTGTCGAGAAAGCATTTGATGAGATGTTCCCACGGTGGGATGATGATAGGAGGATGAGGGAATTGTCAACATTGTGAAAGCAATGTATGGACATTTCTCAAGTACCCGTTGGCAGTGGCAAAGAGGACACTGGCTATCTAAGGGTGTGTTGCCCTCAAACTTCAAGAGAAGGTTGCTTTTGAAGTTGAAGGAAGAGGTGAAGGATGAGGTGAAGGATGAGCCTTATCATGGCATTTATCCCCTGAAGAGAGAGCTAGAAGCTCCTGAAGAGGGTAGTTTGAAGAAACTCGTCTATCTCCTGAATTTGAGCAGCGCATATGTGATGCGTTGAAGGATGTAGTTGACACTGATCGATCGCTCAACAACGTTTGAGGCAGAGTTGAAGGGGCAGTTGGTTGAGCTTGGAACGAAGATTATCTTACTCACTGACAAAGTAGACGGTCTGAGTTCTGCTTTTGATAAGTTCACCAGCGGAGCTATGAAGATTATACCCGAGGAAGTGAAAGAGAATCCTCAGGAGAAGCAGGCTGAATCTGAAGCAAATCAAATCAACCTGAGGAAGGGGTTAGTCTTCATAGCTTCTCTCCAAAGATTTCCAAGGGGCAGAGGAAAAGTAAAAGAGTAGCTGGCATGAGCAGTTCAGTCACAAAGATGATGTGAAATTTTGTTGGCATGTTTTAACCTCTTATTTTGGATTGTTTGTTGGGAAAATGTTAGAATGATGTTTGTTTGTGCTTTTGCAATAAAGAGATGTTTGTTTGTCCATTGGAAAATTGGCAATATAACTATTTGTTTGCTTCAAACTATGTAGAGCAGTGTTAACAGGGGCAGTGAAGGCAGTGTTGTGCTGGTAGAAAAACTCCAAAGATGTAGATACGGAGTTTGATAAGCAAAAAGGGCAAAACAGACTTGAAGGAGGAAAGCAGCAATGCTAATAGCTAAGAGGAATCTTGATAAGAAAAAGTTGCAAGAGAGGCTGGTTGTTCGTCCTGGTTTGTGCTATGACCCTTATGGTCCTATTGCCAAGGACAAAAAAGCCAAACTGACTGCCTTCTTTGGCGACATGCCCGTAAGTTACACTATTTAATCACCCTTTTAAACATAGTTTTATTTGACGTGATTTTTGAATGTGTGTGTAACTTCATTTTTAAGGGAGTTAAAGCAGAAAAAACCCAAGGAACACTTAACACACACACTGGTACCATGTGCTGCAGACTCCAGAATATGGCTTTGGGACCTGGTGAGATTTTCTTGTAATAAGTCTGAGAGTGAAGTCTCATATTTAAGAAAACAGAGTCCCCTCAAAAACAGAGCCCCCTCAGAACAAAGATTTTAACTTACACAGTTAGCGCGAGTATGTCCAGACTGCCTGCATTTTTGAATAACTATATTGCTTGTGAGCCTTCCGCGGTTTTGGCGTAGTCTTTCTGGCAATTTCAAGCCACGTTTGCCAACCTTGACTTCTTCTGCCTTCAGGAGGACGCCGGATGAGTGGAGGGAAAACCTTGGCAAACTCGAGCTCTTGATATCGATGGTTTTGGGGAAAATGTTACCTGCATACGTCGATACAAATATTCCTTTGTGTATGACGGGATACGAGGGCGGCAACATCCATTTTAAGCTTAGGAGCAGCAGCAATAGCATGCGAGCAAGGTATTTTCTCAACATCATACACTCCACTTCCACATGTTCGATGTTGGAAATCAACGATACAATCTCTATGTCCTCCCTTCACGTGAAATCGCCATCCGTCTATGCGTTCGACAGTCATTGGTCAGCATAATGCTGACGAATAGTTAGCAAATATTCAACTCCCTTGCTATGTTTGGTTGTGAGACTGATAGCGTCTTCTCGCCTTTTAAAAAACCATCTTCTTAGCTTCTCTCGTATGAATTCCAAAAGAAAGGGTATTGGAAATCCTTGAGCTGGCTTAAGTGGCAGAGTTTATCGATTCAACAATGTTGCTCGTTTGTATGTTGTATCGTTCTCCTGAAAAGTGAACGCGGGCCATAGTTTCACATCTGCGTCCTCCAAGTAAGTTGCAAGATCGGGCTTCATCTCACGTAAGGCGTCCATGTATCTGTTAAAATCATAATGCGTATATGCATACGCAGCCCCTCTGACCAAAGTACATAAGTTGCTTTCCCTTGTACTTTCGTGATTATGTTATTCTGTAGGTGATAATAACATATCCCTCTTGTTACCCATGGCATAACAGTTTCAAATGGCATTCTTAATCGAGGCGTGCCTGTCGGACACTATGACCAAAGGAAATTGATCGGAGACACATCCACTCAACTTGGTGAAAAAAACTATTGCCATGATTCATCATTTTCAGAGTCTACAATAGCAAAAGCTAACGGGAAATATTTGGAAATTCCCGTCCTGGCCGCAAGCCACTAGCATAACTCCACCATACTTTCCCAGTAGATGACACCCATCCACCACCATAACTCTTCTCAGAAACTGAAAACGCGGTAATAGAGGCTCCAAGAGCCATAAACAGATATTTGAATCTGTTTGATCATCAACCACAAGATCAGTGACAGTTCCGGGATTGGCTAGCCCGATGCGATAGAGATAAGACGGCAGCTGCTCATATCCATCTTCTCTGTTTCCCTCACCAAGTGTTGTGCAAATATTAAAGCTCTATAGGAAGTGGTATAATTCATCTGCATACCATATTTATTCTTCATTGCAGATCTAATCATCTTCGGCGTTACTCACATCGATTGTTCCCATTCATCATAAAACAGTTTAGCAATATATTCCGGAGCATGACGTTTGCGCAGAGAAATTCGTTCTGCCACATTGCAAGTATGATCTTTTTTGTACAAGGTAACCCAAAACCTTTTTGGTTCATTTTCACAGCCGCTCTAATCCTCCAATTGCATCCTTTCACACCGCAGATGGCTACGAACAACTTTTGTGTAGACTTATGCACTTTGAACGTGAATTTTGACATTATAGCCGTCAACCGCAGCTCGGATACAAGCGCATCCTTTGTAGGAAAACTCGCAGTCGTATAGATACCGTCTGACCATGTCATGTGGATCTTGGGCCTTCACCAACAAAGCCACCTTCCCGCAACAAGACACGTATTATCCTCATCATCATTTTCACTACCATCCTCATCCTCAACTTTCCCATACACAGTATAATCCTCAAGGTATTCTTCTTTAACCTCACCAGCATGAGATTCTTCCGCATGATCATCATCATCATCACCATCATCGTTGACGTTAACCTCACCACCATCGAAATATA
>SMJT01000045.1:2404448-2423942 GCA_004349715.1 Crucihimalaya himalaica
GTGAAGTCTAAACACCGTTTTTTGTTTTCAAAGGAGAACTTCAGACTTCATCGTGGTTCAATCGTGAAGTCTGAGACCCAAAAAGTCAATTGCAAAACTAACCCCCAGTTGACTATTGAGACTTCACCCATGAAGTCTGCCTTCTGGAAAATCGGAGAAAATGAAGCAAAAATTACCAAGATTCGGTTTGAGCTTGTGTTTAGCTTCTTAAACGGCCAAGAACTGATCACGCCAACAATACCCAAGCAACCCAAGCGTTATTATGCTCGAATCTTAGTAAATCGCAAGATATATGGATGGTAAATATTGAAAACGATATTATAGAGTGAAATGGTTGAAATGAGAGAGGAGATCGACAAAAATGGAGCTTTTAACTCAGTTTTAAAGTATTAACATCACTTAATTCGGTTGTTTGAATCATTGAGAGCTCAATTTTGTTTGGTAAGTGTGGTTGGGAACTATTGAAGACGATGGCATTTTCGTTATTACGTGAGAATCTTTGGGTTATTGTTTTTCAAACCCAGCTACCAGACTTCACAGGAGAAGTCTGCGCTAGGTATTTTTGTGAAAAATAAGCGATGAGAGGTATTTTAAGGCATTTTGAAAAGAAAAGGAAGAGGGGTCTAGTTTTGGAATTGACTTCAAATAAGGGTCTAGTTTAGCAAGAAGCTCATCTTTCAAATCGATTTATCAATTAAAATAAGAGTTTCAATCCGAACAAAAAGTAATGTATATTTGCAATGAGAAGTAAATATATATATATATATATATATATAGTTTATGTATTAAATTATGTAGGAAAACGAATTTTTATAGTTTACTAAATATGGACCAGTCCGTTGCACGGGTTTAAGTTGTAATTATTAAACTTAATTTATAATTTTTATTTTATAAACTTAATTAAATTAAAAAATTGTTTAATATTTTTAAAAACATCAATGTGAATTATTTTTTAAATATATAAATATTGCGTACAACATGCAATATAAAACCATATTTATAGATATGTTATAAGTGTTATTAATTCATTTGATATAAATGTTAGGCCAATTTATCAAATTATTTAATTTTTATTATATATTTAAATTTTTTAAATATTATATTATTGAATTTAGTAAAGATTTTATGTTATCTTATTATTTACAACTATTGAAAAACATATTATATATAATATTTAGTGTAGACGTATTTATAGTTTTAATTTTAGATTTACTTGTAATAAATAACTTTGGGTCCAACCGTTTTATCTTAATTTAGTGTAATACATAAAGCTAAAACAGAATTATTAGTTTATGAGAAACAATAATAAAATTTAGATAAATAATTTAAATAACTAAATATAAATTAGAAAATATTTGGGTTGAAATTAATAAATATTCATCTTTTCATCAAGTAAGAAAAATATCAATCCTATAAGCTCATTTTTAAAACAATTTATCGTTTTTCACTTTCTAGTAAAACGTACTACCGTTCGAGGATAAAGACGTTTTTTTGTTTAGCTGATCTAGTGTTAGATAATTTTTATTTATTGCTTTTTCGATGATAGTCATTTTATGAAAAATGAAAAAAAAAACAACTTAAAATTAGAACAAATCTTTTCAAGATATTAAATGATAGTTTTATTATTTTCATAATATTTAGATAAGAAATAAATTAGCTATTCCTCTTTCAATGAATTTAAGTTATTGAAAAATAAATTAATTAATTTGATTTACTTTTTTTAACTATGCTAGAAAAAGAAGATATTTCTTTTTAATTTCAATTTGGCAATATTACTATATTTGTTTTGTAAAATTTAGAAAAGAATAAATTAGCTATTTTTTTTTTTTTTCAATGGTTTTAGGTTACTTAATTTACTTTTATGATAGAAAAGTAAATTATTATTATTATTTTTTTGAAAATGTTTAAAAGATAAATTATCATAAAATATAGAAAATAGATAAATTATCATAAAATTTAGAAAAGAAAGAAATTAGCTATTTTGTTTCTTATTTCAATGGCTTTAGATTACTTAATTTAAATTTATGCTAAAAAATAAAATATTACTATATTTTCATTTTCAAAAATTTATAAAAAGGAATAAATTAGTTTTTAAAAAAAATAATAATAAATAGATATCATAAAATTTAGAAAAGTAATAAATTATAATTAAATAGCATATTCTTTCCTTATAATTAAATATTTTACATTTTTAACATTATTTACATTTTTCAACTTTGATAACTTTGACACGTGTCAAAATCTTGAATCTATTAACACGAAATTGATAGACATTTTCTAAAAGTATAAGAAAAAAAAAACCTATATTAAGAAATTTAGTAATCATAAAAATATATATATATATTTTAATATTAATAAGCATAAATAAAAGAAAAGTAATGTTTTATCAATATCATGAAGTTGAAGGTATGATGGTGTTTATGAAGAAAAGTGTTTTGTTTGTTGAGAAAATATGAGAGTACTTATTTGTTTTTATAGAATTCAATATTTACAATTCTTTTTCCTTTAGAATTAGAAATTTTCTTTATTATGGAATTTTAATGTTTAAAAAAAAAAAATTTTATATATATTTTCTTTATAGATTCTTCATTTTCCTAATAATTTTATAGAAATTATAATTTTTATTTTCTTTTTTGTATATTTCCTTATAATAATATTCGACATTTTTTAATCTAAACACGTTTCAAAATCTTGAATCGTTGGATATGACACGTGTCACGATCTCGTGAGTTAGTAACTTTGAAAACTCTAATTTATTTAATAAGATTTTATTTTCCTTTTTGTATTGTTTATTTATAATAATTTTTGACATTTTTTTAACGTTGACACGTGTCGAAATCTTGAATGTACATCACATGTGTCACCATCCTATGAGTTACTAACTTTTGAAAGCCCTCTTTTATATAATAAGATACTTTATAGACAACTATATATATATGGACAATTCTCATAAATACCACTAAAATATATTTGTTTTCCAAAATAGCATCATTAGTTTTATTTTTCCAAAAATACTACAAAAATTGATTTTTACACAAAATTAAAACCTAATTTTAAACCCTCAAAACTAAACCCTAAACTTCCAAAAATAAACCCTAAACCCTAAATTCAAAATACTAATCAAACCCAAATATTTAAATTACAAATCGTTATAACTCATTTTTCAGATTTAGTGGTATTTTTGGAAAACAAACTTATTTTAGTGGTATTATAAGGAATTTCTCTCTCTCTCTCTATATATATATATATATATATATATGTTAGTCTATTCATACACTGAGTAATGTATTTCATACAAAATTGATGTAACTATAAAACACAATCAAATACTCATTTCATTTCAACACTAAGTGTGTTTTATAAAGCAATGTTTTAGTTACATTTTCAACAATATACAATATTTAAATTTAAATTTATCATATGGTGACACAACGACGACACTAACACAAACAATTTTATATGTTTTTTGTTAAAAAAAAATTTCATGAATAAGTTTAAATTTAAAAATGATATGCCATAAAATCTTATGCTATTTTGGTAAGGTCTTATATGTATTAATGTGTGCTTATAATATAATATTCTTTTTTTTTTTTGTTATATCTTACATAAGAAATATAATATTTCAAAGTAAATTGAAGAATTGTTTGCTAACCAAATATGATTACATACCCTTCAATTCAAGTAGTGTCCTCCAAATGTTTTTTCGTGCTAATATTAGCGAAGTTAAATATAACCCTATGTATGTTGAATATCTTACACCAATGCTTGCCACATCAACTTATTAGAAATACTACATATTCCTTTTGTTTCACAAAAGTGTCATTTTAATATGTTTGACACAAATTTTAAAAAATAAACAAAGTAAATTTCTACTATACACTAAAAATTTTCTTTTTCTAACTATAAGCAGAAATAATAGGGATAAAAATGAATTTTACTCTTAAAACGGCATTGAAAATATAAATCTACGTCATGTTTTTACGAAACGGAAAGAGTATAAAAGAATACACCTACCGATTGATTCACCAATAAAATTTTATATAGCGCATTGAAATCTTCCGATCATCGTTCTCTTCATCTCTTCCTCAATCGTTTCGGATTACCATGTATTCACTTTCACATACCGGATAGAAATAATCTTAAAAGAATGTAACTTCATCTCTTATATTTGTCGAACCGTACCACTCTAATTTCCAACATCCAGGTAAGTTTTATACAACTCTCCTGCAATTTTATAACTTCACAACCTCTAAACAGTTAGAAAGAATTTAGAAAAACAAACTCCATCCCCTCGATTAAGATGCTTAGCGATCTATAAGTTTTTAATAGTTCGATTCAAACAATCATCGGTATGGTGTTTTTAGCCTATTTTTAATGGGATGTCAAATTGAATTCGATCCAAATAGAAAACACACACATATAACTTGCTTTTTCCTTTACACAAAAATCAGAAATTTTATTTTTTTATTACTTAATATATAATTACAATTCTTTATTAGCTCTTAATTATATGTACACATATTCTCAATTATGTTTATTGTAACCAAGGCAAAACCTATAAATCGCTGATTCGAGTGGCACTTGGGAGGGAACCATATAAAATACTCTGCTCTTCGGCCTAAGAGAATGTACGGGTTTAAGTCCATAATCTTTTAGTTATTCAAAAGAAAAATTATGTTCATTATATCCTACAAAAGTATGAGGATACAATATTTTTAATGCTTATAGTTTTGCGAATCTCTCTGCCTCAGAATTGGAAACAACTAAAGACTCATATTTGGAATCACGAATGATACAAACATTGACGAAAACTGAAACTGAAACTGAATTGGAAGAAGAGGTAATGCATTCATCTCATAAGGGGACCTAAACTCATTTTTCTGTAGATTTGTTTGCGCTCGGACACATAACATGTTTAACTATAAATAAGTTTACAATAGATTTGGGTGTTTAGATTTTTCCGCACGGGATTTTGATTGAAGAGTGGACTCACGAGCAACGCTATTGCAATAAGAGGGGTTTAAAGGAAGAGTATCCTAACAGGTAGGGTTTTCACGTATGAGATGGTAATTAGAGGTGTTCAATATATATTTAGGTTTTATAAGATGAGCTTTTGTGTTAATGTACGTAGGTTTCTTGTTTTTTGATATAAAAAAATTATATCATAAACTTTTGCCTATTTAACCCTTTATGAGGTTAATTTCCATTTGCTTTTTTTTTTTCATGTTTCGTTTTGAAGATCTTTTGATGTAGACATTAACTTGTTTGATTTCCATTTATTTGTGTTATGATGCAACTGGCATGATTAATTTCATCTAAATTATTTTTGGATTTGTTTTTTTACAGTTCTGTTGGAATATAATTTGATTTTCCTAATATATTCATTTTTTTTTCTAGCAGCATGTACTATGCGGGTTCGAATTCAGATGGTGATTTAACGCCGACACTAATACCAATTACTAAGTTATATATCCTGGTAATTTTCCTAGTATCTCAAAACATTATTTTAACCATGGTAAAATCTGCTTCTTATTGTGTGAGAATAAATTTTCCAAATTAAACGTTTATAATTCTAACTTAGATGAATTGTTAAAATTAATGTCACTTTTTCAAATGACCAACTCTTAGAAGCAACTTGCATCATTTAGTAGAATCTTGTTTAAATTTAACATTTTCTTTAATAAAAAAGATTCAATAACTAAAACCTCCAATTCAACTTTAACTAAAAAAAAATATTTAATCAAAAGACTGGGATAGTAGTGAACGTTACATGCATCAATGGCCACGATTTCATCAAAATCCGTAAAATCAGTCTTCTGAACGTGAGAGTTGTGTAAGCGTTATAAAGAGTTTTACATGCAAAAAGAGTTTTTGATCATAAGGATATACATGCATTTCCACGTAGATCAAGGTCAAGTCACGAGACTTATAGTTCTATATATATTAGTAGAAAAGTGCATTGTTTGTTTCTTGTTGTTGTTTGTTGTCTTTATGTTGAAAAAAAGAGAAGCACATTGTTTCTAACGTCTATAAATTTCAAGTCTTTATCTCTTTGAAAGAAAATATACAAAATCTTTGAAATTGACAAGCAAAAAAAAGAAAAAAAAAACGATGAAGGTGCAATTTTTCATCCTCGTTTTGATAATCTCATGGCTTACACAGGAGATTACTTCTCTTCCTCCTGAATCTCGAGAACTTGATAGAAGTAGTTTTCCTGATGATTTCATTTTTGGAACTGCTATATCAGCCTTTCAGGTAATTTAAGATGACAACTATAACATGCATTAACAAAAAAGATGGTAACAGGAAGTCGGTAATTGGGCCATTTCCGAAGTTTTGATGTTTTGTTCATCTCATAATATAACACAATTGGTGTTGACGCCATGTATAATTATTAGTTCCTTGGATATATGTCTGAATATTATTCGAAGAAAAACCAAATGAGTCAGCTTGTACTGGTAATGTTTTAATGGTTCTTCTAAAAGAGACTAAACCTTAGAACTTACTTCAATTCCTGTTATGGAGGGGAAGTTGACTTAGGTTCATAAGCTTAGATGTGATGGATTATATGTTAGCTCCAACAAAGCGATATATAAGTTATTAAAAATAAGCGATATAAGTGAAGTTTTTGCTGAAAAAAAACAAATAAGCGATATAAGTGAAGTTTCTGTTGAAAAAAGAACAAAAATATCAAAAATAATACTTAAAATGCGATATAAGTCATTTATCTTGATATTGCAATTTCTGTGACGTAGCTGATATGCATCTCCACCTTTTGTTTATGTAGGCGTATAAAATAGTTTTTTTTTTTTTTTCGTTTTTTTGTCTTGTTTTTTTTTATAAGAATAGAAATAAGGCGTATAAAATAGTTTGTAAATATTATGCTCTATATAAGAAGTTTTCTAATTTTTTCTACATATTAATTTAGCTAGTCAATTTATCCATTATGTAGAGTGAAGGTGCAACAAGTGAAGGTGGAAAATCGCCAACTATTTGGGATTACTTCAGCCACACCTTTCCAGGTCCATTATATTTTAAACAATTACTATTATATAATCCTTACTAATTATATATATATTACTAACTTATATTGAAAATGCAGAAAGAACCAATATGCAGAATGCAGATGTAGCCGCCGATTTTTATCATCGTTATAAGGTATTACAAATTATGTTTTTCTTTTTGTCAAGAACAGTCTATTAATCGAAGGGTTCAGAGCACCAGATCGGGGGAACAATCTACAAATTATGTTTATTAGTATTATGGTTTTATTTACCTAATTGTTTCAATGACCAAAAATCATTAAACCAGGATGATATCAAATTGATGAAAGACCTAAATATGGACGCTTTCAGATTTTCGATTTCATGGGCTAGATTAATACCAAGTAAGTGTAGTTATATTCTTGTTTTACTCAAGAATGTATTCATCCAAGTATTCATGTAATGTTATATTCCTGATTTTAAGGTGGGAAGGTAAAGGATGGAGTAAACAAAGAAGGTGTACAATTCTACAAGGCTCTCATAGACGAGCTTATTGCTAATGGTATTTGTCAATCAATTAATTTATTAATTAAACTAAAACCCTCTAGTTAAATTCAACTATAGGATATGTATGAATGGTTTTATACTATATGGTTTGGTGGGCGAAATTATGTAGGCATTCAACCTTCAGTGACTCTCTATCATTGGGACCATCCTCAAGCTCTCGAGGACGAGTATGGTGGTTTCTTAAGCCCTCAAATAATGTAAGCGAATATTTCAAGACATATTAAGTTAAATATTTTAGCGGTTGTTATATCATTTACGTGCACATAAAAGAAACTATGACAAACATTTATTTTTTTTCAATTTTTAGAGAAGATTTTCGAAATTTTGCAAGAACTTGTTTTGAAAATTTCGGAGACAAAGTTAAGATGTGGACAACTATCAACGAGCCTTATGTTATAAGTGTTGCGGGTTATGACTCAGGCAACAAAGCGGTTGGACGGTGCTCAAAATGGGTTAATAGCCTGTGTCAAGCCGGTGACTCGGCCGTTGAGCCTTACATTGTATCACATCACCTTCTTCTTTCTCATGCTGCAGCAGTACAAGAGTTCCGAAATTGTAACAAGGTATATACACAATTTTTTTTCTATCATCTATATTAAGTTTATAATATAATGATATAGTTTAATTTTGTATTAAGAAATAAATCAAGTGTCTCATGGAACAGACATTACAAGATGATAAGATTGGGATAGTGTTATCACCTTGGTGGCTTGAGCCTTCAGACTCCACTTCTTTTACTGACAAAGAAGCCGTTGAACGAGGCCTTGCCTTAGAAATAGATTGGTACGTTATATTTTTATAAAGGAAAGAGGAAACTTATATATTTTGGAGTCATACAATAATTTATTTATCATATTCTGGATGTAGGCATTTAAATCCGGTGATTAATGGAGATTATCCAGAAATAATGAAAAAGCATGTTGGGCATAAACTCCCTTCTTTCACACCAGAACAATCAAAAATGTTAATAAATTCTTCAGATTTCATTGGAATAAATTATTATAGCGCACGTTTCACTGCTCATCTTCCTCACGTTGATCCTGGTCGACCTCGATTCAGAACTGATCAACATTTTGAGAAGAGAAGTAAGGATTCTAACTAAAATCTCGATTTTATTTTCCTTGTATGATTTTTAGTTAAACTAAACTACTTTTTATATATACATCACTTGTGAGCAGTAACAAATCACAGTAACCACGAAATCGGACCAGGGGTATGTAACGTTATAATCATATTAACCCAAATTTTTTTGAAAATATTTAACAAAACTGTTCACAAAAATTTTAAGAATATTTATTCTCCTTTTTTCTCACAGGAAGATCGAGGCATAATGCACTCGTACCCACAAGGTTTACGTAAAGTTCTTAACTACATCAAAGATAAATACAATAACCCTATCGTCTATATAAAAGAGAATGGTGAGAAAAAAAATAAAACCAAATAACTTTTACCTTTCTCTTAATTAAATTGATAATTCTTTTTCTTGATTAATTGTTTTATTTGCTAACATATTTTGCAGGAATTAATGACTACGATGATGGTTCAAAATCACGGGAAGATATTCTCAAAGACACATTTAGGATAAGCTACCATAAGGAGCATCTTAAACAACTTCACAAAGCTATAATGTAGACTCCTGTCCTCAGGTTCCATATACATATTAATAATATGATTGTTTTAAATGCAAAAAGTAATATTTGCGTTTACTACTAAAAAATATTTCTGTTTTAAAACATATTAAATTATTATTGTATTCCTTTTTCAAAAACGTTTTGAAACCGTAAACGCAAAGGTAACTTTTAAGTATATATAGATTCAAAAACATTAGATATTATATAAGCATATTTACGAAAATACCAAAGAAATATACTTTTAAATATAGATTCAAAAAAAATTCACCCAAACTTTTTGCAGTACCCATTTTTCATTTCCTAATAACTTATGGATTTGTCTTTTTTTATTTTTATTTTTAAAATTTTCTCCACTATCATTTTTACTAAATTGATCGATTCATTATTTTAACTTTTATAACAGAGATGATGGGTGTGACGTAAGAGGATATTACGTGTGGTCTTTACTAGACAACTTCGAGTGGGAGCATGGATACTCAACCAGATTTGGTCTGTACTATGTTGACTACGAAAACAATCTCAAACGGTATCCTAAATATTCCGTGAGCTGGTTCAAACAGTTTCTGAGTAGTCCGGTAGTAAAAAGTGAAGAAACTCATAATGAAGAAGTATGGAATGTGTTACGACGTGAGGAAGAATATAATAATTATAATAAGGCTGACTCAGAGGGTTTCAAGAGTTCAGTTGATTCTATTGTTGTCAATCTCATGAAAAACGGATCGAGAATAGAAGAAGAAGAAGACAGAGATTTATGTGCTTTTGAGAATCCTAATGATCAGTTTGGTTTCTTGATGAAGCAACAAAAATCGTTGGGGGTTCTAGAGGAACCTTTTATGGACGTGACTATATAGATTTTCTAGTAGTAATCTAGTATTTTTGTTATCTAATGTTTTTGTAATAAGGGATATATCCAATCTAGATATATTTGTGATTAATTATGGGTTCTAATTATGTGATGTATATATGTTCTTTTGTTTTTTGTTGTTTGTTTGAAAGTGAATGATAAGATATTTTGAAACAAAGAGAGATTATTTCAATTGAGAAGACAAATTTAAGAGTTCTGTTGATAATTGCAAAAAAAATATCTCACGTAAAGTTTACCAAGACTATTTCGAAAACTTTGTTAGCTTGGATGGTTTATATCTCAACATCATATATCCATTATTCCAAAACTCGCCTAACATCAATCATTGTCCGAGAAATCTCTCAGTCATTCGCGGCTGCACTCCCGGCAAAAATCAACTTCATAGTCCAAATCAAGATTATCTTCTATCCACTTAATTGGTTCATGTGTTTTTGACCTTAACATCACCACCACTACTTTCTCTATTTCATATATATATATATATATATATATATATATATATATATATTTGCATGTCCCTCTTCTCCCATGTAAAACATTTGAAATACCAGTGACCAAATGATTTAAGATCATTTGGGTAAATGCTCTGTAAATTACTTACACCCTTTTTATTATTATGAAAACATCGTTAAATTATATTAAGAAGACCGGTGCTTTGATGGGATAAGACACCAAACAAAGGTCGTCTTAAATATGTTGATAATTTTAAGCAAAACACAACTTTTTTTTATGACTTTTATGTTAACACTTTTTTGATAATAGCCCTTTTGATAATGGGAAGGAATACAACAATTCCCAGTTCCACAACTTCGTTGATTCAAATGGGATTTTGGTTCGATTCTCTTGTCCTTAATTATACCTCCCAACAAAGCGGAAAATTCAAACGCATGATTTGTACTACTAACAATGCGATTCGGGTATTGTTGTTTCAAGTTCAACTCTCTTCTGTTTATTGACCGAAACCCTTCATGTTGCCACTCATCTTTTTAAAATTCTCTCCTTTTCACTAGTTCAAAATAAATCCCCTACTCCATCCTCTTCAACAACCAACCAACTTATAATCACCTTAGAGTGTTCGGTTGTCTATGCTATCCCAACATCAACAAATCCAGTCTCTTAAGACTCTCACCAAGGTCACTTCCTTGTCCCTTTCTCGGCTACCCACTTCAACACATGTTGTCTTTAATGAATTTACATTCCCTGCACCAACATCTTTCTCTCAATCACCATCCAAATACAATTTTTCGGATATTGAAGATGATTTGTCTTCCACCTTTAAACAAATCTTACAATCCTCTCCTTCCCAGCCTTCACCTTTGCGTCACCTCCCGCGTCACCTCCTCCTCCAAACCACCCAATTCCACCTCTTTTACTACCATTGCAACCTATTAAGTTTCATGGGCTTCCAACTCAAAATCAATTGGTAATGAGTGAAGTGGCCCATGCCCCTTATATATCACTTAGTCCCTTTCCATATTTCCGATGTGGGATCTTTCTCCACACAACCTAGTCATCTAATGACGACACAAAGCAAACTTGGAATTCAGAAACAAAAATAAATCATTTACCTCCACACTAATTCAATTTACCCATTCCTACGAGTTAGTTAAAAGTCCTTTCAGATCCAAATTTTAATTCGACTGTGATTGATGAGTATGATGCCTTGATTAAAAATAAGACTTTGGACATTGTACCACGACCCCATGATGTTAACATTTTCAAATCTTTATGGTTGTTTAAACACAAATATGATGCAGATGCAAAACTCTCTAGTAATAAGGCACGCTTGCACGCTTAGTGGTAAATGAAAAATCGCAAGAATTTGGTCTCTACTAACACGAGATATTTAATCTCGTTGTCAAACCAGTTTTAATACGATTTTTTTTACGTCGCAGTGGCTCGTGGCTGGGATATTAATCAACTCAACGTCGAAAACGCTTTTCTACTCGAAGATCTTATGGAGGCTGTATACATACATCCACCACCTAGGTTCTTGTTTAATGAGTTTCTGAATCATGTTTGCCGCCTTAGGAAAGCTTTTTACAGCCTCAAACAAGCTTCTTGGGCCTGGAATGCATGTTTTGCCAGATTTACGACTCAAATTGGTTTCATAACAAGTAAATACAATGATTCTTTATTTTTCTAGATGTCAGGAAAAGAAATGGTGTATCTTCTATTGTATGTTGACGACATAGTCCTCACCGTTTCTAGCAAAAGTTTCTTACAAAAGCTCATCTCGTCTCTCAACAATGAATTTGAGATGTGTGATTCGGGAAGCTGCATTATTATCTATCAAAGTTGTCTACAATGATCAAGTCCTCCATCTCATCCAGTCCAGTTATGCTAAAAAAATTATTTAAGGGGCAGGTAAAACAATATCCACACCAATTGATGTCAATGTCAAGCTTTTGGCCACAACAAGTGAACCCATTTATAATCCAACAAAGTATAGGTCTCTTGCTGGCGCGTTCATGTATTTGACGTTCACACGACCATACATACGCAGTGCAACAAGTGTGCTTGATCATGCATAATCCTTGCATTCAATATCTACAAGCTTTGAAACAGATTCTTTGGTTACTCCAAGGAACCAAATCACATGGATTTCAGATTTATCAGTCATCAATAGACTCACTCATCGTGTATACGGAAGCAGAGTGGGCATGTTGTCCTGACACGTTCCATTCAACCTCTTAATATTATGTTCACCTCGGGAATAATCTCATATCTTGGTCTTGCAAAAATCAACAATTGGTATCTCGTTCAAGTACAGAGGCAAAATACAAAGGTGTTGCAAATGTCGTAGCTAAAACATGTTGAATTCACAATCTCTTACTGGAGCTCCATTGTCCTCGCCATAAAGCTACTTTAGTGTATTGTGACAACATTAGCTTAGATTATCTCTCCAATAATCCAAGTATTCATTAACAGACAAAACAAATAAAAATTGATATTCAATTTGTCAGAGAAAAAGTCTTCATGGGACAAGTAAAAGTGATGCATGTCCCTTACTCCTTCCAGTTCGCGGACATGTTCATTGAAGGATTTTCGAGCAGTTTGTTCAAGGAATTCAAGACTTGTCTTACAGACTGGGAACCCATTGTTTTGACCGAGGAAAGGTGACAAAATATGAATATTATCTTCCAGTTTGCCCTTTCGCCTATCAGCTTGGCAGGCAAGCTACCTTGTTGCATTCTATAAACGGTAATTTATGCGTCCTTCCTGCCTGCTTAAATTAACGCGAACTGAATGATGGTGACAGCTCTTAAAATCCTATTCAATCTAATTAGATATGTCACTGAAACAATCCGTTCTGTCTCAGTTTGATTTTTCGGGTTTCGAGGATGAGCCGGATGATGAAGTATACTAATTAATACTAATGGAAGCTAATCATAAATTAGATAAAAAAAATTAATTAAAATATAGAAAAACAAAAAAATTCAAAACAAAAATAGTTATTTATATTAAAATGATCATAATTTTTTTGCAAAGATATGAGTTAGCAACTTTAAAAACAAGTTTTATATGATAAGACTAGGAGAACCGGAGATTTACCAAAATCGACAAACAAGATGATTGCCCAAGAATATGAAAATCATGAAGATCTGAGTTTTGAAAAAAATGAAAAATATGGAAGATTTTAATTCAGGAAGTTTACCACTTTTTCTAAATATATAATTTATATTTTCATATATATTTTAAAGTAAGAAACTTAGGTTGATCATATTTTTCTATATACAAGAATGTATTTTGTATAATTATATTTGGGGTAGTCTAATAATAATTATTCTTAAACACTTTCAACAATTTATCATGGTATCGGTGCATTGATCTTATACATATGAATTAATAGTTTTGTTTACTACAGATTCTTAGAAAAAAGGAACAAACGATTGTAGTTATTCGATTACTCAAAGCAAAATTCAGGAGAAAACCCATCGCCTGAATACCAAGAAAAGGAAATATGGTTATGAAAAGAACGAAGCTATTATATCAAAATATACTTGATGCAAATCATTCTAAACATTAAAATTATTTATTTTAATAAGTATCGCTTCACCCTTCCTTTCTCTATTTTTTTTTAACTATACTGAAGTAGAATATTTTATTTATCCAAAATAAAATTATATTGAAGTAAGTTATATGTAATCAATCTTTGAATAAATTACAAATTTTAATCATATCTTTTTAAATTATATAAATGCAATCTACAGATTCTTTTTCCTACAAAATTTATGTTATGTTCTTTTTGTTTTTGCATAAAATTATTTGAATTCATTAGTCTAGTTGTTATTTTTTATAGTCATCCAAAATCGACTGAGTTTCAACATCCATGTGGAGGTAAACTATGCTCTTGAAAGCACTAGAGACTGTCCAAGGAGTTGATTGTTTGAGCATTTGGAAAGACATAATGGTTTTTAGCATCCAATCATATATAATACCAAAAGTATATATATAAGCATTTAAATAGCTAACATGCTTGGTGGGGGAATGCTTTGTGATGAAGCATTTCTCAAGCATAAAGCTTTATTTTTACATAAAGACAAAAATACCCTTAATATATGTATTAAGTTTTTTTACAAAACTATTATAACACTACAAGAAAACATAGCGTTTTCTGACCACTTTGGTGGTCGGAAATTTTCCGACCAATTTCCGAGACATTTCCGACTAATTTCCGACCAGGGAGTCGGTGGTCGGAAACTAGTCAGAAAAAGTTAGAAAATTTCCGACCACCGAAGATTCCTCGAAAAGTCGTCGGAAATATTGGTCAGAAAAAAAAAATTTCCGACTACCGAGACAGTAGTCGGAAACTAGTTGGAAAAGTTTGAAAAATTCCGACCACCACAGATTCCTCGAAAAATCGTCGGAATTTTGGTCGGAAAAAGTAGGTAAACACGTGGAAAAGAGGCTACCTAACGATGGTCAAAATTTGGCCGGAAAGCCTTTTCCGACTAATTTCCGACCACGGTTGTGGTCGGAAAAATTATCTATAAATTCTCCCTCGCTCGTTCTTTTCTCTCCACACTTGTTCTTATATCTTCCCTAAAAAAAACAAACAAAAGAAAAAACTTTAAAACTTTCTTATAATTTTTGATTTATTTCCTTAAAAAACCAAAAAATTCAAAATGACATCTCATAACATTTATAAAGTTAGAGCGTGGATGTATCAACGTTTAGACGAAGAAACAAGAGATATTCGGCGTGAATACAAAGAAGGATTATCAGAGTTCATGTAGTTCGCATCGAATCAAGAAATGACTCGTACAGAAGGTATTATGTGTTGTCCTTGTATTAAATGTCAAAATAATCGTTTTTTAGACAAGGAAAGAGTTTGGAATCACTTATTTTGGGGAGGTTTTACACCGGGATACTATGTTTGGTTTTCACATGGAGAGGATTTTAAGATCTTGGCCTAGTTGTGTAGATAGAAGGCGTGAACGCGTAAGACCGGCATCAGATAATATTATAGATTATGGTAGTAGTACCAATATAGAAGAAAATGTCGTAGAGGAAATTGGTAGAGAAGAATTTCATGAAACTATGCCGAATTCCAATGTTGAGGAGGAACCCAATTTAGAAGCCAGAAGATTTTTTGAAATGTTAGATGCTGCAAATAATCCGATATATCCTGGTTGCAAAGTGGAGCATTCTCCGTTATCAGCTGCAACGAGGATGATGAATATAAAGACGGATTATAATTTAAGTGAGGATTGCGTTGATGCATGGGCTGATTTTTTCAAAGATTATCTACCGGAAGATAATTTGGCACCAGCTTCATACTACGCAATTCAGAAATTGGTTTCAGGTCTTGGATTGCCATATCAAATGATTGATGTGTGTCGGGAGAATTGCATGATATTCTGGAGAGAAACTGCTAATTTGATTCATTGCAGTTTTTGTGGGAAGGAACGATTTCAAGTATCGAGTGGAAGAA
This sequence comes from Crucihimalaya himalaica, assembly GCA_004349715.1. NCBI lineage: Eukaryota > Viridiplantae > Streptophyta > Magnoliopsida > Brassicales > Brassicaceae > Crucihimalaya > Crucihimalaya himalaica. The sequence continues at coordinate 2,420,433 of SMJT01000045.1, forward strand.
CGAAAATTCTGTTCAAGCGTATGTGGTATTTGCCTTTATCTGATAGGCTTAAGAGGTTATATCAGTCAGAAAGGACAGCTGCATCGATGAGATGGCATGCAGAACATGCCTTCAACGGGGAAATTTCACATCCTTCTGATGCCGGAGCTTGGAAGCATTTTACTTCTTTGTATCCAGATTTTGTGAGTGAAACAAGAAATGTATATTTGGGTTTATGTACTGATGGTTTTAATCCGTTTGGGAAGTCAGGGAGGAAATATTCGTTGTGGCCAGTTATTGTCACTCCATACAATCTTCCACCAGCATTGTGTATGAAGCGAGAATTCCTATTCCTTTCTATTTTGGTCCCTGGACCTAATCATCCTCGACGATCTCTTGATGTCTTCTTACATCCACTTATTGCAGAGCTACAAATGTTATGGTCTGAAGGAGTTACTGTATATGATGTCTCAAGCAGAAATAATTTCAAGATGCGGGCTGTATTGTTGTGGACTATTAGTGATTTTCCTGCATATGGAATGTTGTCTGGTTGGACAACCCACGGAAGATTATCATGTCCATATTGTCATGATAGTACAGATGCATTCCATTTGAAGCATGGTCGGAAGATGAGTTGGTTCGATTGTCATCGTCGTTTTTTGAGACGCAATCACCCCTACAGAAGAAGTAAGACATTATTCAAGAAAAAAAGGGTTGTACGTGATGCCCCACCTGTAGTGTATGACGGAGAATCGATTTTGCATCAATTCCGAGATTTTGATGTCGAACGTACTACAGTTTGTGGGGGAAATGGTCATGATCAGATCGATGGATATGGCGAGTATCATAATTGGCATAAGCGAAGTATTTTCTGGGATTTACCTTACTGGAAAGATCTTCTACTTCGACACAATCTTGACGTCATGCATAATGAGAAGAACATATATAACAATATCATCAACACTATTTTAAATGTCCAAGGAAAGACTAAAGATAATGTCAAGGCACGCATGGATTTGCCTGACATATGTGATCGTGAGGATTTACATCTGCTTGCAGACAGTATTGGGCCTATTCCTATTTGGCGATTAGATGCAACGAAGAAGACAACCTTTTTCTAATGGATTCTCAACTCTGTAAAGTTTCCTGATGGATATGCTGCAAATCTATCATATTGTGTTGATGATCATAGCGGACGTCTAGCCGGGATGAAGAGTCATGAATGTCATGTATTCATGCAACGTTTACTTAAATTTGCTTTAGCTCATCATTTACCTTCCATTGTCCACGAAGCGGTTGCAGGTACGATTTGTCTAATTTCACATGATCAGTGTTTCTATATTTAATTATGGTTTAATATATTATATAGTGCATTCGTTTGAATATTTCTAATGTTCACAGGTATAGGGGCATTTTTTCGGGATTTATGTTCCCGCTCTCTGACAATGTCAAGAATACATACACTTGATGCCAATATTCCGGTGATTTTATGCAATTTAGAGAAACTATTTCCCCCGGCATTTTTTGATGTCATGGAGCATCTTCCTATTCACTTACCTCGTGAAGCTGCACTAGGTGGACCCGTTCAGTATAGGTGGATGTATCATTTTGAGCGATTCATGTTTCATTTGAAGAAGAAAGTCAAGAATTTGAGTAAAGTTGAAGGGTCGATAGTGGCTCAAAGCATAAAAGAGGAGACATCTTATTTCTCTTCATAATAATTTGCTCCTGAAGTTCAAACAAAATCAAAGAAACAAAGAAGATATGATGACGGTGGAGTACGACCAATGTATCATACGTATGTACCTGAAATATTTTCTCAAATTGGTCGGCTAAGTGGGAAGCGAAGAGAAGTTTGGCTTACAGACCAAAAATTCAATCATCTACATATGTACATTCTAAGGAATTGTGAAGATTTACAGTCGTTTGAAACGTAAGTTACAAGATTGTTATAAATAAATCAATATATATTTTTGTACATTACTAATTTCATATGTTTATTCTTGTAGTGTCTTCAGTAATCAAGTGATGGATGCATACCCAAATCTTTCGGAAACAGAGTTAGAAAACATGAAGGAGATTCAATTTGCAAATTGGTTAAAATTCTATGTAAGTGTATCGTATTATAACCTTATTCCTTCTTAAATAATAAGCAGATTATGGATTTATGTTCTTATTTATTAGATTCAATCCGCCGATAGTAGAGGTGAATATTATCCGACTTGGTTGGTTCAATTGTATAGAGATATGCAAGATCCAACATTGGTCAATTGTGAGTTTTTATGGTTTTTTTTTGGGTTTGTTTTTTTTTATTTTAATAAAAAAACAATTCTTAAAATAAAAAATAGGGAATTTAGTTTTTATCTTCTTAGGAAATCTTAGTAATTTTTTTTAAATTTACAAATTTATAAATCTTAGTAGTTTATATATATATATATATATATAAAAACACATTTTCCTACTAATTTCCGACCACCCATGTAGGGTGGTCGTTTTTTTAGTTATTTGGTTTTTTTATAGAAAAAACAATTTTTACAAACTAAAAAAAAATAAAAAAAACTATTCATGAATGAAGATTGGTTCAATTCTTACTTAAAGTAACAACCTATGATTTTCAATCATTGAGATATGCAATATCCAACATTGGTCAATTGTGAGTATTTTTTTTAAAAAAACAATTTTTTACAAACTCTCATAAATAAAATTAAAAAAACCATGCATGAATGAAGATTGGTTCAATTCTTACTTAAAGTAACAACCTATGATTTTGCATCATTGAAATATGCAATATCCAACATTGGTCAATTGTGAATATTATTTTTTTTTTTTTAACAATTTTTTACAAACTCTCATAAAGAAAATCAAAAAAACCATGCATGAATGAAGATTGGTTCAATTTGATAGAATTATCTTATTGAAATTAACAACCAATGATTTTGCATAATTGAGATATGCAAGATCTAACATAGGTAAATTCTTATTTAATGATTTCTTATCATCTTACACAATTTTCCTATATAAATACACATATTGCAAAATGAAAAACATGTCTCTCACCCACAATTCATAAAATCAAACAAAGAAAAATAGAAATCATCAATTTTAAAAGAGGTATAGTTTTAGTATTCTATATTTTTATTATGAAAATTTATTAGTTTTTATTCAATTTTATTCAATTTTTAAATTTTCATCTATATTTATAGAAATTTTTATTCCAAATTTTTAAATTTTTATTTGAGCCATTTTTTTTTCCGACCACGGTGGTCGGAAATGTCGTCGGAAATAAGAAAATATATTTTCCGACGACTTTTCCGACCACGGTGGTCGGAAATCTCGTCAGAAAACTTTTCCGACCACAAATCCGACTAGTAGCTATTTCCGAGGAATTTTCGACCACCGTGGTCGGAAATGATTTTTTTTTCTGACTATTTTCCGACCACGGTGGTCGGAAATTCCTCGGAATTTTTTTTTTTCGACCGGTTTCTGACTAACCACGGTGGTCGGAAAAATTTTCTATATAACCTCCGCCCA
>SMJT01000045.1:2424827-2513896 GCA_004349715.1 Crucihimalaya himalaica
TTTATGTTCCCGCTCTCTGACAATGTCAGGAATACATACACTTGATGCCAATATTCCGGTGATTTTATGCAATTTAGAGAAACTATTTCCCCCGGCATTTTTTGATGTCATGGAGCATCTTCCTATTCACTTACCTCGTGAAGCTGCACTAGGTGGACCCGTTCAGTATAGGTGGATGTATCTTTTTGAGCGATTCATGTTTCATTTGAAGAAGAAAGTCAAGAATTTGAGTAAAGTTGAAGGGTCGATAGTGGCTCAAAGCATAAATGAGGAGACATCTTATTTCTCTTCATACTACTTTGCTCCTGAAGTTCAAACAAAATCAAGGAAACCAAGCAGATATGATGACGGTGGAGTACGACCAATGTATCATACGTATGTACCTGAAATATTTTCTCAAATTGGTCGGCTAAGTGGGAAGCGAAGAGAAGTTTGGCTTACAGACCAAAAATTCAATCATCTACATATGTACATTCTAAGGAATTGTGAAGATTTACAGTCGTTTGAAACGTAAGTTACAAGATTGTTATAAATAAATCAATATATATTTTTGTACATTACTAATTTCATATGTTTATTCTTGTAGTGTCTTCAGTAATCAAGTGATGGATGCATACCCAAATCTTTCGGAAACAGAGTTAGAAAACATGAAGGAGATTCAATTTGCAAATTGGTTAAAATTCTATGTAAGTGTATCGTATTATAACCTTATTCCTTCTTAAATAATAAGCAGATTATGGATTTATGTTCTTATTTATTAGATTCAATCCGCCGATAGTAGAGGTGAATATTATCCGACTTGGTTGGTTCAATTGTATAGAGATATGCAAGATCCAACATTGGTCAATTGTGAGTTTTTATGGTTTTTTTTTGGGTTTGTTTTTTTTTATTTTAATAAAAAAACAATTCTTAAAATAAAAAATAGGGAATTTAGTTTTTATCTTCTTAGGAAATCTTAGTAATTTTTTTTAAATTTACAAATTTATAAATCTTAGTAGTTTATATATATATATATATATATAAAAACACATTTTCCTACTAATTTCCGACCACCCATGTAGGGTGGTCGTTTTTTTAGTTATTTGGTTTTTTTATAGAAAAAACAATTTTTACAAACTAAAAAAAAATAAAAAAAACTATTCATGAATGAAGATTGGTTCAATTCTTACTTAAAGTAACAACCTATGATTTTCAATCATTGAGATATGCAATATCCAACATTGGTCAATTGTGAGTATTTTTTTTAAAAAAACAATTTTTTACAAACTCTCATAAATAAAATTAAAAAAACCATGCATGAATGAAGATTGGTTCAATTCTTACTTAAAGTAACAACCTATGATTTTGCATCATTGAAATATGCAATATCCAACATTGGTCAATTGTGAATATTATTTTTTTTTTTTTAACAATTTTTTACAAACTCTCATAAAGAAAATCAAAAAAACCATGCATGAATGAAGATTGGTTCAATTTGATAGAATTATCTTATTGAAATTAACAACCAATGATTTTGCATAATTGAGATATGCAAGATCTAACATAGGTAAATTCTTATTTAATGATTTCTTATCATCTTACACAATTTTCCTATATAAATACACATATTGCAAAATGAAAAACATGTCTCTCACCCACAATTCATAAAATCAAACAAAGAAAAATAGAAATCATCAATTTTAAAAGAGGTATAGTTTTAGTATTCTATATTTTTATTATGAAAATTTATTAGTTTTTATTCAATTTTATTCAATTTTTAAATTTTCATCTATATTTATAGAAATTTTTATTCCAAATTTTTAAATTTTTATTTGAGCCATTTTTTTTTCCGACCACGGTGGTCGGAAATGTCGTCGGAAATAAGAAAATATATTTTCCGACGACTTTTCCGACCACGGTGGTCGGAAATCTCGTCAGAAAACTTTTCCGACCACAAATCCGACTAGTAGCTATTTCCGAGGAATTTTCGACCACCGTGGTCGGAAATGATTTTTTTTTCTGACTATTTTCCGACCACGGTGGTCGGAAATTCCTCGGAATTTTTTTTTTTCGACCGGTTTCTGACTAACCACGGTGGTCGGAAAAATTTTCTATATAACCTCCGCCCATCAACTCTCACAAATCACAATCTCTAAACTCTCTCTAAAATCTTTCTTACAAACTCTCTATAAAATCTCCTAAAAACTTACAAATTTGCTAAAAAAAGTGAAGTTAAATTTTTTTAACTTAATTTATATAATTTATATACTCATTTAAATTTTTAAAATTTATTAACATTTATATTTTTTTTCAGGTTATGGCGCAACCGGGAGGATGGCTAGCTTACGAAGAGTGGTGTGCACAAATGGAGTTTCAACCGACCATGGGAAGCTCTGGTTCCGAGACGCAAGGACCTTCCTCTCAACCATATGGCACCTTCCCATCCGGAGATATAGTGGTTCCTGATAGTATTCCGGAGGCGGGAGGAACGGATCATCCGGAACCCAATGAAGAAACAATGACGCTAGAACAGTTGCTCCAAGCTCTGGGCCGATCAAAATTGAAGAAGCTCGATCCATCAAGAATGGACGGGACCGTATGGTAATTATAAAAATTTATAACCATATATTATATTATTAAATGTTTTTGTATTAACTAATTTATATTTATTATGTCATTAGGTACCAATTTAACTCGGATATCACAAAATCCGTTAAAAAGATCATGGAGAGTGATCCTCATCCGTTTCCAAATTACACATCGGTTTCCGGAGAAGTCAAGGAACGTTGGTTTAAAGCATTTTTGTGGTTAGTAGTATTTTTTTTTATTTGTTTTAAATTTCTGTTTTAAAAGTACTTTTATTTAACGATGGTTGTTTCTTTCAGCAAAAAATTTATTGGGAATACGAATTAACAACGGAAATCCGAGAAAAATTTGAGAACCTTTGTTCAAAGCGGTTGAAGGATAATGTTTATGAGTGGAAGAGAAGGTGGGCATGAGGCGCATAAAGAACGTAGCAAAACCAACTCCAACAACCGTAAAAGCGATCGTGGCGGCTATGGGATGGCTAAACATACTTGTGGCTCGATGTTTTACGCGCGGAAACACAAAAATAAGGTAAATCTTCAATGTTTTATATATTTTTCGTTCTTAATTTTTTAATATATTAATACATAATCTTTACTATTTAGCGTGATCATGAGACGGGAGAACTTCCAGATATGGTGACATTCATGGAAGAAACGCATATACGAAAATCTGATGGGGATTTTGTCGATAAGAAGGCTGAATTTATAGCTCGGAAATGTAGGGAGTTGGAGGAAGAGCGTATAACTCAACTGACTCAGGAACAAGACATTCTCGAGGATTATACACTTTCCCAAGCAGAAAGAGATGACATATTTCGCTCTGTAAGTGCAATTATTTTAACGATTTTAGATAATTAATTTATTTTTATTGATAAAATATTTACATCTTTATATATTTGTAGCAAGTGGAACCTAGGAAATGAAAAAGATTTGGGGTCGGGTCAATCCTGTTTGACGAGCGTGTGGGACAAAGCTCAACAATGAGTTCATACGAGGTGAAATATCGAGAAACTCAACAAAAATATGAAGAAACTTAAGAGACACTTAAGAAAACGCAATAAGAGCTTGCGGAGATAAGAAACGAGTATCAAGATGCTTGTTTTTGGAGTCAGATAATGGCTCGACTCTATCCCGACGTAGTCCCCCCGTCCCGCAGAAACAATGATCAAAATCCGAGTACACAGGATTTCTTTGATATGTAATTTTTATTTAAAAGAAAAAATCAATGTAATCTTTAGTTTTATTAATGAAATTTTTAGTTTTTTTCAATGTAATCTTTAGTATTTTAATTTTAATTTTTAGTTTTTTTTTTAAAATATAAAATTTCTGTTATTTTTATATAAAAAAATAATAAATTCGTCGGAAATGTCGTCGGAAATTTCCGACTAGTCTTCTCAAAGGTAGTCGGAAATTAGCCAAAAATTTCCGACGACTTTTCCGACTAAATTCAACGGTGGTCGGTAAATAGACGGAAAATTCCGACCAATCTCCGACTAGAATGGCCGCAAAATTGATCGGAAATTTCCGTCTACTTACCGACCACCGTCTTTTTGTCCGAGGATTTCTCGGAATTTAGTCGGAATATTTCCGACGAGTTTCCGGCGAATTTCTCTGGTCGGAACTTAGTCGGAAACTCATCGGAAATTTTCCGACCAGATTCCGATGACTTTTCCGACTAATCCTCTGGTCGGAAATTTCCGACTACTTTTTCGACCACATGCCTTTTCCGACTAAGCTTTTCCGACTATTCCACGTTGGTCGGAAACTCGTCGGAAAAGCCTATTTCCGACTATTTTCCGACTAATTCGGGGGTCAGAAATAGCTATGCATTCTTTTAGTGACACTGAAACTAAAGCGGCGGTAAACATTGTTAATGAAACAAACGTTACTGTGTGGCTCATTTTTTCCATTCCCTGCATCTTTATTTTTGAGGTAAAATATTAAAACAGCTTTTGACTGTTATGGTGGATAGGTGGAGTATGAAAGCATTTGGACCTTTTATATTTCTTGTCGATGTTGCTGGTTGAGCAACTAAAAAAAGAACACGCTCTTATTATAAAAAAGAAGTATGAGCGACTAAGAAAAGAACACGTCTTTATTATAATGAGCAATATAATTCATGCGAGAGGTCAACAAATGACACATCTATTGGCCTTGAAATCTTAACTATTGGTTCTTCAAACAAGGTCTAAGAAAAACTAAGCCCGTACTTGCAAAATTTCAGATAATGAGTAGAGTAAGCCATAATGCAAAATTAAAATTCCACAACTCTAACGCATATTCTTGTTTCCATAATATAAAAACAGAACCATGATTATATCATTTCACCTCATTAAAAATGTAACATGTATCAAAAACTCCAAAACATTTCTTAATCCAATAAAATTTAAGATCTAAACGCATACATATATATTGAGTCTTTCACCAAACAAAACAACAATATTTCACCCAAATTCAGCCAAAATACACACAAAACCAATAATGCTCAAAGACTCATCGACGATCTCGTCGACAAATCTCAGCCGTTCAATTATAGTGCAGCACTTGTCAATCATGCCTAAACCTTCACAAACTTTCCCCTTTTGATATTTACAATTTTCTATATTATCACTTCCTTCTTCTTCTTCTTCAACTCCAAACCTCACCCTTTCAATTTCCAATTCCTCACCAGTCCACGGCGCCATTTCACGGTGGCGCTTCACCTTTCTCCGTCACCTATTATCGTAAAAATCAAACCTTTATTAAATTTTCAGACAAAACCAAAAAAGAGAATGAGTTTAATCGCTTCTTTGTCTCTCCCACCACCATCTATACAAAGACAATCACTTTCAGATTTTAATCGCTTCAAATGCCAATTTCGCACCTCTTGTTCACCTTTGTCTTCTCTTCATTCTTCATTGCTTAGTCAATTTCTTGATTTTAGACTACGGCGGAGAAACGGCGGCGGATTGGTGCCGGTGGTGGCTTGTTCAACGACGCCGTTTATGGGTAGAGTTGGATTACACTGGAGAGATGGGAACATGTCTCTGTTATCGTTTTGTGGTGGAACTGATGTTACGGAGAGAGCTGATTCGTCTCAGTTTTGGTCTGCTTTACTTCCATTTGTTGTTGCTCTCACCGCCGTTGCTGCTCTCTCTTACCCACCTAGTTTCACCTGGTTTGCACACAATCTCTCTCTATCTCTGTAGCTTAGCCTTGAAGAATCACAGCTTCTTATATGTCTTTTGTGATCTTCTTTTGTTATGCATTTGTTTTATATAGTCTATATGCATATATGGTTTTTACAAATTTGGTGTCTTGCTCAGAATTAAGATCCTTTTCTTGCATATATGAACATATGTTTTCAGAAGAATCAACGAGAAAGTCTGTGGCTTTCACTTAGTTTACTCTGTTTTCAAGTCATCTGCTGTTTAGAGGATCTTAGATTTGAATGGGATTTTAAGATGAATATCAGATGAAACGTTTTCAGGGTATCTAAAGAACTGTATGCTCCTGCTCTTGGAGGGATTATGTTATCTATTGGAATTCAGCTTTCAATTGACGATTTTGCTCTTGCATTCAAAAGGTAAATTACCCGCCATTCTCTTACCAGCGTCATGAATCATGATCAGTTTTGTTTAGCATGTTCCTATAACTCCTGACAACATTGTTTTTGCGCAGACCTCTGCCGCTATCTGTTGGGTTTTTTGCTCAGTACGTTGTGAAACCGCTCCTCGGGGTTTTAGTTGCTAATGCCTTTGGGATGCCGAGGACCTTCTATGCTGGTTTTGTACTCACATGTTGTGTGGCAGGGGCTCAATTATCTAGCTACGCGAGTTCTTTAAGCAAAGCAGATGTGGCCATGAGCATTCTTCTCACTAGTTCTACAACTATCGCCTCTGTACTCTTTACCCCTTTGCTAAGTGGTCTTCTGATTGGATCGGTAGTTCCTGTTGATGCAGTTGCCATGTCCAAGTCCATACTACAGGTAACAAGGTTTACGAATACGATCTTGAAGAACCTATCACTGTTCTCTTTTGAGGTCCAATGAGATTTACAATATGTAGGTGGTGCTTGTTCCAGTTACTCTTGGCCTTGTGTTAAATACTTATGCAAAGCCTGTGGTCACTCTTCTTCAACCCGTGATGCCGTTTGTTGCTATGGTATGCACTTCATTGTGCATTGGAAGCCCACTTTCGATAAATCGCAGTCAGATTCTGTCAGCTGAAGGTCTTGGATTGATTATTCCAATTGTTACATTCCATGCCGTAGCATTTGTCTTAGGATATTGGTTCTCTAAGATCCCAGGCTTTCGGTAACTCCATCATCCATGTTCTTTTTGTATTTCTTCAACATTTTCCTTAATCTATAGAACTTTGAAAATTTATTGGGTTATGTTGTTGGATTTATAAACCAGGCAGGAGGAAGAAGTTAGCCGGACTATCTCGCTTTGTACAGGAATGCAGAGCTCCACATTAGCAGGGCTTCTTGCAAGCCAGTTCCTTGGTAGCAGCCAAGCCGTGCCAGCAGCTTGCTCTGTGGTTGTAATGGCCATAATGGGTCTATGCCTTGCCTCTTTCTGGGGCAATGGGTTTCGAATCAGGGACGTTCTATCACTATCAACACCGCAAAGCAGTGGTTACACTGCTGAATCATGAGCAATATTCAGCAGCAACAAACCTGTAAAGAAAGGGAACCACACCTTGGGACATTGATGGCAAATACTTTCCGCTTTTTGATTTGATTGACAAACAGCATTTGGGAAGTAAAGATAAGGTCTAGAGGGGATGGTATAGGTAGTGTAGACAAAATGGTGTTCATTAGTCATCTTGTATATAGCATGCTAATTCATGGTATAAAAGTTGATCTTTTGTTGCCTCTCTGTGAACTCTTACAGCAAAATTCGGTCAAAGCAAATACAGAAACCAATGAAAAACTTGCAAAAGTTGTACAAGCAAGAGACTAAGTGATATACGTTGGTGCTCATCCTTTGTGATTGGAGGCCTCGAGTGTTCAATTTTGTAATCTTAGCACTCGAGGGGATAATCATCTATACATCAATTGACAACGAATTACTTAAATTGATTCATCTGAAATATAATCAGAGGCCTTCAATGATTATATGTTCTTGGCTCTTGCTCCCACTTCATAACAAGAAAATAACACACAATAAAACACACTCACAAAACCACTATATAGAGAGGTTAATGTTCTTCATTCAACTTGATTCTTGCTGCATGAATGTCCACCATCACCAACACAATGATCATCAGTCTGTTTGAGTACTGGATACTTAATAGCATTAAGCTCGATCTTGCGCAAAGCAGCTTTGCCTAAATCGACACCACAGGCATCAGAAAGCCTCACCAAATACAACAAAACATCTGATAACTCTTCTCCAAGATGCTCTTTCTCTTCTTCTTTCCAATCTGGACATCCTCTTGCCACTTCCCCTTTCCATTGGAATATCTCTGATAGCTCTCCCACTTCACCCACCTGCAACATTTTCCATACTCTTAAGCTCTCTTCATCATTTCAATAATTCATTTACTAAATCATTACTAAAGCAAACAAAACACATAGGAAACACGTTTATAGGACAACAATTTTTGACCTTTAATTCTACAAGATTGTAGGGCATAGATTGGTACATGTGGCCAAATCAAAGTTGAACACTTTACTCAAGAAAATGGACAGTCACATGTTCTTGTCGTTGTCTATGTTACTTGAAATTTGATTTGTCTTCAGATCTATGAGTCTTCCCTTCCATTCACAAATTACAATCAAGTCCATGTTACATAGCTAAACAGAGCTAGTCATAATACTAACAAAAAGATGAAATTTTTAATGGAAACAAACATCAAACTGGAAAACAAAAGATCAAAGATCAGATTTGATAGAGAACAAAAGCTAACTTTTTTGTTGTTTATCATCATCAGACAATCAAACAAAACAAGACCCATTTCAATTTTCACAAGAGACAAGAGACTAATCTGAGATCATTACAGATGAACCAAAGTAGATGGAGTAAAAAGATACCATTGCAAGGAGGAGATTCCTTGGACTGTGATACTTTTCCCAATCTCTAGCTTTTGCAAAATCATCCATTTTCTTACTCAAAGTTTGAAGAGAAACCTCTTCTTCTTCTCCTCCTTCTCCATTTTTCATTTTCAATGAATCAAAACACACAAAAGACTTTAAACCCTAGCTTTCTTATGAAAAGAGGGCAAAAGATGAGCGCGTATGTTATTATATCAGAGGGTTTTTGAGTACAATGATGAGTGTGGTGGAGATGATGACCTGTTACCGGATGTTACCTGTCGGATACGAGGCATATCTGACTTATCGAGATAACATGAAACCGACACGTGGCAGTTGTCTTACTAATGTGTTGACTTGGCTTTGTCTTATTAGTTGGGATTGGGAAATAATTGAAATAGAATCTTGTTTTTTATTTTTTAAAAATTATTATAGTATAATTTATCGGATGGTTCTATTCGTATGCTTTTTGCTCACTTTATTCTTGTCTCTCTATAATTTTTATCGGACGTTGTAGAATGTTATACCATTTTCTAATCAGGTACAGATAAAATTGGGAGAGATAACTACTTTTGAAATTAAATTAACATAATGCTGCCTTTTTCAATAGAGGTTTAAAAGAATATGATCCGTTATTTGGGAAGTTTGAAACATCAACTCGTCAATCTCTTTGAGGAGTCTATGAGATTAACGGTTCAAAATGTCAATATTGTTAAATCCATGTGGCTGTTCAAACATAAATATGATGCAGATGGGGCTCTCTTACGACATAAGGCAAGATTAGTGACAAATGGTAAATCACAAGAGGCTGGCATTGACATCACCGAAACATTCAGTTCCGTCGTAAAACCGGCAACGATACGTACGGTCCTTGACATCACTGTCTCTTGTGGCTGGCCAATTAATCAATTGGATATGAAAAACGCTTTTTTACAGGGTGATCATGAAGAAACGGTGTATATGCCACAACCACCGGGTTCATAGATAAGAACTAACCTAATCATGTCTGCAAGCTAAGAAAAGCCATATATGGCTTGAAACAAGCGCCACGGGCATGGAATTCCAGATTTGCAAAGTATATCAACAACATTGGTTTTCTCACAAGCAAACCGGATGTCTCGTTGTTTGTCTACAAGAAAGGAAACGAATTGGTTTACATCCTCCTCCTCTATGTTGATGATATCCTTTTAACAGCCTCCTCTACAAGCCTGCTGCAACGTATTATTGCCTCACTCAAAACAGAGTTTCCAATGACAGACATGGAGAAAATACGTCATTTTCTTGGAATATAGAATTATATTTTGTTATTGTTTAGAATATCCCGTGAATATCTTACTTGTTTATCCTAGATTTTGTGTAACCTTTTTGGCTTTATATAGCCTAGTAAATACAAATATCATCTCAAGAGGAATTCATCATCTTTCAGTTTCTTCACGAGTGTTAAATTAATTTTGCTTTGATTCAAAGGGTGTTATAGTTTCTAGTGGAATTTCATGTTGAAGTTGATGAAATTGTATGTTTCCGCTTTGATTTTAGACGAGCATTCACAATTTTTCGTTCATGATTTTGTTCACTCATTAATGGTTTCTAGTTTTCTATGTAACAAAGTGATTGTGTTTATAATTGTTTCCTTGATTTGGTCGCAGTTCACAATGATTCATGCATGAATATATACGGTTGCATTTTACTTTGGTGAACGCACGTTTTGGATTTGGTAAAACTTGGGTACAAGACGAGGTACGAAGCTTAATTAATATGTTTACTAAGAGAAATGAACAATCTTTTCAACACATCAAAATCTAACAAACATCTGGAAACATAGTTCAAGCAAAATGAGAGAAATTTTTTTCGATCAGTCACAGTTTTGTCGATGTGAGAAAGGGGGAATATACCCAGTTTTTGCTCTCTTTTTCGGTTCTAATATAACCCAAAATTACTTGCAATGTAGAAAAGCCAATAGTTTTCATTAAAGTAAGAATGTTGCGGAAGACGAACTATGACATGAAAGCTGTAAGATTAAGAAAAAAATTAGAACAAAACCTAAAAACACATGAAAAACATAATCACACAAAGGGTGAACACATAATGTTTTTTAGAGACATGAGATTCTCAATGTGATCCGGATAAGATCGGAGAGAATATATCTCATCGTTACTAGATCCATGGCAGCGCCTAAATTTCTCATAGTCAAGTCCTTTAACACTTCTGAAAGTCTCTCTCACCGGATTATAATAAAAAACAGAAATATCTTTGAAGAGTTTACTCGATACATAGATAAACTCACCAGTACTAGTGGCACAACGTAGACTAGCACTCCCAATCAAATCTCTTATAGGCAAAGGTAAGACAAATTTATTTAGTGACCATTCTTGTTTTTCCGCATCCTTCAAAACCCACATTTTGATAATATATGAATCAAAGCAAATCCATGCTAGTTTTCCTTGGTAACTCATTGGAGATTCCTTTATCATTGATTCATGGTGTGCACGACCAGGCATTTGGATTGATTTGAACTGTTCAGACCTCACATCAAAACTCATAATGATATCCGGAAGGGCAATGTGATGATCGTCTCGATCTTTTTTATAGGGTATATGATGGATATGGGCTAAATCTCTTAGCCCACTTTTCAAACCAACAAAGAAGAAGAAGTCATAAAATGCTTGGCCCGACTATTTAAGCCCAAAAGGACAAAAAGGGAATTTGCGCAAGGAAAACCCTAGACCACTTCTCCCTATAAATACAAGAGACCTCCATTGAGAAAAGGGACCCAGACTAAAAAGGAGAGAATTATTACTAGTTTTCTCTGTTGAATTCTATTTAGTATCGGTTTACGAAAACCTCGTTGTAATTCAGCGTTCCCGATCTAATAAGAGAGATTGCTTCGCCTACCCACTTTACTATTTTCGTATATCCCCATTATTATTTTATATCGTTGTAGTCATAGCACTAACAGTATATGTGCTTTATAATACACAACTCCGTTGATGCAATAATACCAACTTAGAGGATGGTGAAGTGGACTATTTTTGATCACCCTCCATGATTCTTGAGATCCTAATGTAAGAATATGAGGATTTTGATATTTTTCCTCTTCCGTATAAAAAGAGGCCATCACTAGTAGTTTATATGTATTCTCCGTAGGATCGTATCCTATACGCGCTTAGAGCTTATAGGTTTAGGCAAGGTTATATGTTCTTTCATGGTGGGATTCCAAATTTCAATATATGTATCGTTTGTGAAAGAGATCAAGCCATTGACAGAAGCAGTATCATATCGGTATGGAGAGTCTTTTGTAGGGGGCATGATACGAAAATTGCTAACATCAGAATAACTCGCAGAGTTCTCATCAAATGGCAGCATGCAGAAGACTTGCTTCCCCGGACCTTGCTTTCCTTCATGCTTCCTGAAGGAAAGAAGAAGACTCTGGCGCGGAAGTGATGATTGTCGAATTGCGAATGAATTGATGAAATCTTGTTTGGTGGTGATAGACCACCATTGTTTTGATACACATCGAAATCTCAAGATAGATTTTGCAGGCAGTCTCATCAGTATCTCCCTCGTTAGATCAATGGGAATATGGATTTCTTTTTTTCTTCTCTTCTCCTTTTTCCATGGCTCCTAATTTTGTTTATTTTTTCATTTTGTATCTTTTATTAACAGTGTGTATATATATATTATGTAGATATGTTGGTTCATATTTATCATATAAACTTATTTTGGATATGAAGGTTCATCATATTAATGTGGATATCTATTTGAATTAATCTAAAGCATAGGAGGGAAGAGAAACAAGATGTATATAGTCTACACACGGGAAGTCGGCTTATTCATACATGGATTATATCAATATGTTGAATTCATACATGAAGTATATGCTCGTGCTAAAACATACAATAACTAAACGATAATTTGAATATCAAACATAAACTTAACATTTTGTGCTAAAACATACAAAATCACTAACACTGTTAGTCAACCGTTAATTCATGCAGATGTGGCAAAAACATGGCGTCCACGTGGCAAAAATGTGACGTCCACGTGGCAAAAACGTACACGTAGCAAAAACGTGTCAAAAAAAATTTCAAAAAAAAAATCCAAAAAAAAATTCAAGTTTTAGTATTTTAAGAGATTCAAGCCCCTTACCTCGTGGACAAATATGAGATATACAACCAACTAAATCAAGTTGTTTTATCGATAAAGTCTTACATGCACATAAGTATATATAGTTTAAATAATCTAAAAGTTTTAATCAATTTTTAAAACGCA
Source organism: Crucihimalaya himalaica (assembly GCA_004349715.1). NCBI lineage: Eukaryota > Viridiplantae > Streptophyta > Magnoliopsida > Brassicales > Brassicaceae > Crucihimalaya > Crucihimalaya himalaica. Next base: position 2,437,682 of record SMJT01000045.1, read on the forward strand.
AAAATAGTAAAATACCCGAACCCGAGGACTGAACCCGAACCTAAACCGAAAAACCCGATCGAACCCAAAATTTAAAAATACCCAAACGGGTCCTACACTCAAAAACTGAAAATCCGAATCCAAACCCGATCCGAACCCAAACCTGAATAGGTATTCAAACATTTGGGTTTCTAAAACAAGTTGTATTTTAAAATTTACTATTATATTTTAATGGATATTATTTAAGAAGTTTAAAATTTTAAATACTATTTACTATTATAATTTAATGGATATTAGTTTAGAATTTAAAAATTTTAAATATTATTTATTAAGGGCAGGGCGTTCGGGTACCCGTTCTGGTTCGGTTCAGGTTTTTTGGATTTTTGAGTTTACGCCTATAGAACCTATTCGGGTATATTAACGGGTTTGGGTCGGGTTTGGATATTTTACTTTAGGTTCAGGTGGGATTCGAGTTTACTCAAATATTTGAAAATTGAAAATTTTATATCTGAGCTCTCCGAACTATTCGAAAATACAAAAACAAAATTCTAATATTTTTACATTAATATACTAACCAAAATATTTTTAAATTTTGGGTTCGGATCTGGTTTTCGGTTTGGGTTCGGGTTCGTGTATTTTACTATTTTTGCGTTTTAAAATTGATTAAAGCTTTTGGATTGTTTAAACTATATATATTTATGTACATGTAAGACTTTATCGATAGAACTGCTTGGTTTCAGTTGGTTATGTATCTCATATTTGTCCCCGAAGTAAGGGGTTTGAATTCCTTAAAATGCTAAAACTTTCATTTTTTTTTTTACACATTTTTGTCACGTGTACGTTTTTGCCACGTGGACGTCACGTTTTGCCACGTGGACGCCATGTTTTTGCCACATCAGCATGAATTAACGGTTGACTAACGGTGTTAGTGATTTTGTATGTTTTAGCACAAAATGTTAAGTTTATGTGTGATATTCAAATTATCGTTTAGTTATTGTATGTTTTAGCACGAGCATATACTTCATGTATGAATTCAATATATTGATATACTCCATGTATGAATAAGACGACTTTCCGTCTACACACAATCCTTTTATATATGGACCACCAATCTAATCCATCCAATGAACACGTGGATATCCCCTGTCTTTCATAATATGATCCGATGTCAAATACCTTTTGTATAACAGTCTATAGTTATTTTTAAGTATATTTGAAAATATAACATTTAATTAGAAAAATAATTACAAAATATATCATTACTTAAAATTGAAAACAGGTAAGCACATTATATATATATATATATATATATATATATATATATTGAACAAAAAATACTTATATTCATATATCTAAACAATCTTTACAATTAATTCTATATTAGCCAAATAATTTTTATTAAAAATATTAATTATAAAATTAGATATATCCATATAATGTTCCACAATTAATAGTTTAGATAATTAATTGAATAAAATTAGAAGATTTTGTCAAATTTTAAAAACTATAATTCCCTTATCATTTTTATTTGATTTTTTTTTATTGTTTTGGATCATAGAATACATAAAATTTAGAAAAATTTATTTTTTCTGTATATGTTGTGATTCAATTTTTAAAAATAAACATATATTACTCAATTAATAAAGAAAAAATATATGTTCAATAATTTATATTCATATTATAAATACCAAAATGAATCTAAATCTGAATGAGTATTGATCCTTAACTTAACAAGCATCTAAATTTAAAATTTTGTATCCAGTTTAGTTTAAATTTTTAGTTAAACTAATTAATTATACCAGATATAATACATTTTAACCTTTTAAATTTTTTTAAATATTATTGATATATTTATTTTTAATTAAAAGTTTTAAATCTTATATATATTAAAACTTATAAAATTTTAAAATCGACATAGGACGAATTATTATATGGTGGGAAAAATTTGTATCGATATTAATATATCATTAATCTGCCGTTATACCACGAGTTAAATACTTATTTTATTAATTTGGTAACACCACCAATACTAGAATATTAATTTATTCATAAAGATTATGATTATCTCCTCATATTTTGTTTTCTTAGTATTCTAACATAAATTTTGTAGAAAAAAAAAATGTAGAAGATGATTATTGACATGTGTATTTTCACTTATTTATTGTACCACCTCTCATTTCTAAATAAACATATATAAAAACAATAATTTTCCATTTTTAAAATAAGTTATTACAATTTGATTATAACTTAGTATAATATAATTTGATTTTTTAAGAGAATCATACTTAATGTAGTTTAGAATATGGTCTTAATATTATTTTTAAGGGGGGAATTGCTAAAACTAGATCCAAAATTGAGTTTGAATGCAAAACTAGACTTCAAATTGAAACAAATGCAAAATTAGACCAAAAGGGTATGAAAATTACATTAATCCCCTTATTTGAAAAAAAAAAAAACTGAAACTGCAATTAAAGTTCTAACCTTCGCGCGGCGGAGACTTCATGAACGAAGTCTCACAGTAGACTTCGTCCATGACATCCATGAAATCTGAACCGTAATTAAACCTTAGATTTAAATTAGAAAAATAATAAAAAATAATTTCAATGCAATTTTTTCTACAGAAAATAAGATTATCCAAATATAAACTTTAAAAATTAAAGGGTTGACGATCTATTTTTCCACGAAAACTATCGTATAACCACATATGTCTCCCAAACTATGCCCACATTCCAGATCTCCAAAAAAATAAAGTTTTAAACCTATTTCTACCCGAATTAAAAATTTTAAACCCCGGTCCCCCCGAATGTTGGTTTTAACGGCAGTTTTGAATTCTTTTTTTAATCATTTTTATTATCAAAACCGATACAAAACCATCAAAACTGCGAAAAAACCAAACCAAGAACCTTGTATTGTCCTAAAACCCAACCCGATTAAAGAATCCAACCTAATTTTAAAACCAACCTGCTTATTTCTTAAATCAACATACCTCTCTTCTTCTCTGACGAGGAAGACAACACAATAACAAATGTTTTCATCATTGCATTATCCAGATAACATAGATGATGAGCTCCAGGCCCTAGAATCAAATCATACTTGGTGTTCCTCAACTCAGCTAGGGCACATGAGAACTGAGGTTGGGGGAAGCTACCGCTTATACGACAACTCCACTTCCTCGTCTTGCTTCTGGCAAAGCTTCTACTTTGCTTACCCAACCATAGAGCCGTTTGAAATTTTTAAAAATGTACAAGTCTTCCCTGTTAGGTGAGAGATCCCTAAAAAATTGTAAATTTTGTTAAGCTACGAGAATTTTGAAAAATTTCCCGGAGGTTCAGAGATTTTTGAGACCGAGGTAAAGATAAATTACGGCTTCAAAGTCGACATCTCTGTTTCCACGGCAGTTCCACTACGTTGCGCCGCCGAGTATCTCAAAATGACAGAAGAGTACTCACCGGAGAATCTAATCTCAAAGATGACTAGTTGCTCCGCCACCGTCGCTGTTCCAAGCCACCATACTTATTCAACAACCAGTAACGCCTTCGCACACATGTAGGGTTACATCGCCATGGGCATAGTAAACATGAATCCTTTCCTCGTTACCCACCTGGGATGGAAGAATAATGATATTCAAAGATTACAAAGGAACATATGAACTCAAAGAAAATGAGCATATGAACTCAAAGGAAACTAAAAATCTCTGCTTTGATTCGGTATCAAAGTTTTATCTATCCGACTGATTCTCTTAAATATCCATGAATTCGTATTAAAATAATACCACATTAAAATCACCCCCAATTCTACAACTATTTGCAAATTCTAGTTCAGTAGCTACGAGAATCACAGAGCAATCGGTAAAAAAAAAAGTCCAAAACCCATACACAAATGAAAGGAGCATAATCGGACAATCAAAACCCAAACAAGCCATGTCCGTGAACAAAACACAAAATAGGTGTAGCGAAGGAGGTTTCATGGTGATTCCCGATTTGAGAGGCTCACGAAAACTCAGTCCAACACCACACCTCAACACTCGATTTTTCTGGCCCAACGCCTCTCTTCTCTATTGCTATTTCTTTGCTCCAAATTTAGCCACCGTAGATGATGAATGAAGACGTCGGAGATGCTGTTGCTTCCTCTCCCCGCTGAAATCTGAATCCATAGACGGCGGAAGAAAACTCGACTCGTTCTCGTTGTTACTCGGATGCTCTGTTATTCCTCTGTCGAATCCAACAGCGAACTGAAGTTGTAGCTGTTGCTGTTGCTGGCGACAGCGAGATCTGTGAATTAAAAAAAATAGTCGGGTTTGGGTGGATGTTCAATCGGGTCATAATCGAGTCTTAATTAGTTTTAATTCGGTTTAAAAACCAATTATCTGGTTTATGGTAAATTAGATACATAGCAAACCGGCTAGAATCCTGGTTCAGAGGGAGTAAAGTTTTAAACTTTTGATTTATGGAGACTGAGGTTGAAAACTTTTAATTCGGGAAGAAATAGATTTAGAACTTTAGTTTCACGGGGATCTGGAATGTGGGCATAGTTTGGAAGACATCTGTGGTTATACGATAGTTTTCGTGGGGAAATAGATTGTCAACCCAAAATTAAAATTTCTGAAACTTTCATAAAATTAAAGCATGTAAAGTTGATTATGTTCTAGAAAACTATAAACAGTCGCAGACTTCACTAGCGAAGTCTGCAACCGTAACTAAATCTTAAATTTAAATTTAAAAATTTTAAAATATATTTTGATCAAAATTTTTGATAAATAAATTATTTTAAATCAAAACCAAAGGTTTAAAAATAAAATTTCATAAAATTTCGTAAAACCAAGTCATGTGATATAAACCATGTGAGGCATAATAGGTTTAGGGTTTGTCAATGGTTAAGAATCCATGTATATATCTTTAGGGTTAGACTTAAGTTCATATTTTTTTGATATAAAATGTCGATCATTCATATAATTGTTAGATTTTAGATATATTATACTATTTCGATGTCAAATGTAAGTATTTGTTAATAAAAAGTGAAAAATATATGAGAATTTTAGAGTTTAGGGCTTACAGACTTCTCGGATCTCGCGTGAAGTCTCATAGGAGACTTCGTGTATGAAGATGAAGTCTAAATTTCAAAAAAATTCAGAAGTAATTTTGAAATTTCGAAGATGAAGTCTAAATTTCAAAAAAATTCAAAAAGTTCGAAAAAAGGAAACTCAAAATTTCGAAAAATTCCAAAAAAATTATTTTTTTTTTTCAAAAATTTCGAATTTCTGAGGTGAAGTTTGAAATTTCATATTTCTAAGGTGAAGTCTGAAATTTCAAAGGTGAAGTCTGAAATTTAATAAAAAAATCAAAATTTTCAATAAATTTCGAAAAAATTCGAATTTTAGAAATGGAGTCTAAAATTTCAAAGAACAAGTCTGAAATTTCAAAGGTGAAGTCTAAAATTTAAAATTTAAGTCTGAACTTTTAACATAACCTTAGTTTTACCTCCCATATATAAACTCAGTTCTTTTATTATTCTCAAACCTCTTTTTTCTCTCAAAAACGGCAGAGCACTCTCTCTCTCTCTCTCTCTCTCTCTCTCTCTCTCTCTAAAATAGCAAGGATCTCTTCACCTTCAATGCCGCTCTACCGTACCGTCGTTGGTAAGACATTGCTTTTCTTGTTTTTTCTCCATTTTCGTCGCTATTAATTTTTCCTCAAAAGTATTATTCTCTTCATCCTCAGATCTCACTAACCACTCGCTCATTATTGTTGCATTGTTTTTACCGGCGTCTTTATCCTACTAACTTATGTTTTTATGCTTGTTACATATATGAGGCGTAACACCACCAGCAAATTTTTAAGTTCGTTTTTATTCTTTAGATTCATACAACAATTTGTGTTCCAAACAAAAATTAAGATCTGAATCTTCAATTGTCTGTGCGTTATGATTTTTTTTTTTGGAATTTCATCTAGAAGATTCATTATTAATTTCAAGTCTAAAATAGTTTATGTCGAGTATGATTTCTAAAAATTTTGTTAATTTATCAGAGTTTTTTCCTTTATTTTTACAAATCTAGATTTACACTGAGACTTCACACCGACACTTCACTGTGAGACTTCACACCCAGAATTCATTGTGAGACTTCACACCCAGTCTTCACTGTGACAATTCACACCCAGACTTCATTGTGAGACTTCATAACCATACTTCACAGTGAGACTTCACAATAAGACTGCACACTGAGACTTCACAGTGAAACTTCTAGATGAGACTTCATAGTGAGAATTCAAGCCGAGACTTCACAATGAGACTTCACACCGAAATTTCACAATGAGACTTCACTGTGAGACTTCACTGTAAGACTTCACAACAAGATTTCACAGTGAGACATCACACCGAGACGTTTCTGGGTTCCTGTAGCATTTAAATTCTTACATATAATGTTGTAGATGTAAGAACAAAAAATTGTACTCCTCCTTCTTGGATTGTATTGGATTGTAAATCTCTTGTACGATGATATTACCAATTAATAAAAGTTATATTGACAAAGAAAGTACTTCTTGCGAAACCTATTTTTAAACATCAAGTCTTAATTTAAACAAAAATAAAGTTGCAAAGTCCTTAGAGAGAACCTTGTTCTTGTTCTTCTAAAATACAAAGTGGAACAAAAAAAAGTCATAATTAGCTAGGCATATAGTAGTGTTCGTGAAAGGTGACTTCACACCAAGACTTGGAAAGAAGACTTCACTTCCAGATTCCAACACATCTAGTGACTCTTAACCTTGAAAATACGTACTAAAAACACATATAAAAAATGTCATTGAGATGTGAAACTCATACATAACAATTAGTGTAAGAGATAAGATACAAATGAAATTTTTTAAAAAGTTAGTGCAAGAGACTTCACATATAACACACATGATAGGACATGAAATTTTTTTTTAACTAATTAAAAATAATCTAAAATTTCATGAGACTTCTCAGAAGTAGTCTATCGTCAGAATTCTCATACGAAGTCTGTTAGGAGACTTCAAAGGTAAAGTCTCGTAATAAATAACTACTAGAAACTAATAAAATCGATTTAAGACAGACTATAACACATTGAGATGTGAAACTCATACATAAACAACAACAATAACAAATACACATGAAAAAAAAATTAAAATCTCGAAAATATAAAACAGATATGATACAAATACATTTTGAAAAAAGTTAGTACAAGAGACTTATCAAACGAAGTCTCTGGACAGACTTTCTCTGTGAAGTCTACATATTACAAGCTAAATACCTAATAAGTTAAGAAAAATAATTTAAAAATAATTATACGATAAAAATAGTTCAAATTTCTAAGACATCAAAAGTCATACGTAATACACATGTTAGGACAAGAAAATAAAAATAACTAATTACAAATAAGCTAAAATTTTATTTTTACTAAAATTATCATTTGAGAACAGACTTCTCGGATGAAGTCTCCCAACAGACTTCTCATATGAAGTCTGCTAAGCAATTCAGAGGAGACTTTGCCTGAGAAGTCTGAAGTAGGGGTCTAATTTTGCAATTGACCAAATTTTGACTTTTTAAGGAGACTTCACATGCGAAGTCTCATACACAATGAGATTTCGTCTGAGAAGACTATACCAGTTTGGAGTCTAGTTTTGCAATTGACCACAACTTTGATATTTTCATTAGACTTCATCTGGGAAGTCTCATCAGTATGAGACTTCACCTGTAAAATCTATTATGTAATGAGACTTCCATGATGAAGTCTTTTTGCCTTCAGAGACTTCTCCGGCGAAGTCTACCCATAAAGCTAGTTTTGCAATTGACTAGAGTTTCGCTTTTACATGAGACTTCATCTGAGAAGTCTGAGTAGAAAAAGAGTTACTTTTAAAATTGACCAAAATTTTTGATTTTTTTAAATTCCAGAGTTTCCGATGGTTGCAGATTTCATCCGAGAAGTCTATCAATAGTCCATGTTTCAAAATTTCTGTTAAATGCAAAAGTAACCCTTTTCACGTAGACTTCTCAGGTGAAGTCTTGATAAAAAGTCTTTGTTCAGGTCAATTGCAAAACTAACCCTCCTTTTCGCAGACTTCACAGGAGAAGTTTAAAATGAAAGTCAAAATTATGGTCAATTGCAAAACTAACCTCTTGTACGCATACTTCATAGGTGAAGTCTGAAGACTGTTTTTTTGATTTCAAAGGAGAACTTGAGATTTCCATTGTGAAGTCTGTGAAGCAAAAAGTCAATTGCAAAACTAACCCCCATTTGACTATTGAGACTTCACATGAGAAGTCTAAAGACTATTTTTTTGTTTTCAAAGGAGAACTTCAGACTTCCATTGTGAAGTCTATGAAGCAAAAAGTCAATTGCAAAACTATTGACTATTGAGACTTCACATGAGAAATCTACCTTATGGAAAATCATAAAAAAGAAAGCAAAAATTACCAAATTTTGGTTTGAACTTGATTTTAGCTTCGTCGACGGCCAAGAACTGCTCACACCACCAATACATAAGAAAACAAAGCGTTATTATGCATGAATCTTAGTAAATCGCAAGATCTAAGGATAGTGAATTTTGAGAAAGAGATTTTAAGAGTTTAATGGTTGAAATGAGAGAGAATGAGAGAGGAGATTGAGAAAATGGAGCTTTTAGCTTAATTATAGAGTTTTAACATCTCTTAATTCGATTGTTTGAAGCATTTAGAGCTCAATTTTGGTTGGTAATGGTGGTTGAGAGATATTTAAGAAGATGACATTTTCGTAATTATTTGAAAATCTTTGGGTTATTATGTTTCAAACTCAGCCACCAGACTTCACAGGAGAAGTCTCTGCTAGATATTTTTGTGAAAAAAAAGTTGTGAAGACTATTTTAAGGCATTTTGAAAAAAGAAGGATGAGGGACCTAGTTTTGCATTTAACTTCAAATAAAGGTCTAGTTTAGCAAGTAGTCCTATTTTTAATGAGACAAACACATGGACCTTATAATGAAAGATCATGTGACATAAACGAAATGCGTAAATCACAATTACATAGATCAATCAGTTTGATATATATTTACTTATATAATAGTACATAATTTACTATATTAATTTAAACTCACGCATAATGTGAGACCTCCCATAATATTATTATTAATTAATGTATTTAGCAACATATCGGTAATCTTCTAAGTCTATTATATTACTCTATGATCGGATCTTCGAAATTTTGTGATTTTGATTTGTTATTTCATATGTTCGATCTTGATCGATTTTTTTTTTATTTTCGAATTCAGTCTGTCTCTTAACATCATGTGTATTTTCACTATTTCTCTATTGTACCACCTCTCATATTTAAATAAACATATGTAAAAACAATAATTTTTCATTTTTATAATAAGTTAATACAATTTGATTATAACTTAGTATAATATAGTTTGATTTTTTAAGAGAATCATACTTAATATAGTTTATAATTTAGTCTTAATATTATTTTTAGTGGGACGAACACATAAAACTTATAATTGAAAAATCATGTGACATAAACGAAATGCGTAAATGACAACTACATAGATCAATTAGTTTGATATATATTTATTTATATAATAGTACATAATTTACTATATTAATTTAAACTTATGCATTACGTGAGACCTTTCCATAATATTACTATTAATTAATGTATTTAGCAACACATCGGTAATCTTCTAAGTCTATTATATTATTCTATGATCGGATCTTCGAAATTTTGTGATTTTGATTAGTCATTTCATATGATCGATCTTGATCGAAATTTTTACTTTTCGAATTCCTAACATCATTAGTTCGTAAAAGAAAGAAAGCGTTAGTGGTAATTATATATATCACCTATTCTTTTTCACGTGAAATGAAATCATTTGACTGCAGATTCTCTTCACTTTTTTTTAATCATGAAGCTAAGTATTAATCACTCATCTTTTTGACATTAAGTTTAGAGAATCTAACCTAATTTCATCGTCAATTGTGAATAAGAAATGAAATGTTCTTACGGAAATGAAATTCAAACGTTTCTTGTACATTTGTTTCATCAATTTTGTTAAGCTATAAATTGTGATGAATTTATTTATTCAATTATGCTGGATTAAATTGTTTTCATTCAAACGTGGCAAATATATAAGATTTATACCCATTAATTGCGGAAAATGTTTCGTGGCAAATATATAGATAATTTGAAGCAACACAACATAAAATAGTATTTGAACTCCATCACTTAAACTGTTTTTGTATATACATACGTACAAAGAACCATACAAATTAAGAATTAAAAATTCTTCATTGATGATTATAATAGTTAGACTCAATAATGAACAAGGGACACACAAAATGGGCCTAAGTTTGCGGAACAAAGTTCCCTTAATTATGACAAATTGAAAAGGAGAGGTCTTTTGCCAAGTCTAAGAGAAGGAAAAAGAAGGTAGCCATGCAAATGACACATGGAAATCTTAGCTCGACCGTCAACACCCCACCTTTTAAAGGTTATCTCTCCCTTCAGTTTGTCAGTTATAGTGTGAGTTTTTCTCTCATATTACACATAGATTTTCAACAAAGATAGAAAATAAGATGTATATCGATATTTAGGCCACACACTACCAAAAAATATTTTCGATTGTTTACGGCTACTGTCGTTGAAAAAGCATAAGAAACAACTATTTCTTTCTATTTTCCTATGAAGTTTGTTAGTAAAAAATATCTCGTGAAAAATTGGGAATGGTTGGAATTTTTACGAAAAATGTTAGTAAAATTTTTTATAAAAAACTGAAGTAAAAAAATAAAAGAAAATTTTTGGCCGATTTCTTAGCAAAATATTCGTATAAAAATAATTGTTTTTGTGCACAATACCTAATGATAGGTTTTTTGTAAACTATTCATATATGAGATCACCTTTAATGAAGAAAGAAACAAAGTTTAAATTTTAAAAGTTTTCAAATGAATTTCAAAGAAACAACGTTGAAGAAGTTTTCAAATGAGATTTCAACAAAAGGTTGACATTATAATTTGTATTTTAATGAAAATCACTTTGATAAAGACACCTAGGTATGATTATGTCTTGGCACCATAATTTGTCTAAGACGTGAGTGTACATAGACGTTTTTATTTTGTTAATTGGCCACAAGCATGTGGACGTATTTGATTGTCTTTCTTAATCACATGGGAATAAGTCCAAATAATTAGTTGGACACTGAAAAATCATAGATTCAAAGTAGACTAAGAACTATTTCAAAAAAAAATAATCCCCTACAATAATTCGTAAGTCATAACCCAAGCAACAAACTAAAAAGCTATAAAACAAGAGAACAAAATACATGTAATTGTTCTATACCTTGATAATACAAGAGTTCACAATAAATTAGTAACAGATGAACCTTTTATAAGTTGACCAGATCTTTGTTGGCTCAGGTCTTCATTGAGTTGTTTGATTTTCTCTTGAGTACAATGACCCAAGTGACGGCTTCTAAGAGCAAAGCAATGCCTCCAAGAATGGCGATCACTGCAATGTATGCCGTCTTGTACGTGTCTTGTGGGTTCAATATGCTAAGACCTTTGAAGACATTAATGATCCCAAGGATGAGGATCGCATAGCCGACTCCATGGTGGTATATATTCCAATAGAATCTGTACTTGTGGTCTTTCTTTGGCCGCAACAACATCGCAAACATCTATACAAAAGGATTGTCAAGTTTAAGATGTCAGAAACATACTCAAAAGCTTGAAAACATGAACTTCAATGGGGGTAAAACAGAGACTAAAACAGAGATCTTCTTGTAATTTACCTGAATGCCGGCAAGGGCGAAGAGGGCAATGCCAATGTTCCGATGGGCGGAGAAGGTAATACCCTCGGACTCGCTGCCGAGCTTGAGTCCGGTACCCCAACCGGCAACACCGATGACAAAAGCCGAGAACTGACAAGACACGTGAAGGTAAAACCAAGCCGGATCTGCGGATTCAAATATTCTCATATACCTAGCTATTATTGCTCCTATAGGAAACAAAAATCCCCAGCTCACTGCGTTTAATATCCCATGAATCTACACAATCATCACCAAATTTAGCATCGATTACCCGATTCGAAATCATAATCTATCGGTTGAAAGAAACTTGTTATATAGAAATCTAGTGAATTCGATGTTATACTGAAACTTACATTTCTATTCTTTATCTTGGCATTTACCTCGCCGCCCCCAGAGATTGTGTTGCCGCTATTGTCACCTTTTAAATCAAGAAGGCTCATAGAAGCAAGATTCGGCGGGTCGAAAGCGTGCTTCCCAATCATTCCACCAGGACCTAATTCAGGACCAACTTGCCAAACCTGATTCACCTTTCCCTTTGCTACCAAATCAGCTGGAACCTTAACCCTAGCGAAGATTCTCAACGTTCCTCCATCCCTCACCGCCTCTTCGGCTTTCATATCCCAAACATCAAACGCAAGCTTCGATGGAACAAGCGAGCTGTAGGAGCTAATGTTTAGCGTCTTCACTACGGCAACACCATTACCTGGATCCTTGTAAGCGACAAGGGTTTGAGCTCCGACCATACCTGTGGCTTTTGGATTTATAGCCCAAGCAATCCATCCACCAGGCTTTGATGGTGGAGCAGAGAAGACAACGGCGAGAGTTGTGTTGGCTGCGTCGTAGGAATAGTGAAGGAAGGCTTTGAGTTGAGGGAGGTCAAGGCAGTGAGGGTAAGTTCTATCGCCGGAAAACGTCTGTGACTTACAGGTTTGTGAAACAGCCGGTGAGATTAGCAAAACCAAGAAAATGAAGGATAGAGAGATTCTTACGGAAGAAGAAGAAGAAGACATTGTTGGATGGATTGTAGTAACCGTAAAGGTTTTAGGTCGATTAAATAGAACTCTTTTTTAGAGGTAATAAAACTAACATGTGTTTTGGTGTGTGAGATTTAACATGGACTAGCCAATTATAGTTTTTTTTTTTTTTTATCATTTTTAGTTATTATTATTTTATTTTATTTTTTGCTTTTTGAGAATACTTAAGAGTGGTTTTTGATACGGGAAGAAATCTAAAGAGAAGAAACTCAAATTATGTACGTTTTGACAGATATATATGCATTACACCAAAGAAGGATTGTTTTTTTCCACACCAAGAAGGATTTATTATTGTTTTTTTAAAAAGATTTTTTACTATAATGAAATTAGATATTTCCGTAACTATCAATAGTGATTCTAAATATTGTACATGTTTGGAAAAACACTATACATAATTTGTTAGCAAAACAAGACATGTTTTCTTATAATTTAGTTATTACAAATTTGAATAACTATGTAAAATAATTATAACACTAATAGTTATCAACATCATTTTACCACCAATATCATAGTCATCATAACCATCATTACCAATTTACCATCATCATCAACACTTTCATAATCATCATGCTTATCATATATATGTTATCATAGTAATAAATCGGGAGTTTTTTTTACTCGTTATACCCTTTTATTGTAGATCTAACGCTTTTTTTTTAATAAATGTTAAATTTATTACATCCAAAAATCTTTTTTTACATTACAGTTCTTCTTTTGATTGATTCTGAAATAAACTATTTAGGCTTTGAATGGTGACAGAACCGCACTTCTCTCGCAGTTGTCCCGCATATTACCATTCAAAGCCTCAATACAGAGAAACTTAATTTTTTGAATAGAGCAACTAAGGTCTTGACGCCAGCCAGATACACATTTCGTCTTCAACCTAGGTGTGGGCATTTTATCCGTATCCGAAACCCGAACCCGAACCCGATCCGAAGTAAAGGGTTCGGTTCGGGTACGGATCTAACATAATACCCGATCGGATTTAAGTTATTTGAACATCGGATATCCGATCGGGTTCGGATATTATCCGAAATCCGAAGTTCATCCGAATAACCCGATAATATATAAGAGAAACCCTATTTCTGAATAACCCGATAACTTTCCTTTAACCATCTGCGACGATTCCACTTCCATGTTCGAGTCGAACCTCTTTTAATCCCTAAAGACTAAAGTAAAGACCCAAATTTCAAACTGGAAACCCTAACCTTAAACGATTTAGCTCCTTCTCCTCCATCTGCGAATTCACGCGGCGGTGGTGGGCAATCTCAGATGAGTTCTCCACTTCTCCGCCGTTTGTTTTCTATTAAATCTCTTATGATTTGGTTTTGATTTGAAAAATAGTCATCTGGTTATTTGCAAGTGAGCTTAAATATCTGCAATATAATTCTATGGTGTCATCAGTAAGATTCAATGTTTAATTTCCACTTTCAGTTTAGTTTACAGTTTCTGCACTCATTTCATCATTGCTTCTAGTCTCTGCAGTCTTTGCATAATTCCAGAAGTTTCGTCGTTTCTGTCTTCAAGTCTACGTTTGATTGTTATTTACTTCGATCTGTTTTTAGTCCTCGTTCATCTCTTGTTTTGTTGGTTTGTATTTTCTTTTGTACCCGATCTGTCTACACTTTTGGAAATTAATGAATCTTGCATTTGTGATTTGATGGATAATTGTAATTTGTATGTATGAATCAGCTTTTAACAATTTTGATCTGGACCACCATTTGTTTTTCTTTCACGTATCAGATCAATGTATATTATTTGATTGTTTTCTTAGTCTCTATTCCTGTAGTCATGCCATCTTAATGTATTGTTAGCTCTTAAGTCTCTTTTCATGTTTTCATTTAATCTGCACCTTTTGGATTCTTTTTCATTATTGTTTACATACTTGTTAGATTAGAATCGAGATAAAAGGCAAGAACATCACTAAGTTACTTAAGGAACACTATCTGGTGATATTCCACAATGGTCACGACATAGACTTGCTTAGACGTTGGTGATTTGATGTCTTTTGAGGACTGCTATACATCAAAGAATTTATGAATTTCCTCTGTACTTGCTTGAAGTTTCCATCACATGATTTCTAGCTGAGTTGTGAAGTCCAAGTGATTTGGGATAAGTAAAAGGTTTTGATCTGTTTATAGCTTAAGTGATATGTTTAAGTGATCTGTTTGATCTGTTTATGTTAGTGTCATTACTTTGTTAGTGTCATTGCTTAATCATTTTATTAAATAAAACTAGTTTCTTTTATCTTTTTGCAGATGGATTCATCATCATCTCCACAACAAGATAATAGGGATAAAGATGCACAAGGCAACCAAGATGAGTTCATGACTCCAGAATCACATCAAAGGGGGAAAAGGAAAGAACCACCTGGAAGTGGAGCTACTGCTGAGGATAATAAGAGCCCGAGGATACTTCCCACAAGGTCAGATGTATGGAGTCATTTCACCAGGGTAGAGAAATGTCGTGACAGATGCCATTGCAACTATTGCCAAAAGCCATTCTCATGTCCACAAACTTGCGTAATCATATGAATATATGTAGGCAGTATAAAACATGGCAAGAAGGTCAAGATGCTTCACAAATTCAACAGGTCATTAATCAGGAAGGGTATGTGCAGAGTGCAAAAGTGACTGAGAGTGTTTTCAGAGAAGCAGCAAATGAGATGCTAGTGATAGGGGAGCTGCCATTGTCTTTTATTGAAAGCATGGCATTTAGACACTTCTGCAACAAGGTTAACCTATACAAGCCTCACTCAAGAAGGATAGCATCCAGAGACATTGTTCAGATGTTTGTTCAGAGGAAGGCTGCACTTAGGGAATGGTTTCTAACTAACAAGCAGAGAGTCTCTCTAACTACTGATATCTGGGTTTCTCAGATTACATGTATTTAACTATTTTATAATCATTCTTGTCTTTTACTTAACATTTCATCAACTTTTATATTATGCTATCTAACTTTACTTAATTGTTATTCATAGGTGCAAGCTATATGGTTATAACAGCACATTATGTTAATGCTTATTGGCGGTTAAAGAAGTTAATCATTTAATCATCGGGTTTAAATATGTCACAGATCACAGAGGTAAGACCATTTCTACTGTACTTCTAGAATGCTTAGCTGAGTGGGGAATAGAAAGGGTATTTTGTGTGACTGTGGATAATGCAACAGCCAATACTAGTGCTTTGCTCAACTTTGAATCTAGTTTCTCCTTGATATCCAATGATTTTTTAGTGTTGAATGGGGAATTTATGCACATGAGATGTGCTGGTCACATCATTAACTTAATTTTGAGGGACGGATTGGATGATGTAAGTGAAAGTGTGACTGCAATGCGCAATGCGATCTCTTATATTAGATCTGGTCCAAAGAGGCAAATTTCTTTTGAGCAGAAGGTAGAATCGGGTAAACTGACTAGGGGAAGCTTGCCTTTAGATGTCAAAACTAGGTGAAATTCAACTTACTTAATGTTGACAAGGGCAATTAAGTATAGGGCAACATTTGATAAGATGGAGGCAGAAGACAAATTGTACAATGACCATTTCTTGGAGTTTGATAATAGAAAAAAGGATTGGACCTCCTTCATTGGCTCATTGGCGTGCGGTAGAAAGGTTAGTTAGATTCCTCATCATTTTCTACAACTCTACTTTGGTCGTCTCAGCTTCTACTACTTTGAATGCACACAAATGTTATGGTGAGATAGTGAATATAGCATCAAATCTTAAGTTGCTATGTAGTAACTTTGATACTAATTTGAAGGAGAAAGCTGAGAAAATGTTAGAGAAATTTGAAAAGTATTGGGATGGTTTGAGGAACATCAACAAGATGCTTGTAGTAGCTAGTGTGTTTGATCCTAGGAAGAAGATGCAGTTTGCGAAAATGTGTTTTGAGGAGTTGTATGGAGAAGGTTCTACAGAATCTAAGGAGTTGTATGACTCTATTTTTAATCTGTTGGTAGATATGTATAAGGAGTATTGTGAAAGGTATGGAAAAAATACAGAACTGCACCCAACTCAGTCTACTTTTACATCCCAGTCCAGTCAAGACCAGCATCAATACTCAATGGATTTTGATAATGATGAGCTTGGTTACCAGAGCCAAATGATTGAGAAAAGGTACAATAACTTGCTCAAAGAAATAGGAGTTAGAAACACAAATGAGTTGGATTCATATCTTAAGGATAAAGTTGAGAATCCAGAAGTGATGTTGGGAATTGAGTATGATGTACTCTCTTGGTGGAAAGTCAATAGTGGTAAGTATCCGATTTTGTCAATGATGGCTCGAGATTTATTTGCTATGCAAGTGTCATCTGTTGCATCTGAAAGTGCTTTTAGTACAAGTGGAAGGATTATAGACCCATATAGGAGTTGTCTATCTCACTATATGGTTGAGGTTCTGATGTGTACTGAGCAGTGGATGAAACAAGACATTAGATATGAAGATAAGGTGCTTAAAAATGCACAAATACTTGCTGAGGCAGACTTCGAGTTGGAACTTGAGAAAGGTAAAAATTTTAACTCTTTACTTATTGTTAAGAATAAAACTTCTTATCTAACAAGTTGTTTGTGTTTTTATTTGTTCTTTACAGAATTTCAAATCCCAGCAGATCAGTATGGCACCATGGGATAGAGTCAAATGCAGTGGGTTTGGATTTCTTTTTTCTGAACTCAGTTTCTATCCGATTTTGGTTAATACTTTTTTGGATGGCTTGTACTGAAATTTGTTTGTAAAATAACTAGTTTCTTTTTTCTTGTGTGTTTCAGGTCATTAGGTGACTTAATCTTCATTAAGGAGCTTGCATTGATTATTGAACAAGATGGTTAGGAGAAGTGGAGGACTGGGGACATTGAGGAGTTTGAATTTAAAGCTATTGGAGAATATCATAATCAAGGTTCAAAACTTCAAGGAGTTAGTTTTAATTTCCTGCTGATGCTAGATCACTAAAAATATAGTTTTTGCATTGGGACAAATTGACTATTGTATATGCTTCATGTTGAAGTCTCTTTTTCTCTGAATTTTAGACTTTGGATCAAGTTTTTAAACTCTAAAATCATCAATCCTGAATATTTGCTTTTTGGTTTTTGCTTTGAATAATTTTTTGTACTAGGTAAAGTAGGTATGATTTTCAGATCAAATGATCAATGTACAAACGGGAATATCGGTTTAATTTCGGTTTATTTTTGTATTTTGGCCCAATTTCAGGTTAAAATATCGGGTTAATTTCGGTTTAATTTCAGATATTTGCTTGTTGAATCGGGTTTCGGGTGCACCCGAAAATATCCGAACCCGAAAGAAACCGAACCGAACACGACCCGATGTTATATAATACCCGATCGGATTCTAAACCTCTATACCCGAATACCCGAAAACCCGAACTACCCGAACCGAACCCGAACAGGTACCCGAACGGATACCCGAACGCCCACCCCTACTTCAACCGAAGAAGGTCTCGGTCTGGTGAGAGAGGTCAGTCTGTTGCAGATGAGTCTATCAATGGCTCGAATTAGAGAGGATGAGGGGTTTGGAGCTTCCCCATGTCGACTCATATTCCGTTCCCTCTAGATGGCATGTATTGTAGCTTGGAATGTGTACCTCAATAGAAATCTGGGAGTTCTTGACAGAGTTGAACCTGGGATGATAGTGAGCAGAGAGTTATAGTTAGTTGTGAAGCCACTGGTCAGGAGTCCACAAGTCAAATCGCGCCAAATCTGGGAAGAGTAGGGGCATGTGAAAAATAAGTGATCCCGGGATTCGGTTGGGTGTCGATAGAGCATACACAAGGGGGAAACACATGAGTTCCAAGAGATCATTCTATCACACGTTGATAATCGGTTTTGTGTAGCAAGCCATGTGATGAAGGAGTATTTAGGTGTTGCATTCGCAAACCAACCCTTGTACCATATTGTAACATCCCAGTTTCAAAAATATGGTGGTGAATGCTGAGAGATGTAAAAGAATTGATTTGGCCACCTATGTCACCAAAAGTGCACTTATATTTTTGGTAAATACCCCGAGAGAACTCCACAGTTAAGCATGCTTGAGCTGGAGCAATTTCAGGATGAGTGACCTTCCGGGAAGTGATTTCCAGAACCGTGTGAGTGAGAAAAAAAACACGGGGAAAGATCATGCGATGATTTGTAGGGTCGGTAAAAAAAGTCTTTAAGGCCTTATGGACGTAGCGGACCAACCATCGGACGAGGGTGAGCCCAATGGGCCAAGAGCGAACACGGAGCCCATTAGAAGTGGTGGTCAGGGCATTACAAGTGGTATCAGAGCCGAACCCAGATAAGTGTGGAGTCAAGAGGACTCACACTATCGGGGGTAACGATCTAGTGTGCAACAAGAACGTTGCGGTCTGTTAGTGGGAATGATTGTAACATCCCAGTTTCATGAATATGGTCACATGGAGAGATTTAAAAGAATTGATTTGGCCACATATGTCACTAGAGTTTACTTATCTTTTTGGTCAAACATCCCGAGAGAATTCGAGAGTTAAGCGTGCTTGAGCTGGAGCAATTTCAGGATGGGTGACCTTCCGGGAAGTGATTTTTAGAATCGTGTGAGTGAGAAAAAAAACACGGGGAAAGATCATGTGATGATTTATAGGGTCGGTAAAAGAAGTCTTTAAAGCCTCCCGAACGTAGCGGACCGACCGTCGGACGAGAGTGGGCCCCATGGGCCGAGAGCGGACACGGACCCATTAGAGGTGGCGGTCGGGGTGTTACCCATACCATCGGTTGTTGACAAGAATGAACCAGTGACCATGTATCTTTTGTTGAAATTTTAGGTTTGTATATATCATCTTTCACACACCATAGAGCCACATCTGTTTCATCTCCTTTGTTTCTTACTCGCAATTTTTCCATCTCAGCTTCCACTTTATTCAACAAATTGTCTCGATGAACTCTTTGCCTACGAGAGGTAAGGGCATCAGATACAATAATAGTAGATCGGATGCCCATATCAATGAAACCCCGATCACCGAATACTTCATACAATATGCCCAATGGACTACAACTGTCATACCAAAAAGAAGTTTGAGCTCTTCCTTTAACTTCAACTTTATGGAACATTTTTGATCAAGTTCTATACTTGAGTAGCTTCTTCCACATCCATGAACCTGAGGTTGTGGACTTCTTTACCGACCAGAAAGATCATGTACAAATAAGATGATGCTTAACCCAATTTACCCATAGAGAGCTTTGAGCTGAAACAATTCGCCAAATAAGTTTGAAGCAACACACTTTGTTTGCAACATCAATGGCCTTAATGCCCGATTCTCCCTCGCTTTTCGGTTTCCAAACCTCCTTCCATGATAGCTTTGCCTTTCTTGGATTTAGATCTGGTAGAAATGCTGAACATACCCGTTCTATTTCCCGTATACAAGCTGAAGGCAACCGAAACGTGGATATCCAAAAATTTATAAGGCTCGAGATTACCAAAGTCAACAGTTGAAACCGGTTCTTCCATGTACTTATTCAGGCCTTGATCTTTTCTATTAATGGATTGAAGTCCTCAGCCGACATTTTCTTTGTTAACAAGGGCAAGCCTAAGTAATGTACCAGTAGCATCCCGATCGCTAGACCAAAACGCTACATGATTATGTCCCGACTAGCTGAATATGTTCTCGCCATGAAGACGGTGGATTTCTCAACACTTATTCTTAATCCGGAGATGGCTGCAAATTTTTGAAAAACCTCTAATATCCTATCCATTGAGCGCATTTTGCCGTCAGAGAATACCAAATTGTTATCTGCAAAACACAAGTGTGTAATTTTTAGTTTTTTGCACCTTGGATGGTAGCACATACGGCCCTCCTCCGCAGCCATATCCAACATAGATGACAGATTGTTCATGTAGATAACAAATATGTAAGGAGATAGAGAACATCCTTGTCGTAAGCCTTTTTTACTCTAGAAAAACTCTGCAAGCTCTCCATTTACTTGTACTGAGAAAGAAGTTGATGTAACAAATAGACCAATCCAATGAATGAAGTCATCTGGAATGTTTAGAGCAGCCAAAACATTTCTTAAGAATTACCATTGTACGGTATCAAACGACTTTGAGATATCGATATTTACTGCACAACGAGAAGAGATTTCTGTTTGTGGTAATTCCTTACCAACTCTGAAGCCAACATGAGATTCTCAATCAACAACCTATCTCTTATGAAAGCGGATTGGTTGGGAGCAATGAAGTTTGGTAAAATAGTTTTGAGGCGATTTGCAATGATCTTAGAGATTACCTTATAAATGACATTGCAACAAGAGACATGGGGCAGTGATCCTTCATGAATTGTGCATCCATTTTTTTGGGAATAAGAGCTAAGATTATCGCATTAAGCCCCTTAGGAAAATCTCGTGGATAAAGAAAGATTGAATCGCAACCAGAACATCTTTCCTGATAATACACCAAGCTGATTTAAAAATTTCAAAAGTAAATTTGTCTCGTCCCGAGGACTTGTCATTGGGCATAGAAAAAAGAGTTAGTTGAATCTCCTCATGAGTTACCTCCTGTGTAAGAAGACTGTTACCCGCTTCAGAACATCGATATTTTATGATCTAATATTGCATTTTATCCTTTGTGATGCCCGAGAAATTAGAGGGGGTTCTTGACATCAACTTGGAAAAGAATCTCACAGCCTCAGCCTTGATATCCTCCTTACTTGTATATCGAGTACCCTTTGCATCCAATATTCCTTTATATAACTTTTTCCTGCTCTCTCTCTTTCACTACACTATGAAAGAATTTGTTGTTTCTATCGCCCACTTTAAGCCAATGTAACTTAGATTTCCGTTTTAGAAAATTTTCTTCCAAGACCGAGATTTTTTCCCATCTGTCATATGCTCTAACCTCTTCCTCAATTGTCAGTGATTGAAGATTTAGAAGAGCCTGAGATTGTTTTACACAAAGGTCTTCAAAAGTTGTTGCTTGCCAGGACAAGTCATGTAAGCTATTTCAACTTAGATATCGTAATACCGGCTTGATTAGCTTTTTTTGAGAGACGATATAGAGCCCATGTAGAGTGAAACAGTGCAAGTTTTGTTGTCCAGTAAGCCTCCAATTGAGACATAAACTCTAGCATAGCACTGATGGCATTCACAAACTTGAAAGGATCTCTTGGTCGTGGAGGAGTGGGTTGTAGCATGGTTCTTCCCCTAAGATGATCAGAACAGCCTCTGGATTCAAACACACAGTAATCTTGATCAAAACTGCGATTCCAACAGTCATTATGCAGCACCCGGTCCAGTTTCTTACAAATTAAACCATCCCTCCTTTTATTGCACCAAGTGAAGAAAGGTCTTTGGTAGTTCATATCCGAGAGCCAACAATAATGTATAACCTCCTGGAATTCCCTCATATCGTAAGAGACCGTATGCGAGAAATTTGACTTTGAATGCTCCTCTATTTTGAGAGTCTAATTGAAATCTCCTAGCAAAATCCATTGTTTTCCCCCAAGCTGCAAATTTTTGTGTATAGTTTTGATTTCAGACCAAAGAACTTATCTCATTTTCAGAATTCAAAGTGTATATGAAGGAAAAGTAGAACTCCCTTGTTGTATTCTCCACATAGATTAGACATGTGATCATTTGATCACTACTACTCACCACCGTCGCTCTACACGACCCGCATCCTGCCCAAGCGATTGAATTCGTAGTTTGACTTCCAAAACCATCCTTTAAAGGTGGATTGGACAATACTTGGGTCTTTACTCTCCTTAACCCTTGTGTAAATAACAGATCCATACTGCATAGAATACACTGTAAGAAGCGACTCTTTCCCATCCAAGAGAATGACTGAATCTTCTACCAGAACAATCTTAGATCTTCCTTCTGATGTTCTGACCACCACTGTCTTGAAAGTCTCTCATCACTCTTACCGGGATATGTTAGTCTTAACATAAACTTGCAGGGATTTCCGGCGGATATTTGAAGATCCAAATTTCCTAAGGTCAGTGGATTGTTTTCTCATGCACACGCCATGGTCTTCCATCATCAATTGGAGAGTTTCAGAGTGTTTTGTTACGAAAACGACAATGCTTCAACAATTTTTACGAGAGGCCTTGTCAAGTTCTTTAGAGAAAGTCAATTGGATGAAGGCTTGTTGGGTATTACAGAAGCGACCTGTAGGGTATGATGTCACTATATAAAATTACGCAATCCTCCGAAGAATCATGACCCCCGGAGATAATTCCAACAAGGATCTAATCAATCCAACTAGGGATTTTGTTAGAGGAGTGCGAAGGAAACTGACGATGAGATACAGTGCAGCACGGGAATGGGCTTACCAACTTCCTCCTCTATTCTTGGAGAGAGAGGCTCAAATCCCGGGTTTGAAACTCTATGGTTGTAAGTGTGCACTAATTAATCAATGGGAGCGAGATCGGGATGAGAGATTCAAGGGAGGTGAAAGAGGGGGAATGTGTGACTCGTGCTTTTGGACAATACAGAGTTACTGGTACTGTAGATGGGTTCGTGAAAAGGTTTGCAAGTGGCCCCATGGAAGACACAACCTACTTGAATCATGAGTTACTTGGATGTTTTGTACTTGAATCTGGTATCTGCATTTTTAATCATAGCGTGATATGTATTCATGTAACATTAATCACATTGTTTGCAATCTAAGTTTCATAGCATTTGCGTTACTAACTGTTTTGTGGTATTTATCAATATTGCGGCATAGTTCTAACTTATCCTAATATTTCTGAATATATCGGGATACGATTATAATTATATGCATATACCTTCTTCAAGACTTTGAAACTACATTTGAATGAACAAGTATATTCCGACATCTAGGTTTATAATCAGTCACATGAAAAAATTGCGAAGACTACTTCTACATTGGATGTTTTTGTGCTTAACTATAAAATCTACATTTATAACGCGTTTTAGTGTTAATCACTATTAGAATATAATTTCAACTTATCCCGACACTTCCGAATATATTAGGGTACAATTATAATAATATGCATAACCTTGTTTATAACGCGACACATTTTTAATACCGTGATATGTAATCATGTAACATTATTAATATGGTTTGCAATCCGAGTTTCATAACATTAGCGTTACTAAATGTGTCTTGGTATTGATCAATATTACAGTATGATTCAAACTTATCCCGACATTTCTAAATATATTAGGATACAATTATAATAATATGCATAGACCTTGTTCAATACTTTAAATCTACATTTCAATGAGAAAGTATATTATGATATCTATGTTATAACGCGAGACATGAAAATATTGCGAAAATGTTGCAAAGGGACATCAGTCTATCTCTCCAATTTTTGAAAAATGCCCCATATTATGCCTCTCCTTATAATACAGAAATATGCTCCATAAGGAATAATTAGCAATATCATGAAATACGAACAGAAAACTAGTGCTGATAAAACAAGCCTCCTCTAACGAGGTTGATAACACATGACTTTCAGGAAACAAAAGACTCAACATCAAACTCTTAGCGACGTACAGTAGGCAGAAGCATCAAGAAGACCTACTATGGATTCAACAGCGGCCTGGATGCATGTAAAACGGAGACACAACTGATTATACCATGAC
Source organism: Crucihimalaya himalaica (assembly GCA_004349715.1). Lineage (NCBI taxonomy): Eukaryota > Viridiplantae > Streptophyta > Magnoliopsida > Brassicales > Brassicaceae > Crucihimalaya > Crucihimalaya himalaica. The sequence goes on from SMJT01000045.1 coordinate 2,462,054, forward strand.
ACACACCAATATAGGAAAACACAAGTAAAAAAATCGGGAGAATTAAAATAACAACTAACCTCTCTTTCTTTATCAATCACCCATATCGGTTCCAATTCCAGCTTGGCAAATGTTACAGACCCAACAAGTACACCCTCTTCATCGTCAGAGTTCTCTTCGACATACACAGTGCTTTCAACAAGCATACTCCTCTCGATGTCAGGGACAACTCCGCCGAGTCATTTACAAACTGAAGATTAAAAATTCCGTGGACCTTCTCCCTGTCTGGTTCTTCGCCGGCTTTAAACACTCTTTTCGGTAGCTTTTCCATCGGATAGCCCAAAATCACACTCTCGCGAAAATACTAGAAGTCGAAAAGATGATGCAAAACAAAAACAAAAGAGAACACTTAAGACATAGTAAACAAAGCCTTTTACACTCCCACTCCAGGCGTAATAAATGCTCTCTCAAAAAAACTTCTTTTCCGTTTTACAAGAAGAAGCGTTGCCTATGTCGAGACGATTTCAAAAAACTCATGATGACTCTGCTGTGCAACAGGACACTACAGATCGAAACTGTATAAGGATAATATCGTCTTTGCCTCACGAAATAGTAATGACTAACAACATCGATTTTATTACGTAATTGCCATCCATCCTTTGACTTAATTATTTTACAATCTTAGGGTATGAAGCACAATTTTTCTAATAAATTATGGTTTTTACTCTTTATTTTTCTACTTTAACATCTTGAAAGATATATTTTTCTTTGCAAAAAGATAATTTTCTACATAATGTAGATCTAACACTTTAACAAAGTGATAGTACACATAACATATGAATGTAATTGGACTTACTGCATATAATATCTTCAAACACTAAAAAGCATTACCTCAATTTTTAGAAACAAAATATACATACTTTGTTCTTTCACTTAAAATATCTCTTTGCACATAATATATATACATACTTTGTTCTTTCACTTAATATCTCTTTGCCCAGAAAATATAGTTAAGAAGATTAAGAGTATTAAGAAAACACAAGAGCACATAAAAAAGTTCAAGCCTTGTCTTGTTGAGATCTTCCGCACCAAGCCATTGATGGCCAAGCCTTCCCGTAACGGCATTTGTGACCTCCACAAGAGTTGTGCGAAGGAAGAAACCTAATGCGGTTGAACACCATCCCAAAGCTGTGCTTATGCTCCTCATGTTCAACGGAGCTTCTCTATAGAAGAACTCTAGCATCCCTCCTAAAGTCAACATATGAGAGACTCTTAGCATCAAATACTGAAACACTAGCCATAAAACAGGGATACTGAAGTTGCTGTGAACCGCTTCATGTTTCCTCTTGACCTCCACAGTGGCTGCAATCTCCATCGAAACAGAGGAGAGAGCTAGGCCGAGTCCAATACGTTTCAAATTGAAACTTGATGATCTGTTGTTGTTGCTTGATGAGATCCTTTTTCCAAAGAATTCGTATAAAGGTATAGCAAAGAGTATGAAGATGAAAGCAATGGCGTTGAGGGAAGGTACGAGGATCTCGAAGGAGCGAAAGAGTTTCCTGTCATGATCATGCCTTGTTGTACGAAGAAGGTTGATAGTTGTGCCACGCAACAGCTCATGACAATCGTGCTACCAAAGATTGTTAGAAGACCCAAAAACGTTCTTGTGTTTTTGTTGGTTTTTTCAAGTAATGGATTAATGTCTAAAGTTTTAAGAAGGAAGAAGAGATTCTAGTCAAACAAAGAAGATGAAGAAATCAGAAGAGTTAGAAGGTGGAAGCGTCGAGAAACATAAAAACGAAGAAAAAGAATTGTGTGCTGGTTAATCACCTAAGTACAACGTAATGGGCCTTACACTTGTTTAAGCCCATGAATATTTGGTGGGTTAATGTAAGCCTTTACACCATAAGTTAAAATTCAAGGAGTATATATATGTAATATGCATAGTGTAATAAAAAAAAAAAAAAAAACAAGATTAAGAAAGTAAAAAGGTCAGAAGCGGCTGAAGTTAAAACACAAAATTGATCATGGTATCAGAGCTAAGTCGATCCCGGCACTGAAGTCAATTTTGAAGAACCTGCTCAACAAACAGAGAAGTTGGCAAGGATGGTAAAAGAAGGAAGAGAGAAATGCAAAATTTGCATGAAAGATAATCACAGTGAAGGTCAGTGTTTCCTCACAATGAACTATGAAACTCAGTTCCTATAAAAGCAATTCAGACCTAGGAAAGGATGTTTTGCTTGTGGGAGACCTGGGCATGTTGTAAAGGAATGTCAGTATAAGTCGTATAAGAGTGAGAAGTTACATGAGGGTTTAGAGGGAGAACCTGGTTTATTCAATGCTGCCCATGTAGTTGGACACCCAAGCAATGACGAAATTTGGTTGATAGACAGTAGAGCTACAAATCAAATGACCAAGGAGGAAAGGTTCTTCTCAACTCTAGACAAAACCTACCAAGTACCCATCAGAATTGGAAATGGAGCCAAGATCATGACTAAAGGAAAAGGAGACATTGAAGTAATGAAAAAGAAAAGAGTAAGGACCATTAGAGATGTGTTTTTGGTACCTGGTATAGATAAAAACCTCCTCAGTGTACCTCAGATGGTGAGAAATGGAAATCAGGTGTTGTTTGTAGGAAACAAGTGCATAATTCACAATAGAAGGAGAGATAAAATTGCTGAAGTTGAGATGGTAAGGAAAGCTTACATGTTACGCATGGAGTTAGTTGAGGAGAGTATAAACATGGCCAAAGCTGAATACTTGTCTGATCTATGGCATCGAAGGTTTGGACACTCGGGCTTCCACAACCTACAAAAACTCCAGACAAGTGACATGGTGAAAGGACTTCCAAATTTCAAGACAAATCATGAAGTTTGTGAAGCCTGTGTGAAAGGAAAACAATGCAGAGATGAATTCCCAAGGGTCTCAGAAAACAGAAGTCAAGATGTGCTAGAACTGATACATACTGACATATGTGGACCTATGCAAACACCATCATGTAGTGGAAGTACTTACATACTCACGTTTACTGACGATTACTCACACATGTTGTGGGTATATTTCCTGAAGCTGAAGTCAGACACATTCAACACCTTCAAGAAATTCAAGAATCTAGTTGAGAACCAAACTGGAAAAGAATTAAGAAAATAAGGTCGGACAGGGGAGGAGAGTTCAAGTATGATCAGTTCTCAAGTTTTTTGGAAGAAAGTGGAATTGAAAGGCAGTTTACATTGGCATACTCACCACAGCAGAACGGAGTAGCTGAACGTAGAAACATAACGCTACTGGACATGGCTAGAAGTATGCTGAAGGACAAAGGGATGCCAGACAAGTTCTGGGCAGAAGCTATATTCACAGCTACCTATCTTCAAAATCGACTACCAACCAAAGCATTGGAACAAATGACACCTGTGGAAGCTTGGTGTGGACATAAGCCATCAGTTAGACACCTTAAGGTCTTTGGATGCATTTGCCATGTGTGGATTCCTGAAGCCAGACGGAGAAAATTAGATGACAGGTCAGAAAAAGCTATATTCATGGGATATAGTAGTGTAAGCAAAGGCTACAGGGTATACGTGTTAAGTACAAAAAGGATAGAAGTATCAAGGGATGTTGTATTTGAGGAAAATAAAAGATGGAACTGGGAAACTCAAGAGGAAATGGAAAGCCAAAGGGAAATCACTCACTGCAACATTAGTCCACCTCCAAGAGCTGTGAAGAAACGCACATGAGAATCAATAGGAGCTCAGAGGCTGAACCAACTGGTGAGAATGAGAGGCAACACATCAGTCCCATACCCTTCCAACTCAGTGGATATGAACCTGAAACAAGTAACTCATCACGACAAGTACACAAGGTCAGAAGACTAAGTGACATATATCAAGAAATAGAAGGACAAGGGGAAGAAGCTAACCAAGAGGAAGAAGCATGTTATTTCACTTGGGAAGAACCAGAATCATTTGGTGAAGCCATTAAAGTAAAGAATGGAAAACGACTATGGAAGAAGAGATCCATACAATCAACAAAAATGAGACTTGGGAACTGGTGGAGGAACCTACAAATAGAAAAATAATCTCAGTTAAGTGGATATATAAAGTGAAAACAAATGAGAATGGGAAGATTCAAAGGCTAAAAGCTAGACTAGTGGCTAGAGGTTTTACACAAACCTATGGAGAGGACTATGGGGAAACATTTGCCACTGTCTCTAGACACGACACCATTAGGGCCTTGATTGCCATAGCTGCTCAGAGTAAGTGGAACCTGCATCAGATGGACGTAAAGTCAGCTTTTTTGAATGGAGAAATCACTGAAGAAGTCTATGTGGAACAACCACCTGGCTTTGAGGTAAAGGGAGCAGAACACAAGGTTTATAAGTTGAGAAAAGCCCTATATGGTTTGAAGCAGGCTCCGAGGGCATGGTACAGCAAAATTGATGCCTATTTCATCTCACAAGGGTGTAGGAGGAGTGACTGTGATGCTGTAATGTACATCCAAGAACGTGATGGTGGGATCATCATAATCAGTCTATATGTTGATGACTTAATTATCACAAGAAGCAATGAGGAAATGATAAAGAGTTTCAAAGAGAACCTGAAAAATACCTTTGAGATGACTGATCTGGGAAAATTGAGATATTTCTTGGGGTTTGAGATCACCTACACAGAGAATGGGTTATTCTTGGGTCAGAAAAAATATGCTAAACAGTTGCTTGAGAAGTTTGGAATGGGAGATTGCAAGAGTGTTAGTACACCACTTATGCCTCAGAACAAGGGAGTAGTAGAAGAAACTGACCTTGAGAATCCTAGAGTATATAGGAGTATGGTTGGAGGACTGCTATATCTTGCGGCCACCAGACCTGACCTCGCGTTTGCTGCTTCAAACCTATCTAGGAGTCTTGCTGAACCAAAGGAGCAACACCTGCAAGAAGCAAAAAGAGTGCAAAGATACGTTCAAGGGACTACATATTATGGTTTACACTTCTATGAAACTATTTAACCTGATTTGATTGGCTTCTCAGACTCAGATTGGGCTGGCTGTAAGGAGGATATGAGAAGTACCACCGGGATGTGTTTCACCTTAGGGAGTGCAGTGTTTACATGGCAAACTCAGAAACAAGACACCATAGCACAGTCCACAGCTAAAGCGGAGTATATGGCCTTGTGCTCAGCTACGAATCACACAGTATGGCTGAGGCGTTTATTAGAAGAAATACAGATAAACACTGACCAGGGAGTGCCCATATACTGCGATAACACGTCAGCTATAGCTATCGGGAAGAATCCTGTCCAGCACAAGAGAACGAAACACATTCAAATCCGGTACCATGTGGTTCGAAGCAGAAAAAGAAGGAGTCATTACCTTAAAATACTGTAGTGGAGATGACCAAATTGAAGATATCCTCACTAAGCCACTAGGAACAAAACGATTCGAAGATCTCCGGTTCAGACTTGGGGTAATAAGGAATCCAAGTTCAGAGTTCACCACAAAGAGAGAAAGCACAAATCAATCGCATGAAATCCCAGATCGACAAGGAAGGAAAGGAAATCAGGCATTACGATGTGAAGCAAAACAAGAAAAAGACCAGTTTGGAGCAGTATCCACAGAAATCAAAATATCAAAGAACAAGCAAGTGGGAGAAGACATTGAAGTGATGAGGGAGATGACGAATTTACCAGGAAGACCGGTTAAGGCCGTGTCTCAAACAGTTCAAGAGGAAGAGAGGAAAGCTCCTGAAATATCAAAGAAAAATACAGAAAATTGAAGAGTTCGAAATTTTGATTTTGGACATTAATCAACGAACTTGAAAGAGGGAGTGTTGGTTTTTTCAAGTAATTGATTAATGTCTAAAGTTTTAAGAAGGAAGAAGAGATTCTAGTCAAACAAAGAAGATGAAGAAATCAGAAGAGTTAGGAGGTGGAAGCGTCGAGAAACATAAGAACGAAGAAAAGGAATTGTGTGCTGGTTAATCACCTAAGTACAACGTAATGGGCCTTACACTTGTTTAAGCCCATGAATATTTGGTGGGTTAACGTAAGCCTTTACACCATAGGTGAAAATTCAAGGAGTATATATATGTAATATGCATAGTGTAATCAAAAAAAAAAAAAAAAAACAAGATTAAGAAAGTAAAAAGGTCAGAAGCGGCTGAAGTTAAAACACAAAATTGATCAGTTTTCAACTTCTATTTGTGAGATGTTTTTGTTCAACACTGCTTTATCTAAACACCTGAAAAAATAAATTAACGTAGAAATCAAACCATGTACGATTTTTATTATTGGCGGTAAAAAGAAAGTTACAAACAATACCCAACATTACTAGCATTAACTGTGGTTATGTGTGAGTGTACATGAGCTTTTAACTCAAAAGCAATTGTTAATGAATTAGAGTGTTCCATGCCAATTTATATACTAGAATTGATTTTTTTTTCTCACTTTCGATTGTAGACTCTTAAGGTATTTTAGCTCATTCATCTTGGACCAAATGAGTGTTTGTATTTTAAGTGGAGTGATTCATGTCACTTGTGTATAAATTAGATTATGTCTTTTTCTATGTAATTTTCAGTACTTACTTTAACTTGTTGGGATGAATATGGTTCTCGTCGGCAGGGATAAGACTTTGCATCACCTCCTCATCCAAATTAGACTTGACTTGGTTTCTTGTCGCAGAAGTAATCACAATTGCAATCCTTGTCAACGGACTTCCATTAGGACGCCTATATCGATAAAATGGTAGCCCTACCGTAAAAATACAGAGCTCAGTCGCTAAAATCCCATTCGAGATATTGAAGCTCCAGTTCCATCCTTTGTTCTCCTCGATCCACAACAAAACAATTACGGTCAAGATGCATCCTAAGCTTACAAAGAAGTATAACCAATTGAAGAATCTCGAGATTAGTCTTGGATTCCTACTGTCAAGTTGATTGCCTCCATGGGTGGGCAATGAGGCCTTTGTTGGATAAACTTCAACATTATCTTGTAACTTAAGATATATCTAACAAGTTGGTTAGATAAAGATGAGATTAAGATAAGTATGATAGGATTAGGAGTTATCTAATCCTACTAGGAATAGGATTAGCAAAGGTGTGCTAAGCCTATAAATATCATTGTTGAGTTGTGACAATTGATATGGAGAAAAAGTTAAGAGCTTTTGAGAGTTTAGTTTTGAGAGAGTTTCTAAACATTAATAAAGAGAGTTATTCTTTATACAAAAGCTAAGAAAACTTTTTTCTAAACGCTTTATTTGGTATCAGAGCGTCTAGGTTAATCGATCACGAAGATCATTAGATCAAGAAATCGATCTAACGAAACCATGGGAGACATCACCACTTCACGGCCGAAGGAAGTGATCTCGTCGTCGATCCAATGCCCCATGCTAACATCAACAAACTACACGGTCTGGTCCATGAGGATGAAGGTCTTATTGCGCATCTTTAAGGTGTGGGAAACGATTGAACCTGGTTCAAACGACTCCAACAAGAACAATGTTGCAATAGGACTATTATTTCAATCAATCCCGGAGGATCTTATCTTGAAAGTAGGCGAGCAAGACTCTTCAAAAGGGATAAAGGAGGCGATCAAATCTCGTCATCTAGGAGCTGATCGTGTGAAGGAAGCAAGACTTCAAACTTTAATGAGTGAGTTTGAACGGATCAAGATGAAGGACACGGATACAATCGATAACTTTGCGGAAAAGTTATCGGAGCTAGCATCAAAGTCATCTTCTCTTGGAAAAACAATTGAGGAACCAAAACTTTTGAAGAAGTTTCTCAACAGCTTACCACGGAGAAAGTACATCCAGATCATAGCCTCTCTCGAGCAAGTGCTAGATCTAAATACCACAGCGTTTGAAGACATCATAGGAAGACTCAAGGCCTATGAAGAAAGAATTCTTGATGAGGAGAATCTTGCCGAAACACAAGAAAATCTGTTTTACATAAACTCGGATCAACAAAGCTTTTCGCTGTCAAGAGGGAGAAGACGTGGAAAAGGAGGCAGAGGAAACAAAGGTGGAAGATTCAACTCACAAGAAAAAAAAAATCAAGGTGATCAAAACCAGACAAGAGAAAAGAAGGATCGATCAAAGGTGATTTGTTATCGTTGTGATAAACTAGGACACTATGCTTCCTCATGTCCTGAAAGAACACAAAAGACACAAGAAGCAAATAAAGTAGAGACGGAAGAAGCCGATCCAGCTCTTTATATGCATGAAGTCGTGTTCTTGAATGAAGAAAACGTTTTACCAAAGAAGTATGAAACCAAAGAAGGAGAAGGAGGAGTTTGGTATCTTGATAACGGAGCGAGCAACCACATGGCTGGCAACAAGACATGTCCAAAGACAAGTTGAAGCTTAAGAGGGAGAATGTTGGATAAACTTCAACATTATCTTGTAACTTAAGATATATCTAACAAGTTGGTTAGATAAATATGAGATTAAGATAAGTATGAGATTAAGATAAGTATGATAGGATTAGGAGTTATCTAATCCTACTAGGAATAGGATTAGCAAAGGTGTGCTAAGCCTATAAATATCATTGTTGAGTTGTGACAATTGATATGGAGAAAAAGTATTCTTAGCTTTTGTATAAAAAATTACTCTCTTTATTAATGTTTAGAAACTCTCTCAAAACTAAACTCTCAAAAGCTCTTAACTTTTCTCCATATCAATTGTCACAACTCAACAATGATATTTATAGGCTTAGCACACCTTTGCTAATCCTATTCCTAGTAGGATTAGATAACTCCTAATCCTATCATACTTATCTTAATCTCATACTTATCTTAACCTCATCTTTATCTAACCAACTTGTTAGATATATCTTAAGTTACAAGATAATGTTGAAGTTTATCCAACATTCTCCCTCTTAAGCTTCAACTTGTCTTTGGACATGTCTTGTTGCCAGCCATGTGGTTGCTCGCTCCGTTATCAAGATACCAAACTCCTCCTTCTCCTTCTTTGGTTTCATACTTCTTTGGTAAAACGTTTTCTTCATTCAAGAACACGACTTCATGCATATAAAGAGCTGGATCGGCTTCTTCCGTCTCTACTTTATTTGCTTCTTGTGTCTTTTGTGTTCTTTCAGGACATGAGGAAGCATAGTGTCCTAGTTTATCACAACGATAACAAATCACCTTTGATCGATCCTTCTTTTCTCTTGTCTGGTTTTGATCACCTTGATTTGTTTTTTCTTGTGAGTTGAATCTTCCACCTTTGTTTCCTCTGCCTCCTTTTCCACGTCCTCTCCCTCTTGACAGCGAAAAGCTTTGTTGATCCGAGTTTATGTAAAACAGATTTTCTTGTGTTTCGACAAGATTCTCCTCATCAAGAATTCTTTCTTCATAGGCCTTGAGTCTTCCTATGATGTCTTCAAACGCTGTGGTGTTTAGATCTAGCACTTGCTCGAGAGAGGCTATGATCTGGATGTACTTTGTCCGTGGTAAGCTATTGAGAAACTTCTTCACAAGTTTTGGTTCCTCAATCGTTTTTCCAAGAGAAGATGACTTTGATGCTAGCTCCGATAACTTTTCCGCAAAGCTATCGATTGTATCCGTGTCCTTCATCTTGATCCGTTCAAACTCACTCATTAAAGTTTGAAGTCTTGCTTCCTTCACACGATCAGCTCCTAGATGACGAGATTTGATCGCCTCCTTTACCCCTTTTGAAGAGTCTTGCTCGCCTACTTGCAAGATAAGATCCTCCGGGATTGATTGAAATAACAGTCCTATTGCAACATTGTTCTTGTTGGAGTCGTTTGAACCAGGTACAATCGTTTCCCACACCTTAAAGATGCGCAATAAGACCTTCATCCTCATGGACCATACCGTGTAGTTTGTTGATGTTAGCATGGGGCATTGGATCGACGACGAGATCACTTCCTTCGACCGTGAAGTGGTGATGTCTCCCATGGTTTCGTTAGATCGACTTCTTGATCTAATGATCTTCGTGATCGATTAACCTAGACGCTTTGATACCAAATGTAATCGAATGAACTCGATCTTGATCCGAATCACCAAAGAACGTATGTAAAAGAACGTATTATCTTTTATTGATTTTAGAAACTTCTCAAACTAAAACCTTTGTTTTTGCTTGTTTCTAAAATCAATAAAAGATAATACGTTCTTTTACATACGTTCTTTGGTGATTCGGATCAAGATCGAGTTCATTCGATTACATTTGGTATCAAAGCGTCTAGGTTAATCGATCACGAATATCATTAGATCAAGAAGTCGATCTAACGAAACCATGGGAGACATCACCACTTCACGGCCGAAGGAAGTGATCTCGTCGTCGATCCAATGCCCCATGCTAACATCAACAAACTACACGGTATGGTCCATGAGGATGAAGGTCTTATTGCGCATCTTTAAGGTGTGGGAAACGATTGTACCTGGTTCAAACGACTCCAACAAGAACAATGTTGCAATAGGACTGTTATTTCAATCAATCCCGGAGGATCTTATCTTGCAAGTAGGCGAGCAAGACTCTTCAAAAGGGGTAAAGGAGGCGATCAAATCTCGTCATCTAGGAGCTGATCGTGTGAAGGAAGCAAGACTTCAAACTTTAATGAGTGAGTTTGAACGGATCAAGATGAAGGACACGGATACAATCAATAGCTTTGCGGGAAAGTTATCGGAGCTAGCATCAAAGTCATCTTCTCTTGGAAAAACGATTGAGGAACCAAAACTTGTGAAGAAGTTTCTCAATAGCTTACCACGGACAAAGTACATCCAGATCATAGCCTCTCTCGAGCAAGTGCTAGATCTAAACACCACAGCGTTTGAAGACATCATAGGAAGACTCAAGGCCTATGAAGAAAGAATTCTTGATGAGGAGAATCTTGTCGAAACACAAGAAAATCTGTTTTACATAAACTCGGATCAACAAAGCTTTTCGCTGTCAAGAGGGAGAGGACGTGGAAAAGGAGGCAGAGGAAACAAAGGTGGAAGATTCAACTCACAAGAAAAAACAAATCAAGGTGATCAAAACCAGACAAGAGAAAAGAAGGATCGATCAAAGGTGATTTGTTATCGTTGTGATAAACTAGGACACTATGCTTCCTCATGTCCTGAAAGAACACAAAAGACACAAGAAGCAAATAAAGTAGAGACGGAAGAAGCCGATCCAGCTCTTTATATGCATGAAGTCGTGTTCTTGAATGAAGAAAACGTTTTACCAAAGAAGTATGAAACCAAAGAAAGAGAAGGAGGAGTTTGGTATCTTGATAACGGAGCGAGCAACCACATGACTGGCAACAAGACATGTCCAAAGACAAGTTGAAGCTTAAGAGGGAGAATGTTGGATAAACTTCAACATTATCTTGTAACTTAAGATATATCTAACAAGTTGGTTAGATAAAGATGAGATTAAGATAAGTATGATAGGATTAGGAGTTATCTAATCCTACTAGGAATAGGATTAGCAAAGGTGTGCTAAGCCTATAAATATCATTGTTGAGTTGTGACAATTGATATGGAGAAAAAGTTAAGAGCTTTTGAGAGTTTAGTTTTGAGAGAGTTTCTAAACATTATTAAAGATAGTTATTCTTTATACAAAAACTAAGAACACTTTTTTCTAAACACTTCAGCCTTTATACCGCCCACACCAGTAGCCATCGCATAGAGTCCTGTGAAAAGAATCGCTGACTGAAGAGGTGAAGGTGTTTTATCTTTCTCAGGGAGTAACTTAGGGTTATGAGCTTGGAATGTCAACAAGATCAATCCCTATCAAATGATTAAACCTTCAAGTTAATGTAATAAATACAATGTATAAATGGTATAATACAATCTTTATGTAGTTTTAATTTACCATGAGTTCAATGCAACCGAAGATGATGAAAGTTGTGAAACGAGTGAGGAAAGATTCGGCGATAAAACCACCAAAAAGAGTGAGTATAAACGATGTTCCCATGAAATTAGTGACCATGTTTGCAGCTGTGGCTGGTGAATAATGCATCGATCCCATGAAGTATTTCACGAAATTGAATCCATTCGCTATGAACACTATGTTCTCCATCATCACCACAACTACATTTACCACACCATCTATATATTACTATAACTTATAAAAGATTTTAAAAATAAAATAAAAGTACGAAGTTTTGAGTTTTTAAATATTTACCACAAACAATAGATGCAGCTCCGATCCCACCATGTTTGCCAGGGATTGCTTCTTTACCTTTTCAATCTTCAAACTTCTCCTCCACCTCATTCTGCATAGTTTTGTTATATGAAATACTATGATGTATATATCTACTTAAATTTCGATGTATCTTATGAACGAGAGAAATCTTACACATAATATAGTAGCTAGTAACAATTATTTATATGTAGCTAATATCAATCAATCTAAATCTGACATAGTGACATTTGTCAAACATGTTGGCCACTCCTTTTTAATGAGAAGGTGAAATATATAAATTGACTTGTTGATAAATATGGAAATAATCCATAAGAATAATTGAATATTTAATAATATAAAAATTTATAAATTTTAATCATACTTTTTACATTTAGAGGTTTTAAAATAAAAATATAATATATATATTTATAGTTGACGATATCTTAAATTCATATGTGTAATAGAAAATTTAATCAAAAAAAATATAAGAAATAGAGTTTTACGCTTTTACCTACCATATAAAGAAAATACGAAATTGAGTTAAGGGCTTCTTGCTAAACTAGACCCTTATTTGAAGTCAATTCCAAAACTAGACCCCTTTTCTTTTTCTTTTCAAAATGCTTTAAAATACCTTTCCCAACTTTTTTTTTCACAAAAATACCTAGCGCAGACTTCTCCTGTGAAGTCTGGTAGCTGGGTTTGAAAAACAATAACCCAAAGATTCTCACGTAATAACGAAAATACTATCGTCTTCAATAGTTCCCAACCACACTTACCAAACAAAATTGAGTCCCAATGCTTCAAACAACCGAATTAAGTGATGTTAATGCTTTTAAAACTGAGTTAAAAGCTCCATTTTTGTCGATCTCCTCTCTCATTTCAACCATTTAACTCTATAATATCGTTTTCAATATTTACCATCCATATATCTTGCGATTTACTAAGATTCGAGCAGAATAACGCTTGGGTTGCTTGGGTATTGTTGGCGTGATCAATTCTTGGCCGTTTAAGAAGCTAAACACAAGCTCAAACCGAATCTTGGTAATTTTTGCTTCATTTTCTCTGATTTTCAAGAAGGCAGACTTCATCGGTGAAGTATCAATAGTCAATTGGGGGTTAGTTTTGCAATTGACTTTTTGGGTCTCAGACTTCACGATTGAACCACGATGAGGTCTGAAGTTCTCCTTTGAAAACAAAAAACAGTGTTTAGACTTCACCGTCGAAGTCTGCTTACAAAAGGTCTAGTTTTGCAATTGACCGTTAAGTCTGACTTTGTACAAAGACTTCTCCTGTGAAGTCTGCGAAAAAGGCGGTTAGTTTTGCAATTGACCGGAACAAAGACTTTTTATCGAGACTTCATCTGAGAAGTCTGCGTGAAAAGGGGTTAGTTTTGCATTTGACCAAAATTCCGAAACATTGACTATTGGTAGACTTCTCGTATGAAGTCTACAACCATCGGTAACTCTGGAATTTAGAAAATAAAATTTTTTGGTCATTGCAAAAGTAACCTTTTTTCTACATAGACTTCTCAGACGAAGTCTCATGTAAAAGTCAAACTCTGGTCAATTGCAAAACTATACCCTACTTTATGGGTAGACTTTACCGAAGAAGTCTCGGAAGGCAAAAAGACTTCATCGAGGAAGTCTAATTACGTAATAGACTTCACAGGCACAGTCTATTACCAAAAAGACTTCCTAGATGAAGTCTACTAAAAAAGTCAAAACTATTGTCAATTGCAAAACTAGACTCCAAACTGGTATAGACTTCTCTGACGAAGTCTCCTTATGTAGCAGACTTCGCCAGTGAAGTCTGCTCAAAAAGTTAAACTCTGGTCAATTGCAAAATTAGACCCGTGCTTCAGACTTCACGGGCGAAGTCTGCTTCAGATAGCAAAGAAGACTTCATCGAAGAAGTCTACTAAAAGACTTCGTCTTTGAAGTCTCTAATGATATTTTTAGTAAAAATGCAATTTTAGCCTATTTGTAATTAGTTTTTTTTTTCTTGTCCTAACATGTGTGTTACGTATGACTTTTGATGTTTTAGAAATTTGAAATATTTTAATTGCATAATTATTTTTATATATTTTTTTCTTAACTTATTTGGTGTTTAGGTTATCAATTTAGACTTCACGGGCGAAGTCTGCTTCAGATAGCAAAGCAGACTTCATCGAAGAAGTCTACTAAGAGACTTCGCTTGTGAAGTCTCTAATCATAATTTCAGTAAAAATGCAATTTTAGCCTATTTGTAATTAGTTTTTTTTTTCTTATCCTAACATGTGTGTTACGTATGACTTTTGATGTTTTAGAAATTTAAACTATTTTAATCGCATAATTATTTTTATATTTTTTCTTAACTTATTAGGTGTTTAAGTTATAAATTTAGACTTCACAGAGGATGTTTGTGCGTAGACTTCGTTCGAGAAGTCTCTTACACTATCTTTTTAAAAAATGGATTTGTATCATATATAATTTGCATTTTCGAGATTTTAAATTTTTTACATGTGTATTAGTTATTGTTGTTGTTTATGTATGAATTTCACATCTCAATGTCTTATATTCTATCTTAAATCGATTTTATGAATTTCTGATAATTATTTTTCAACAGACTTCACCTTTGAAATCTACTGTCAAACAAACTAACAGTTTGCATTTGTGTTGTTTCAAATGTTTTTCAGAAAATGGTTCATGTACCTGTTGTCTATGGAGAATGGGTGATGAGAGACTGTAAGTGGCATTTTGAGGTGGATCATCCCAAAGGAGGGAGAATGTTTTTCTTGAGTGATTCTTGTACACACCGTGAACTCATTGAGATGGCACTAGCAGACTATGAGCTGGACAAGAACGACTTCGTCGAGTTAACTTACTCGTTGCCGAATTCAATGTTGCAACTAACGGACACGGATTGTCCTACACCACCTATGCATGTCTCAAATGATAGACAAGTGCGGTCCTTGGTTGAGTTATGTAAAACGCATGCTGTACGCCTTTGCGTCTCGAGTCGTTTTGGTATGGCTAGTGGCAATGAGGTTGCTGGTGAAAGTGTTGACGAAGACCTTCAGGATGTAGAAGAGTTTGAAGACGAAGATATGGATATATCTGATGGTGGTGAGGTTAACGTCAACGACGATGGTGATGATGATGATGATGATGCGGAAGAATCTCATGCTGGTGAGGTTAAAGAAGAATACCTTGAGGATTATACTGTGTATGGGAAAGTTGAGGATGAGGATGGTAGTGAAAATGATGATGAGGATAATACGTGTCCTGTTGCGGAAGGTGGCTTTGTTGGTGAAGGCCCAAGATCCAACATGACATGGTCAGACGGTATCTATACGACTGCGAGTTTTCCTACAAAGGATGCGCTTGTATCCGAGCTGCGGTTGACGGCTATAATGTCGAAATTCACGTTCAAAGTGCATAAGTCTACACAAAAGTTGTTCGTAGCCATCTGCGGTGTGAAAGGATGCAATTGGAGGATTAGAGCGGCTGTGAAAAATGAACCAAAAAGGTTTTGGGTTACCTTGTACAAAAATGATCATACTTGCAATGTTGCAGACCGAATTTCTCTGCGCAAACGTCATGCTCCGAGATATATTGCTAAACTGTTTTATGATGAATGGGGAACAATCGATGGAGTAACGCCGAAGATGATTAGATCTGCAATGAAGAATAAATATGGTATGCAGATGAATTATACCACTTCCTATAGAGCTTTAATATTTGCACAACACTTGGTGAGGGGAACAGCTGAAGATGGATATGAGCAGCTGCCGTCTTATCTCTATCGCATCGGGCTAGCCAATCCCGGAACTGTCACTGATCTTGTGGTTGATGATCAAAACAGATTCAAATATCTGTTTATGGCTCTTGGAGCCTCTATTACCGGTTTTCAGTTTCTGAGAAGAGTTATGGTGGTGGATGGGTGTCATCTACCGGGGAAGTATGGTGGAGTTATGCTAGTGGCTTGCGGCCAGGACGGGAATTTCCAAATATTCCCGTTAGCTTTTGCTATTGTAGACTCTGAAAATGATGAAGCATGGCAATGGTTTTTCACTAAGTTGAGTGGATGTGTCTCTGATCAATTTCCTTTGGTCATAGTGTCCGACAGGCACGCCTCGATTAAGAATGCCATTGAAACTGTTATGCCATGGGCAACAAGAGGGATATGTTATTATCACCTACAAAATAACATAATCACGAAGTACAAGGGAAAGCAACTTATGTACTTGGTCAGAGGGGCTGCGTATGCATATACGCATTATGATTTTAACAGATACATAGACGCTTTACGTGAGACGAAGCCCGATCTTGCAGCTTACTTGGAGAACGCAGATGTGAAACTATGGGCCCGCGTTCACTTTCTAGGAGAACGATACAACATACAAACGAGCAACATTACTGAATTGATAAATTCCGCACTTAAGCCAGCTCGAGGATTTCCCATACCCTTTCTTTGGGAATTCATACGAGAGAAGCTAGGAAGATGGTTTTTTAAAAGGCGAGAAGACGCTATCAGTCTCACAACCAAACATAGCAAGGGAGTTGAATATTTGCTAACTATTTGTCAGCATTATGCTGACCAGATGACTGTCGAACGCATAGACGGTTGGCGATTTAACGTGACAGGAGGACATAGAGATTGTATCATTGATTTCCAACATCGAACATGTGGATGTGGAGTGTATGATGTTGAGAAAATACCTTGCTCGCATGTTATTGTTGCTACTCCTGAGCTTAAAATGGATGTTGTCGGCCTCGTATGCCCGTCATACACAAAGGAATATTTGTATTCGACGTATGCAGGCAACATTTTCCCCAAAACCGTCGATATCAAAGAGCCTGAGTTTGCCAAAGTTTTCCCTCCACTCATCCGGCGTCCTCCTGGAAGGCAGACGAAGTCAAGGTGGCAAACGTGGCTTGAAATCGCCAGAAAGACCACGCCAAAACCTCGGAAGGCTCACAAGCAATATAGTTGTTCAAAATGCAGGCAATCTGGACATACTCGCGCTAACTGTGTAAGTTAAAATCTTTATTTTAAGGGGGCTTTGTTTTTGAGGGGACTCTGTTTTTAAGGGGACTTTGTTTTCTTTTGTTTTTTGTTACGTAGAGTTTCAAGGTTGAAGGAAAGTAGAAGTCAGCTCTTGAAGTCTCCCATAGAAGTCAGTTCAGGACGCATACGAAGTCTCCAGAAGAAGTCTGTATTTGAAGTCTCCCGTAGAAGTCTATAATTAGATGTTCAGTACACAGATGAAGTCTCCTGTGGTAGTATGTGGATGAAGTCTTCCATTGATGTCTAAAATTAGGGTTTTGTACGAAGATGAAGTCTACAACTTTTTTACTTATATAATTATGCTTTTTATACTTTTGCTGTCTAAAACTTTTTGTATTTTTGCGGTTCTAATTTATTGAGTATTGCGGTTTAAATTGTATGACCAGTTATTTTTTTATTTTTACGAGGATAAAGTCTAAAACTTCTTTACTTATATAAGAGTAATTAAGGATAATTAACATATAAGAGTAATCAAGGATAATTACTTATATAAGAGTAATAAAGGTTCCGANTCAAGGTTGAAGGAAAGTAGAAGTCTGCTCTTGAAGTCTCCCATAGAAGTCAGTTCAGGACGCATACGAAGTCTCCAGAAGAAGTCTATACTTGAAGTCTCCAGAAGAAGTCTGTACTTGAAGTCTCCCGTAGAAGTCTATAACTAGATGTTCAGGTCGCAGATGAAGTCTCCTGTGGAAGTCTACAGATGAAGTCTTCCATTGATGTCTAAAACTAGGGTTCTGTACGAAGATGAATTCTAAAACTTTTTTACTTATATAATTATGTTTTTTATATTTTTGCTATCTAAATGTTTTTGTATTTTTGCGATTTTAATTTATCGAGTATTGCGGTTTTAATTGTATGACCAGTTCTTTTTGTATTTTTACGAAGATGAAGGCCAAAATTTCTTTACTTATATAAGAGTAATTAAGGATAATTAACATAAATAAATTAAAGATTCCGAACCATAATTAACATAATAAGATAAATAAACTTTCAATCCATATCAAAAGAAATTAAAATAGATAAACTAAAGGTTCGAAGATATAATTTACATAAACCCCCCCCCCTTCTGTTTCATAGAAATCCAAAGGATCATGTGCTCTTTGATCCTCCGGCAAAAGTTTCAGACATTTCTCGTGCCTTCTCATTGAAATGGTCCCGATCGGTTATGTAGACTTCAACAATGGAATCCACAAACTTATCTCCTTCACCCAACTCTGGCTCAGTCAACATCTTCACAAGAGCCTCAAATACTGTGGTTATGTTGTAGTCAGCTCTCCAGTGCTTAGGTAGGAGCACCTTCAAGTAGATACTCCCGCGATCCACGTTAGGGTGGTAGATCGCGGTGTTGAAACCAACCTACATTAAGCAAACCGCCACGATATTTAAGAAATTTCCAATTACATGAAAAGAACATATTATATTACTAATTATCCCTATGTGTTTTACTAACTATTAAACATGCGTACGTTCCCTAAGTTCCGTTTGTGTAACTGGAATATGATCAAAACTTAAGTGTGGGGGTTTCATCGGGTACTGTGGCGGATAATGAACATTCACTTTGAAAATCTCTCCCTCATAATGGGTGCCAATAGGGTCAAATAGCATACCCTCCCAATGGAATATGTCATCGGCCACAAGTCCTAAAAGAAATTGGTAAGAAATTAGAAGATTGCATGAAATTTAATTTTGGTGAAGTTTTAGAGATTACCGGCCGTGAAGTGAGCATGCAGATTCTTCAAGAGGTTCTTCAAACCTCTTTTGATGATTGTTGGTGTGTACTACTTTTTTTTTTTAAGAGATTTGTGATTTCCTTAGATAGCAATAGATTAAATTGTAATTTTTAGATCTACTCAGTAATATAGTGATTCAAAGAAGTCGGTTGCGTGTTTTGAAGAAGAGTAATAATGATAAGAAGCGACGTTTCACGAAGGTCCGCTTTGTTTTGCGTGTTTTTTATCGTAATTGAGAAGTCTAAATGAGAAGTCTCCTACAAAAGTCTCTAACTAGGGTTTTGTACGAAGATGAAGTCTCCAGTAGAAGCCTGCGATTGAAGTCTCCAACAGAAGTCTCTAACTAGGGTTTTCTACGAAGATGAAGTCTCCAGTAGAAGCCTGCGATTGAAGTCTCCTACAGAAGTCTCTAACTAGGGTTTTGTACGAAGATGAAATCTCCTGTAGAAGCCTGCGATTGAAGTCTCCTAGAAAACTTTTTTGTGGTTATATTTCATTTAAGCAGATTTAGACAAGATTATTTTCATTTTTGTGGTTGTATTTCATTTAACAAGATTTATACAAAATATCCGGTTAAATTATAAAAAATATACGGTTAAATTCTATACAAGATTACAAAATATACGGTTAAAAGAGAAGCTCAGTCGTATAAATCCAAACCTTCGTAACCACGCTTCTCAGTCACCGTTATGCCGAGCTCATCGTATATTTCTGTAGCCAGCTTCTCTTATGAACTTGATGTTCTTATCACACAAGAGGATTAGATCAAATGGTATGCCAAGCGCATGACACTCGATGTACTTCAGGCAATACACTCCACAGTCACCGCTCTGATGGGTTTTAGGAACACTCGTCTGTGGAACCCGCTCATACGTGTAAAGCAACATTACAAGTAACGATAAAAAAAAACAAAAGTCTCTATATAAAGTCTGAGAGTAAAGTCTGAGACTTCACCCTCAGACTTCACTCTCAGACTTCAATATGAGACTTCACTCTCAGACTTATACACGAAGTCTCACCAGGTCCCAAATCCATATTGTGGGAGACCGCAGCGTGCGGTACCAGAATGTGCTTGAGTTTTCCACGAGTTTCGTCTTCTTCGTCTCTCTTTAAAATGAAGTTACACAAACATTCAAAATCACGTCACATAAACTATGTTTAAAAGGGTGCTTAAATAGTGCGACTTACAGACAAGTCGCCAAGAAGGCAATCAGCTTGGCTTTTTTGACCTTGTCAATAGGAGCAAAAGGGTTATAGCCATTGCCAGGTCTAACAACCTGCCTCTCTTGCAACTTTAGCTGATCACCCATTTTCTTAGCCATGAGCAATGCTGCTTTCTCCTTCAAGTTCTGTTTTGCCCTTTTTGCTTTATCAAACTCCACATCTACATCTTTGGAGTTTTTAACCGGCACACCACTTTTTTCACTGCCCTGGTTAACACTACTCTGCATAGTTTGAAGCAAACATCTTTTTATTGCAATTTCCAATGGACAAACAAACATCATTCAAATATAAATTTTTCAAGTTTCTCAAATAAGAGTTAACATTTTCCCAACAACAATCCAAAATAAGAGTTAAACATGCCAACAAATTTCACAACATTTGTGTGACTGACTACTCTTGGCAGCTACTCTCTTATTTTTCCTCTTTACCTTGGGAATCTTTGGGTTAAGGGGAGGAAGACCAACCCCATCGTCATGTGCATTTGATTTGGCTTCAGATTGAGCCTGCTTCTCCTGAGGATTCTCTTTCACTTCCTCGGGTATATTCTTCATAGCTTCGCTGGTGAATTTATCAAAAGCATAACTCATATCGTCTACTTTTTCAGTGAGTAAGACAATCTTCGTTCCAAGCTCAACCAACTGCCCCTTCAACTCTGCCTTAAACGTGTTGAGTCAAGTGTCAACTACATCCTTCAATGCATCACATATGCGCTGCTCAAATTCAGGGGATAGACGAGCTTTCTTCAAACTACCCTCTTCAGGAGCTTCTAGCTCTCTCTTAATGCAATGATAAGGCTCATCATTCACCTCATCCTTCACCTTCAAAGGAACCTTCACTTTGAAGTTTGAGGGCAACAAACCCTTAGATGACCAGTGTCTTTTTTGCCACTGCCAAGGGTTAATTGAGAAATGTCCATACATTGCTTTCACAATGTTGACAATTCTCTCATCCTCATCATCATCATCCCACCGTGGTAACATCTCATCAAATGGTTTGCCCACATAGCTGCAGATTGTGGTCTACAAACATAAAAATGAATAGAGGGAGATCAGATAATATAATAACAGACACACATGTGTGAAGGGTATGCAGCAAACTTGTCCAGATCCATCAGATAATATACCTGCTTGAGGATGCCATTTCTGAGGTTTTTCCTCCCTCTTGATCCTTTGTAAGCTAGGAGAGGTGGCCTTGGGTCAATGGAGTCACTGGGGAGAAGATCTCCGAACTCTTTTGCAAAGTCTGGTAGGGCAAAGTAAACCCAAGACTGCAACGCTTGGACAAATCCGCTGATGTGATAAGTCCTGGAGATATCCGCAGCCTTCACCGACGAAATCAGAATCTTGAAAGCTACTCTTCCCCAAGGGTATGCAGCAAACTTGTCCAGATCCATCACCAACCTAGCAAGGTTTACACTGATGCTCTGATGGTGAGGGTGAGCATCAATCCAGCTGGCAAGGATGGCTAGATACCCCAACCTCACGCGATCTTCCGGATCCCATTGAGCACATCGTGTACACGCTGATACCAAGTCTTCATAGCTTGGTCCAACCGCCACATCGACTCCAAGCTTTACCCAAAAATCCCTCAGCTCATCCGTGATCTCAGCCTCAGGCTCCGGAGTCATAATGTTTTCAACATAATCGCAGGTTAGCCCGGTGATGTATTCAAACTCGTTTAAAGAGAATCTCACTGGGAATTCACCAACTAGGCTCCAAGTCTCATGCATCTTGAAGCATACAAGTTGGAAACTGAGCATATAGTGGACCAGCCTTAATGCCCATGCGATCTGTTGCTCGTGGTACATTAGGAAGACACCCAGAGGGGAAGTCCAAAGCCTCTCCCATACATCACGAGTTAGTGCACCCTTGACAACTATAAGAAGCTTATGTGTTCCGCTGTAGTAGCCTATACTTTTTTCAGGCTGCGGCTCAGCGTCTTTGGTGAAATGCCTGGGTGGAAACTCTGGCATATGGTGAATAGCCTCCTTCGATTCATATTCAGCTATTTCGTGCGAAAGAGCCATATTACAAACCTATGTCACAGAAGAAAAAAACAGGAAGTTAAATAACTGTGAAGTGTACGGACTTCGCCGGTGAAGTCTTCATATAGACTTCCCTTATGAAGTCTCCAACAATCTAGTAAAAAAGGACATACGAAGAGACAAAACTGGAATTTAATTTGATTAGCTGTACGAAGAAGAAGATGTGAATGAAGTCTGCGATTTCCAGATCTGCGAAGAAAATAAAAGATTGGTTTAGATACAGAAAAAAACAAAAAAGACAAATTACAGCAGAAAAAGTAAATAGAGTTTGTCCGTCGTAGAGTAGATGTGTCGTCGCATCCTGGTGATTTTCCTGGCGAGAAGGAGACGTGTCGGCGTTTGGGAGTTTGGGCGGTCTTTCTCGCCAGTTGAGGAACGAAAATCGAGTAACTTATCGGCGAAATTATAGAGAAGGAAGAGAAAAGATAGCAGCTCGTCGGCTGTTCTAGAAGTTTTTCAACGATGTCACACTTTTGTGATATGCGGGAGCGATAGAACAAGGAGGTGAGTGAAGCATTTTCTAATTTTTTTAACTCCAGATATACGGATTGGCAATTTTCATCTAACAGTGCTTTGTTTAGCTATGATGTACAATATGTTGTTAGTGGAACCTAAACCGTCTTTTCATTATGCTAGCGGAGGTATCTAATCCATTGACAGAGCTGAAATTATAAGTTGAGAGTTATATATTGAGAATTTTATGATAATAATGGGTTTACTTACACGACAGAGTCTATTGCAAGACTTCGGCCAAAGGAAGTCTCTACGAGGTGTGTCGTTGTGAATGTCTGGGCATATTTGAAGTATCTATTAAGTCTGTCATTTTCAGACTTCTTATTTGGGAGGACGGGGCGGCCATTACGACTACCATACGGGGCATATTCAGCCCAATTACTTGAAGAAAATGTAAATGTAAATTGTTTATGCCAAACCGATGAATTGTTTATGCCAAACCGGTACAGTTGTAAAATGTTTAGTAAATTTTTTTTTCCCCAAATTATTTTATTTCAGACTTCGTACATTGAATTTTTTCAGAATTTTCAAAATTTTTCAATCGAATTAGATAAATTGGTGACTTACAAAGGAAGTCAGTTGCAGACTTCGCCAAGAAGTCTTCGGTGAAGTTTGCGTGTGAAGTCTTCTCTATGAGTCTATCAAAACATTACTGAAAGTAAGTCTGTAACCCTTAAACAAAACACTTAAAGAACCAAAAACGCTGCATTTGTTTTTTTTTTTAAAGTCACGTCCTTAGATAAGATACGTCCGTCTTTTCAGTTTCTCATCTATTAATCATTGCTCCACTCATAGAGGTTCATTTCTTCACTAGTTTTATACCACACAACACAAAACTCACAACAAGAAAAACAAAAACTCCGATGGATGCTTACAACCTTCTATGCCCCGAAGCAAATGAAAGAGACAATTGGAAGCAAACAAGATTGGTGTTTTAAAGTCAAGATCTTCTCGCGCCTACTCTTACTTCATCCGTTCTCCAATGAAGGTCCCTACTGGTCCTACGTATTAGTAGATGAAGCGGTAAGAGATATTTCACTTACAGCAGAAATGCAGTCACATAGATCTGATAATACAATACTTTGGTGATGCTTTTTTCTTATGCAGAAAACTAAGATGGAGTTTGTGATTTACTCAATATACATGTGCCACGTTCTCTGGATTGGAGAAGTATGAAGGCACTTGATTGAAATACAAGAAGATAGCAGTCTAGCAGGATTTGCAGCGTTCCGTGTAACAAACTCCTCGCTTCAAACTTACATCATGTTCTACAAAAGACTGGAATCATAAAAATTGATCTTTTGAACGACAAGAGCAAATCAATCACTTACTTGGGATTTGTGTTAAGTTTGACCACAAATACGTGACATCAAAACCAAAACGAACGTTGACTAAGGTACTGAAACATCTTTGCAATTTCTTAACCCATAATTTTATATGCATGTAACTTTATTTAACTAAAGGAGAACACTATGAATGTAGATTACTATGGGCATGCTCTGCAACACATGCCCCCCTTCATGAGAGTCCTATGGCGTACATTTTACAAAGAGTGTGTTTCACTATCAAAGATGCTATTGTAAGTTTAAACCAAACAATAATAATACCATGACCGAAACTCACATTATTGTAATTTACAACCACTTTTTTATTAATCATAATAGGGACATTATGTTAAAGTGTGTGGCAACCGGTGAAACGCTTAAACTTCTGGAATGGCTTTATAGGAATAGGAGGGGTGGAGCGGTGATCGTGGTGGCTTATATTATGGAGGATAAATCCGTTCGCAGCTGGGTAGAGTGTTATTCACTACAGTTTAACATATTCTAATTGATCTCGCAATGTAATCTAATTCCCACAGGTGGTAATGATGACACTTGGCTGGAAACTGAAGAAGGCTTATCGGAAAATTTTGTTCAACCCAAGCGATGGAAGAGGTTGAAGATTTGAGAGACGACTTCTTGACGTTTTGATATGATAGCAAGATACAGGGCAATTGTCCCTAGATAGAAGATATTTTCTATCTAAATCTCTGTTAGAGAACATAAGTTTATTTATAATATTAAACTTTGTTTTGGATTTATTTGAATTTCATACGATAACAAAATCTTATACAACAGACTTCAACAGGTGAAGTCTAACGCGTGTAGACCTTCACTTCCGAAACTCGAAGAAGTTCTGTTAGGACCGATAACTCTAACAAAAGTCGAATGTTTATTTCACTCTTTGTTAACAAATACTAACATTTGACATCAAAATAGTATAATATATTCAAAATCTAACAACTATACGAAGGATCACCATTTTATATCAAAAACATATCAAACTAAGTCTAACCCTAAAGATATATGCATGGATTCTTACCCATTGGCAACCTCTAACCTACATGTTTCACATGGTTTACATCAAATGGCTTAGTTCTATGAATTTTTTTTTTTAATCCTATTCCATTTGATTTAAAATAATCTATCTTACAAAAATTTTGATCGAAATATTTTTTTATCATTTTTTATTAAAATTTCACAATTAATTACGGTTCCAGACTTCATGGTCGAAGTCTGAACCGTAATTAAACCTTAGATTTAAATTAGAAAAATAATAAAAAATAATCTCAATGCAATTTCTTTTAAAGAAAATAAGATTATCCCAAATATGAACTTTATAAATTAAAATTTCAGAAACTTTCATAAAGTGAAAGTTGATTACGTTCTAAAAAACCATTAACAGTCGCTTCAGACTTCTACAAAGAAATCTACGATAACAAAATCTTACAGACTTCTACATCGAGCCTAACCCGGTGCCCGAAATGAGGGAAGGCACCATGACTCGTTCCAAGCATAAGCAACTTCGAAGGAGGTTCAACCTTGCCGTGCAAGACATTATGAACGTCATTGGGAAGGGACTAGCACCAAGTGTCAACGACCATTCACAAGTCAATCCTAAAATTCCACGTACCGACCTCGAGGATCCACGTACAACTGTCGAAGATTCCACAAGCTGCTCCGAGGATCACGTCTACATGTCTACGCATCACCCCGAGGAACCACGAACCAGCGTCGAGGACATCGCACCCATCACCGAGGATTCTCAACAAGGCACCAAGGACTTCATGCCAGCTGCCGAGGATTCCACGACAGACGTTGAGGAACTACAACGCTATATCGAGGACACCATGCAATTCTATGAGGGAACCACGACAGTCTTCGACAACGTCACTCAACTCCGCGCGAAACAAGGTAAGTTTTATTCAATTTATACTATCTTTGCAGGTTCAAACAGCCCTTCCAACGGCTAAGTCCACGACTAAAACGACACCAACACTCGCTGATATATCATGGTTTTTACCCACTTTTAACCATGATATAAGTCCTTTTTCCGAGTCTTTCCAGTAGTTTTCGAGTCTTTCAAGTTCTTTTGAGGATATAGGCACATATGGAGCTAAATTGGGTTATTGGAAGCTTTTGAAGCAATATGGAGTTGAAGCAGTTCGGGGAGCTGAAGCTCAGCATTGATCGACACCGTTCATTTGGTAGAGACACGAACAAATATTCCAGTATCGATCGATACCACTTACAGTATCGATCGATACCCAGCGATCAGAACGTGCATCAAGACTGAAGATTAACCAGAAGTTTTCCTTATTTTTCGATTAGACTCCTAAACGTGTTTTAGCTATATAATTAGGTTTTTGAGCCTCCAGAAAACAGACTTGTGATTTCTGGAGATATAGTATTTCTGCAATTGAGTTTTGGGGAGAAGAACCCTGAACCCTTTTTGTATTCCTACTCTATCTTATTTATGATATCTATTTTATTCATGATGTTTATCTCATTCACCATGTCTGAGTAGATTCTCTGTTAGGTTTAGGGTTGTTTAAAAGGTATTTAATGAATTATTAGATCTGATTGAATTGTTAAGGAATATCTATAGAGCTTTTCACCTAGACTTGAGATTAATGCTTATTCTAGCCCCGCGAACTAGAATATGATGTTAGGTTGACTAGTTGGCATGAAAGTGTGACTGGTTTCCTGAACTAGTGTTTGGTGAGCAAAAGACTTATTCGCAAAGAAATTTGGTTTAGAATTTTGTGAACAATTGAACTTGATCGTTAATGCTTGTTTGAATTTATAGAATCTGTAAAGAAATTTGGGATTCTAGGTTTAGACATAGATAGTCTTCGCAACGACAGTTGGTTTACTTTACATATGTGTTTCAAGTTCAAGAGCGGAGCTTATTTCATTCCTTGACATTTGATTTCATTGATAATTCTGATTTGCTTGCAAACTTCCCTAAGCCTAGCTTTTATCCTACTGATTTACTTCTTGATTTAATTGTTTTGATTATTTTTCATTCATTTAGCTTAGCTTAATTCCTATTCTAGAATCTATTGAGTGATATCCTGAGTCTTTGTGGTTCGACCCCTATATACTGCAGCTACTGCTTTAGTACTTTTAGGGTATTATTTTTGAGCAAAAACAAGCAGTTGACCAACCTATCTAACAAAGAGCTAGCTGAATTAGAGCGTACAATCAGAAAGCAAAAGAAACAAGCTGAGATGAATCATCCGATTGTGCTTGCTCGTGATGAGGCTGGGGTTTTGAGAGATCAGGAAGGTCACCTGTGTGACGCGCAAGGACAGAGGCTTGATGTAGAAGGAAACGTTGTTGCCCCTGCACTGGTAGCTAATGAGATTATCCCACCAGCTGTGCGTGGGAATGTTGGGAATGCTCAGGGTAATCGTGCCAGAATGCTTGGGGAGTACAACAGACCAGATCAGTTCTATGCGAACCAATCTGCGATTCGTATTCCTACCTTCCAGAGAAATGACTTTGAGCTGAAGCCTGCATACTACACTCTTGTAGGCCAGCACCCTTTCCATGGTTTTTCTCATGAGCATCCCATGGATCATATCGAGAGATTCGAGGATTTGGTCACCAGTATCAAATACAATGGAGTGTCCAATGACTTCCTCTTCTGTAAGCTTTTCTCATACTCTCTTAGTGGAGATGCAGCTTACTGGTTGAAGCAGTTGCCTCCTGGTTCTTTGACTACTTGGGAGGAGACTAAAACTGCTTTTCTGAACAACTTTTATGATGACGCGAGATCAGAAGAGCTCAGGAACAAGATCTCCCAGTTTTCTCAGGGAGCAACTGAGGCATTCAAGGCTGCCTGGGTTCGATTTTGGTCTTATCAGAGGGACTGCCCTCACCACAGTTTCTCGCAGATTCAGTTATTGGGTATCTTCTTTAGAGGTATCGATTGGAGGTATCAGATGGCTTTGGACGCTGCAAGCAATGGAAATTTCAACACCAGGTATCCCGAGGACGCTTATGTGTTGATTGAAAACTAGGCGTCTAGCAGCAGCATTAAGAATGCAGATTTTGAGAGAAAGAAGCGGGATGGAAACGTTGATGGGTTGCAGATTGCTGAAGTACATGCCAAGCTGGAGTCAGTTCACAATGTGTTATTGGGTAAGCAGCAGAAGGTAGTGCATTTTGCTGAGGAAGTCGAGAACATCGATGAAGGTGAAGCAGAGGATGTTAACAACATTGGTGGTAATGGTTTTCAGAATTCATCATACAACGCGGTTTCAACAACATTTCTCAGAGAGAAGGTTTCAAATCTGATTTCAAGTCTTCGAATTTCGGAGCAAACTCCTTTGCTCAGAAGCTATTTCAGAACAGTGGGTACACTCGCACATATGGGAATTCATCTTATCAGACACCACCTCCCAAGACTCAGGAAAGCAAAGTTGAGACTATGCTTGAACAGATTCTTGAGGGGCAGCAAAAGATGACTGTTGACTTCAACGGAAAGATGGATGCCTTATACACTGGTCTGAATGGCAAAATCGAAGCTCTGAACATCCATCAGAAGAAGTTGGAAACTCAGGTTGCTCAAACTGCAGACACAGTTAAGAGACAGGATGGTTTCCTACCGGGAAAAACGGTGAATTCGCAGGAGCGTGTTCATGCTATCACTTTGAGGAGTGGAAGAGAGGTCACACCAAGGTTGAATAAGACTTACTCGCCTAAGTAGCTAGTCGATCTTGCTGGAGACTACGATGACGACGATGAGATTCCTGCAATCACCCAGTATCGATCGATATTCATCCAGTATCGGTCGATACCACTCAACATCAACCATTGCCCGTTCAGATTTCTACAGGACAAGTTGAAAAACCAAAAGCATCGATCGATACCCCCCTGTATTGATCGATATCCGTCCTAGAGTCGAACAGAAGCAGACCACAGGACATGTCGGGAGAGTCTATATACCAAAGATTCCTTTCTCTCGACTCGCTGCTAAGTCTAAGAAGGAAATAAAAGAGGTCATATTTTGAGCAATGCTAGAGAAGTTAGTTGTCTAACTCTCGTTCGTGGATGCTCTCAAGACTGCACCAGCTTTCAGAAGGTACATCAAGAGGATGGTTTCGAGCAATGTGAATCTTGAGGAAGGGGTACTGAGAATCACCCACGAGCGCAGTGCGATACTTTTCAACAAAATTCCAGAGAAACTACCAGACCCTGGCAGTTTTGTTTTGGATTGCACCATCTTCACTGAGAGGTTCGAACGTTCACTTTGCGATATTGGCTCCAGTGTGAATCTTATGCCGTATTCAGTAGCTAAGAGGATGGGGATGACAGATTTCACACCAACTCGGATCTCCCTGATCCTTGCTGATCGATCAGTCCGATTCCCTGAAGGTTTACTTGAGGACGTCTCGATTACCATTGGGGATTGCTTAGTCCCAACTGATTTCATCGTCCTCGAGTATGATGCTGAACCAAGAGATCCATTGATATTGGGTAGACCTTTCTTAGCTACAAATGGTGCCCTAATCGACTGCAAGAATGGGCGAATATCCCTCAACATTGGTGATCTGATTATGACCTTCAACATGGAAAAGATGATGAAGAAACCAACCATCGACGGACAGACATTCTTCATTGACACTTTTGGTGAGCTATCAGATGAGTATTTCTTGAGACAGCACCCTGAGAATCCCTTGGAAAGAGCGTTGGTTTGCTCGGCTGAGACAAAGATAGTTCCCACAGAGGTAGCTGCTGCTTATGCCACGATTCTTGACAATAATGCTGAAGCATCGATCGAGACCACAGGAGGTATCGATCGATACCAACCTCTTCTTCCCGAAGAACTGAATATCTCTCGTACCAAACCCGATTATTTGAGTGATTGGAGTGAAGAGAGAGCTCCTAAGCTCGATCTTAAGCCACTCCCAGCTAGCTTGAGGTACGTTTTCCTTGGCCCTAACTCTACTTATCCTGTAATTGTCAATTCTTCTTTGAACAACGCAGAGGTCGCCTTATTGCTGAGCAAGCTGCGCAAGGATCGCAAAGCTCTCGGCTACTCTCTTGATGATATTTCAGGTATATCACCAGATCTGTGCATGCATCAGATTCATCTGGAGGACGAGTCAAAAGCCTCAAACGAGCATCAGCGGAGGCTTAATCCGAAGCTGAAAGAAGTGGTAAAGAAAGAGATCTTGAAACTTCTGGAGGCAGGAGTCATCTATGCCATCTCTGACAGCAGTTGGGTTAGTCCTGTTCATGTTGTTCCTAAGAAAGGAGGTTTCACAGTGGTGAAGAATGATGAGAACGATCACCGGGCATCGCATGTGTATCGAATACAGGAAGTTGAATGCGGCGACGAGGAAAGATCTTTTCCCATTGCCATTCATTGATCAAATGCTAGAGAGGTTGGCTAGTCACCCTTACTATTGCTTCCTGGATGGCTACTCAGGCTTTTTCCAGATCCCGATACACCCCGATGATCAGGAGAAGATGACGTTCACTTGTCCCTACAGCACATTCGCCTACAGGAGGATGCCTTTTGGGTTGTGTAATGCTCCAGCTACATTTCAGAGATGTATGATGTCCATTTTCTCAGATATGATCGAGGAGTTCATGGAGGTATTTATGGATGATTTTTCTGTCTATGGGTCTTCATTTAAGGGATGTCTGGACAACCTATGCAAGGTACTTTAGCACTATGAGGAGAAGCATCTAGTTCTGAACTGGGAGAAGTGCCACTTTATGGTTCAAGACGGCATCGTTCTGGGATATAAGGTTTCCAAGGCTGGGATTGAGGTTGATAAAGCTAAGATACAGTTCATGACAAGCCTCCTACCGCCTACATCTGTGAAGGACGTTCAGAGTTTCCTTGGTCACGCCGGGTTCTATCGCAGATTTATTCAGGATTTCTCCAAGTTAGCTCGCCCGCTTACTGCTCTGCTGTGTAAAGATGTCACCTTCGATTTTACGCCAGAATGTCTCGTCGCATTCAAAATGATCAAGAAGGCATTGGTTTCTGCTCCTATTGTTCAACCACTAGATTGGAGCCTCTCTTTTGAGATCATGTGTGATGCGAGCGATTTTGCAGTTGGATCTATTCTGGGACAGAGGAAAGATAAGAAGCTTCATGTCATATATTATGCCAGCAGAACACTGGATGACGCCCAAAGGAACTACAGCACCACTGAGAAGGAGCTACTTGCTGTTGTGTTCTCTTTTGAGAAATTTCGTTCCTATCTGATAGGGAGTAAGGTGATTGTGCATACTGACCATGCTGCTCTTAAGTACCTGCTGCAAAACAAGGATATGAAACCTCGATTTTGTCGATGGGTTTTACTGCTCCAAGGTTTTGACATAGAGATCAAAGACAAGAAAGGAGTGGAGAATGGAGTTGCAGATCATCTCTCACGTATGAAGATTAGTGAAGAAGTTCCTATTGACGATTCATTACCTGAGGAGAGGATATACTTTGTTGAAACTGGTTTTGATTCGATTCTGCCACTGCCGAAGTCGAGCATCGATCGACACCCTTGGTGTATCGATCGTTACCCTCAAGAGTTGTTGTTGTCAGTTCACGATACAAGCATCGATCGATACTCCCACTGTATCGATCGATACCAGCTGCTTTCCACTGCCGATTTGTCTGCAGATCAGCCCGATACAGAGGAGATTTTTGCTGGCACCACTCCTGCTGAACCTTGGTATGCCGACATAGCCAACTACCTTGCTGCTGATTACGAACCCAAGCATCTAAAGAAGTATGTCAAGAAGAAATTCATGAGAGATGTCAGACATTACTTTTGGGACGAACCATATCTGTACAAGCACAGTTCTGGGATTTACAGAAGATGTATAGCTGAATCTGAGGAACCAGAGATTATGTTTCATTGCCATGGATCTGAGTATGCTGGGCACTTTGCTACATTCAAAACAGTTTCTAAGGTTCTGCAAGCTGGTTTCTGGTGGCCTACAATGTTTAAGGATGCCCACACCTTCATCTCTCATTGTGATGTGTGTTAGAAAAGAGGAAAGATCAGCAAGCGTCATGAGATGCCGCAGAACTTCATACTTGAGGTTGAAGTTTTTGACTGCTTGGGTATTGATTTTATGGGACCGTTTCCTCCATCGTGATAGAACAGATACATATTGGTCGCCGTCGACTACGTCTCCAAATGGGTGGAAGCAATTGCTAGTCCTACCAGCGATTCTGCCGTGGTCCTGAAACTGTTCAAGACGATCATATTCCCTCGATTTGGAGTGCCCAGAGTTGTCATCAGTGATGGTGGTACTCACTTCATCAACAAGATTTTTGAGAAGCTGCTGAGAAAGTATGGCGTTCATCACCGCGTTGCCACACCATATCACCCTCAGACTAGTGGACAAGTAGAGGTCTCCAACAGACAGATCAAGGAGATCTTGGAGAAGAGAGTCGGCATTACACGGAAGGATTGGGCCCTGAAACTCGACGACGCTCTTTGGGCTTACATAACTGCGTTCAAGACACCGCTTGGCACCACACCATTCCATTTGCTGTATGGAAAAGCATGTCATCTTCCTGTTGAGATAGAGCACAAAGCAGCCTGGGCTACCAAACTGTTAAATTTCGACATCAAACCTGCTGCTCAAAGGCGATTAGTTCAATTGAATGAGTTAGATGAGATCAGACACTTCGCCTATGAGAACTCCAAGCTGTACAAGGAAAGGACCAAAGCCTATCATGATAAGAAGATCCTTTCCCGCCATTTTGAACCAAATGACCAGGTACTTCTGTACAACTCTTGTTTACATTTGTTTCCTAGAAAATTGCATTCTCGTTGGTCAGGTCCCTTCACAATCAAGGAAGTCCGCCCACACGGTGTAGTAGTCTTGCTGAGTACTGAAGGAAAGGAGTTCATTGTCAATGGACAGCAGGTGAAATATTATTGGGCAAAAGCCACCATTCCAGATGGCAACATTGTGCCTTTGGCTGAGCCACCAGTTGCCTGACTACTCTCCATGTCGAGCTAAGGACATTAAACAAGCGCTTGGTGGGAGGCAACCCACTGGTGAGTCTGTACATACGTTTTTATTTGATTTTTCTTTTTTGTTTTCGTGTTGTGTATTCACGTGAACCAGGTCCAGACGACGAGCATCGATCGATACCACTTCCTAGAACGATCAATACTCAGCACCCAGGTAGGTTTTTCTATAAAACCCTCAAGCTTTATCGACCACTCCTTCATAATCATATCGCTCGACGCCGCGCCCCTCCTCTCTCACTTTCTCCCAACTTTTTCGATTTTTCATCGTTTTCTTCGATTTTCATCTCTATTCCACTCGGATTTTTGCCCACATTGTCATTCCATTACTCACTCCTTCGATCTACAAGGTAATGTACTCGATTTCCGTCCTCTTGGACTATTGACAGATTCTGTTTGGGAGTTTGCTTGTATTGTGAAATTCTTACTCTGTTTCTTGTCAATTTTGGTTCTAAGAGAATGAAATTACTATATTAGGATTAGAATGGATATGATAGAGATGGAGTAGATTTGGGAATTCGATTTTAGGGTGATAGATTGGAAATTGCGGTGCCTTTGTGACAAACCTTGCGATTCTGTCTCGAGTATCGATCGATACACCCTTGGTATCGATCGATACCCAACCGGTTTGATACACGTCTGATCTGTTAAACTGATAGAGTGGAATTTGCGATACACCCTTGGTATCGATCGATACCTGCACTTATTTGACACACGAGCTAATCTGCTTTCTGTTTTCTTTTTGATTTCTTCTCAAATGGCTCCCTGCAAGAAGGCACGACAGGATGACGCTTCCAGTTCCAATCCTCTACGCCGCAACTTCAATCTTCAAGATGAGGTGAAAGCATTCTGTGGCTCCTATTGGCACGCCGATGTCGTGACCGCTATTCTTACCGCCGATCGCTACAGAGTCCTGAAGGGCGGTTTCACGGATAATAGAGGTCCTCAGAGTTTCATTGAGGTCCACATTAGTGACCTGAGAGCCGCACCACGATGTTCTCCATCTCCATCTGCCCCTATTCCCGTTGCTCGGCCTCCCTGGCCCAAGTTAGAGGGGAAGAGGATCATCCCGCGACGTGATTGGGCAGGTTTGCCTAAGGAGGAGACCGACAGCGAGGCATGTGTGGTTGCGCGTAGTCATTCTCCCTACATGTTTCATTGATCCTCACGCTATGCGCCGCCTGGGTATAGATGTGGAACTCTCCACCATGCTGGAGAAGGTTGGTCTAGGGACATTGTGCTCCCGGCAGTATGACCTCTATCCAGACCTCGTCAGTCAGTTCCTCGCCACTGCTCGAGTGTATTACAGAGACTAGGTCCACCGCACTGCTTCAGAAGGCACATTGACCTTTCTGATCCGAGGAGTTCGTTACAGACTGCCTATCCCTGACCTCTGCACCATCTACGGGTTCGATCCTTATCCTCAGCAGATAGCTCTTCCTACCCAGTTTCACAACGCATAGACCTTTTGGCGCCACATCGGTCTTGGAGCCTACCACTCCAAGACCACGACACAGATATAAATCCGCCATTCGACGCTGCGTTGCATGGTTTACATTCTGAGCACCACCCTACTCTGCAAAATGGAGTCGAACAAGCTACGAATCACGGAGCTGATATTGCTGTACAAGGCCATTGGCGACCTTATTCCTGAGGACATGTACGAGTGGCCCGAGTTGAACCTCGCGGTCAACATTGGCACTCTCTTTGCCCACCATTTGGTCTCTCTGAAGACCAAACCCTTCACTGGCCGCAACTACGCCACCGTGCGGAAGACCGAGTCAGTCGGCAGCCTCCTCACTCCGATCTTTGAGCACTTTGGCATATCAACTTCGGTGTGTTCAATTGTCACAGCTCGTTCTCTGATGGATGAGCAGCATATGCAGCACATGCGTTGGCTGAAGCCAACTCGTCGCTGGTGCCTACCCACGACAGACGGAGAGCTCTTTGTGTAGCTCCCCAACCTCATTCTTACCCAGATTTGCTATGACCCTTTTCATCTTCACTTCGATCCAGATCCGAGTCTGCTTTCAGTTGCTCCGTCCGTGCGTGTCCGCGCACAACGCCAGCTCCCATCCATCCCTGTCATTGCAGACGCGACACCAGCGGCTGACTTTGCTGGAAGTCAGCCTCGTCATTCTCAATGCCGCCAGACATCTGCTCCTGCTCCTTCATTTCCTCCACCACCGGATCTGCCGATGGAGACCGCCTCTTTTCAGAGGTATGTCGTGGAGAGTCTTTAGAGCATCTGGTATGTTGTATCTCGCTGTCGCTGCATGTCGTCCACTGACGCCGACCACTCCACACCTGGCCCTTCATCTCGCTATGCTATCTCCGATGATGATGAGGATTCAGACTAGTTTCTGCTCCTGGGTTTCACATTTTCTTTTCTTTCTTTTCTTTTGTTTTGTTTTCTTTTCTGAACTTATCTATCTCATTGTCAGTACTTGTTGGAACTTATGGCTATCTATTGATTATGTTGCTTCTAACTGTGTTTTCTGATCTGACAGTTCCTTCATCTAACTTTTGGCTTCAGTAGACACGATTTCAAGTTTCAGACTTGCAGACAGAGGTCCCTAGTATCGATCGATACTACCTGGAAATTGTTCGATATCGGTCTTCAGTATCGATTGATACCCACCCATTTCCATGGTACCCTCGAGCTAACTTTCAGCCATTTCTGTTCTTGTGCTTTCTCATGCTTTCTCTAGGCTAGATAACATTGGGGACAGTGTTGTTTAAGTCTGGGGGAGGTAGTTACTGACATTTGGATTTGTTTTTTCTTAGAGTCAGTCCTTTGAGTCAAATTTTTGTTTTACTGAGTCAAAACCAATTGGAGATTATGAACCTTTGCTTGATTTCATTGTTCTGACTTTGATTAGAAGTAACCATTTGTCACAAAAACAGCTCTAAGATCGACTAATGAAAAATCCAAAGACTAACCAGTTGACCAGGAAACACCCATGTCTCCAGCAAATTTCTTCTAAATCCTGAGCCAAATCTTGCACTTCACCTCTGAGGTTGGTATCTACTGAACTTGATTCATCATTCATATCTGACATAGGAACCCATTTATTTGAAAATTATGGTATACCTCTCCCTTGACATGTGTTGATACAGAATGTGCATAAAAGATGAAATGATTACCGCCGAGTAGAGGGCTAGGAACATTTCCTGTGATCCCATTTTTCTACTTGGATAAGGAATGATCACACAAGAGTCTGAAGCGAGGGGTAGGAACATTTCCAGTGACCCCATTATTCGCCTAAGAATTTTGATACTCTGAGAGGGGAGAACTGGGGATTCGGTGGCAGGCACCATCAATACTCACGTCTCAAACCTTGATTTGTATATGCAAAGCTAAAAAAAAATAAAGAAATAAAGAGAACATAAAAAGAGATAAGTCTGGGGGAGAGGAAAATAATACCAGAAGTACGCGATTTGGGTGGTTCCTTAGTCATGATATCGTATGAGTATCAACAACAGTTTTGAAATGACAATGAAGGATTTAGTATGATTGATGCTGTGAGATAATGTGTGGATAATGGGAGGCTGCGACTGTTTATGGAGAAGTACATGGTGGTCAGATCCGAAACTGTTTAAGTGATGATTGGGAGCTTGGGAAAAGAGTCATTTCAATATCTCAAGAAAAGGTGAGTCTCTATGTTTTTCAAACCTCTTCCTCTGTTTGTTTTTCTGTTTGCTTGAGGGCAAGCAAAGACTAAGTCAGGGGGAGTTGATATATCATGGTTTTTACCCACTTTTAACCATGATATAAGTCCTTTCTCCGAGTCATTCCAGTAGTTTTAGAGTCTTTCAAGTTTTTTTTAGGATATAGGCACATATGGAGCTAAATTGGGTTATTGGAAGCTTTTGAAGCAATCTGGAGTTGAAGCAGTTCGGGGAGCTGAAGCTCAACATCGATCGACACCGTTCATTTGGTAGAGACACAAACAAATATTCCAGTATCGATCGATACCACTTACAGTATCGATCGATGCCCAGCGATCAGAACGTGCATCAAGACCGAAGATTAACCAGAAGTTTTCCTTATTTTTTGATTAGACTCCTAAACGTGTTTTAGCTATATAATTAGGTTTTTGAGCCTCCAGAAAACAGACTTGTGATTTCTGGAGATAGAGTATTTCTGCAATTGAGTTTTTGGGAGAAGAACTCTGAACCCTTTTTGTATTCCTACTCTATCTTATTTATGATATCTATTTTATTCATGATGTTTGTCTCATTCACCATGTCTGAGTAGATTCTCTGTTAGGTTTAGGGTTGTTTAAAAGGTATTTGATGAATTATTAGATCTTATTGAATTGTTAAGGAATATCTATAGAGCTTTTCACCTAGACTTGAGATTAATGCTTATTCTAGCCTCGCGAACTAGAATATGATGTTAGGTTGATTAATTGGCATGAAAGTGTGATTGGTTTCCTGAACTAGTGTTTGGTGAGCAAAAGACCTATTCGCAAAGAAATTTGGTTTAGGATTTTGTGAACAATTGAACTTGATCGTTAATGCTTGTTTGAATTTATAGAATCTGCAAAGAAATTTGGGATTCTAGGTTTAGACATAGATAGTCTTCGCAACGACAGTTGGTTTACTTTACATATGTGTTTCAAGTTCAAGAGCGGAGCTTATTTCATTCCTTGACATTTGATTTGATTGATAATTCTGATTTGCTTGCAAACTTCCCTAAGCCTAGCTTTTATCCTACTGATTTACTTCTTGATTTAATTGTTTTGATTATTTTTAGTTACATTCATTTAGCTTAGCTTAATTCGTATTCTAGAATCTATTGAGTGATATCTTGAGTCTTTGTGGTTCGACCCCTATATACTGCAGCTACTGCTTTAGTACTTTTAGGGTATTATCTTTGAGCATATCACTCGCGTTCAGCATGCGCATTAGTAGTTTCCTTTTATAGCTTAAAGTAAAACGATGAGCTTTGTGTTTCTTTGTTTTTGCGCATTTTGGACATTGTTGTTAGGCTTTTTATTTTTCTTTTTGGGCCTTCGAGCTAGCTGATAGGACTATTATAAAGTCCCCTTGCAGCCGTGTAACCAATTTTTTACCCTACTATCAATAAAATATCGCATTTTCTTACTAAGGCTAAAACCCTAGTTTGTTCTTGTTCTTGTTCTCGACGAGTGAGTCTTCGAGGCTAGATATGTGCTGTATCAGAGTCTACCATCCCTCTGTGGTGCACTTCCTACCGCCAACACATCCCCCTTGTTCGATCCCACTCGAGAGAAGAGACCGCCATCGAGTCAGATCTTCACCCACGTTCGAGATTCCTTAGGAAACGCTGACGACCGTCCGTGGAATAAAGGATCATGTTCGTGTTCCGTAATCCTCACCCCCGAGGCTTACATCAAAATGGGGAACAATCGATGAAGTAACGCCGAAGATGATTAGATCTGCAATGAAGAATAAATATGGGTATGCAAATGATTATACCACTTAATTCCTATAAAGGAAGTCTGTGCTGGAAGTCCCCTGGAAAAGTCTCTAATTGGGTGTTCTGTATGAATACGAAGTCTACTCGTGAAGTCTACTTTTAGAAGTTTCTAGGTGTTCTGTATGACCAGTTCTTTTTGTATTTTTGCAGTTTTCGAACTTTGTATTTGATTTACAAAATCAAGGTTCCAATAATAAATAACATAATAAGAGAAATTAAAGATAATTAACATAATAAGAAATCAAAAGTTCCGAAAGATAATAAAAGAAATTAAAGATAATTAACATAATAAGAAATCAAAGGTTCCGAAATATAATTAACATAATAAGAGAAATTAAAGATAATTAACATAAAACAGTTCCAATCCATTTAAAAAGAAATTAAAAATAAATAAATTTAAAGTTCATAGAAATCCAAAGGATCAGGTGCTCTTTGATCTTCCGGCACGAAAAAGATTGTGTTTTGTTGTCTAAGAAGAAGATGATGATGAGTATGAAGATGAAGATGAAACTCACACTTACTAACCCTGATCCTGAGATGTCAATGCAAAATTTTGTCAATGTGATGCACGAAAAGATTGTGTTTTGTTGTCTAAAAGGACGAGGGTTGATTGGAACTCGGGTGGATAAAACTTTCCACCCGAGTTCCAATCAACCCTCATCCTCTTAGACAACAAAACACAATCTTTTCGTGCATTACATTGACAAAATTTTGCATTGACATCTCAGGGTCTGGGTTAAAGTGTGAGTTTCATCTACATCTTCATCTTCATCTTCATCTTCATCTTCATCTTCATCTTCATCTTCATCTTCATCTTCATCTTCATCTTCATCTTCATCTTCATCTTCATCTTCATCTTCAATCTTCATCTTCATCTTCAATCTTCATCATCTTCATCTTTCATCGTCATCTTCATCTTCATCTTCATCATCTCTATCTTCTCATCTTCATCTTCATCTTCATCTTCATCTTCATCTTCATCTTCGTCATCTAGATAGATCAATGCTCTCTTCACCGACGGTTGCGATTCCCAGATCTGCGAATCAATAAAAGATGGAATTAGAGTTTGGGTTTTCCGCGCAGGGAGAAGAATATCGATAACTTACGGCGAAAGAGTGTCGGCGTTTAGAGAATTCCGGCGACGCTTGTGATTCGGAGGAGAAACAGAGCGATGGAGATTTTTTAATTTTTTACCCAGATTAACTATTGCAATTTCAGTTTTATCTTGTTTAGTAAATGTAAATTTTTTATCAGACATTTTTTCCCCCAAAATATTTTGCGAAACATTTCAAAATTTTAGATTCATTTGAATTTCAGACTTCTACAAGATCTACAAAGAAGTCTACGATAACAAAATCTTACAGACTTCACATGCGAAGTCTACCGTGAGACTTCACCCGAAATTCGAGAAGTCTGTAAGCCCTAAACTCTAAAATTCGAATGTTTATTTCACTCTTTGTTAACAAATACTAACATTTGACATCAAAATAATATAATATATTCAAAATCTAACAACTATACGAAGGATCGCCATTTTATATCAAAAACAATCAAACTAAGTCTAACCCTAAAGATATATGCATGGATTTTTACCCATTGGCAACCTCTAACATATATGCTCACATGGTTTACATCAAATGGCTTAGTTTTATGAAATTTTTTTTTAAAAACTATTCGATTTGATTTAAAATAATTTATCTTTCAAAAATATGTATCGAATAATTTTTTTATCATTTTTTTAATTAAAATTTCACATTTAATTACGGTTCCAGACTTCATGGTCGAAATCTGCGACTGTTTATGGTATTTTTGAACATAATCAACCTTACATGCTTAAAATTTATGAAAGTTTCGGAAATTTTAATTTATAAAGTTCATATTTTAGATAATCTTATTTTCTTTAGAAGAAATTGCATTGAAAATATTTTTTATTATTTTCTTAATTTAAATCTAAGGTTTAATTACGGTTCAGACTTCATTGATGTCATGAACTAAGTCTACTTTGAGACTTTGTTCAAGAAGTCTACGCCGCGCAGAGGTTAGAACTGTAATTGCAATTTCTGTTTTTTTTTTTTTTGCAAATAAGGGG
Organism: Crucihimalaya himalaica; assembly: GCA_004349715.1. Taxonomy (NCBI): domain Eukaryota; kingdom Viridiplantae; phylum Streptophyta; class Magnoliopsida; order Brassicales; family Brassicaceae; genus Crucihimalaya; species Crucihimalaya himalaica. The sequence continues at coordinate 2,502,596 of SMJT01000045.1, forward strand.
GTTAATGTAATTTCCATACTCCAAAGGTCTAGTTTTGCATTTGTTTCAATTTGGGGTATAGTTTTGCATTCAAACTCAATTTTTGGTCTAGTTTTAGCAATTCCCCCAAAATATTACAGCTCATATGTCTCTTTGTAATATCATATATTGTTTAAAAGATATGGACTCTTCAATTTTATAGTATATAAAATTCTCATTTTTTTCATGATATGATTTCTTTTAATTTTTTTAATTAAATTAAATTTTCGTAATTCAAATCATTGATACCTTCTTCTATAAATAAACTTTGACGTAAGATATTTTTGGGTTATGATCAAATTAGACCTATCTTAATTCTGACTATGTTTAGACCTAATACTCTAACTCTGAACTTTTCCCTTGCAGATGTTTCATACATTAGTGTTAAATTTAATATGACCATCAATTCATAAGCTTTGTAATAATCTCTAATCGCATTTTTCAGTGAAGTGATATCATGTCTCTAATTGCAACAATGTGTGGAAGATACATAATTTACATAATTTGTATTTTTGTAGTATATTTGATGATTGAATTAATTATTTTTGATAGAATTTATTTTATTTTATTTTTATTTTTTTAGTTTTGCTAGTATATAGAAATATTATGTGATTTTCTATCTAACATTACAACAAAAATACATGTATGGTACTATTAATAACTTCTCTATGTCTATAATTTTTTGTAATTTTTTTTAGATGTTAAAATTTTGCTTTATCACCATTATTGATTATAGTACTTTTAATCTATATTTATCTTATAATTCATTTATCAAGTTGTCGTTACTCGTTATTTTTTCAGCTTTTATAAATCTCTCTTATTCTTTTGTTATCTACTATTCACTTTACTATGCACCAAATATCTAAAAGTTATAAATTGGCAAAAAAGTTAACTAAAATTTTTAAATTTGATTTACAGTGAACGATAATATCAATAGATAAATTTAAAAAACAATACTTTTATATATTTTTTTTTTTAAAAAAAAGCTACATCACATTATTTTTCTGTATATATACTAAATAAATTAAAATTAATCACTGAATTGTTAAATATATCTCCGTACGTAGGCCAGATTTTTCCTAATTATTGGAAAAAAGTTATTTAAGTGTTTTTTGGGTGCAAAACTATATCCTAACCAAATACCAAACCAAATCGAAATTTAGCAAAGACAAATAAAAAGTCATAAAATGGTTTTAGGAGAAATTATTCGTTCAATAATTTATGGTTAATTTTCTATGTTTTATTATCTTTAATTTGTGGATTATCGAATGTATTTTTTACTATAAATTGATTTGTTAATAGTACCAATCCATTGGAATTCATTTTAAACAATTTCATATGCAAAGACCAACACTGGATTATGTTCAATAATAATCACAAGATACATCATAAACCAGCGTTTGATATATCATTATGTATGCAATAATAACGTATACAGAGAAAACCACATAATCAACTGGATAGAATTAACCAATGATGATTATATAGAAAACACATAGACAAAAACCGAGAAATTTTTATGAACACACGATTTAGTTCCTCTTCACACACCTGTCCTCTATGAGCTTTCTCTGCTTCGTAAGAATAGCACCTAGATTTAGAGCTAAAATTGGTGGAATACGTATACATAATAATCACAGAAAAGAAAAAAGTAATTTTATTTAGTTTGGAAGATTGGCTGAACATTTCAGGATAAAACATTGTTAGAATTTTAAGCATTTTATTCTTGTGCTTTATCAGCTTTACCAACAAATCCATTATTTTTATTCACAGAAGAATCATTCTCAGGTTGTCTTAAACCATCTATTTCTTGAAGAATCTCTGCAGATCTGTGTTTGAATCAGAAGCCTTCATTTGCATTGGCTTCAAACCAACTGCTGCATTGGTTTCAGTAGCATTGATTTCTTCTTGAGCTTGAATCTCCATTGAATCTCTAAAAACTTTACTCAGAAAGCTTACGTCGTCGGACATTACTCCAAATCCAGTCAACAGCTTCGAATCAAAACAAACAAACTCGTTTAGGCAAAAATCTCAGTGTATTCAAGAAAGAGAACATTTTTTGAAGTTTTACCTCTGCATTTTCGCTTTCTTTTGTTTAAAGAGATGCGGTTAATCTTGAGATCTTGCGTAAATCGGACTCTGGTAATAAACGAAAAACAATCATTTTCCGCGATTTGGCAATTTCAGATATTTGAATTAATAAAGGAACAAAGAAGAGCGAAATTACCCCAGGACGGAGTCTTTGAACAGCCTCAGTAGTTCTCTTCTTGCCTCTATACATTATCATGATAGCTTTAGGAGATGAAAGACTTTCATTTAGGACTGTCAAATGGGCTGTCCACGTCCATTTAGGACGGGTCCAATACTGACCATTTTGATTATAGATAAATAGTGACCGCGTCCATTAAAAACCGTGTCCATTAAGGACCATGCCCATTGACGACCATGTCCAAATGGGCTGTCCAATGGTCATAATAGAACATATTTCTATACTTAGTCATTATTTCATAAAACTGAAATCTAAAGCTAAACAAGTGAACAATCCAAACCAAAGTACTACCGTCATGTCTTTCTCAAACAAGTGAACAATCCAAACCAAAGTACTACATTCATGTCTTTCTCAAACAAGTGAACAATCCAAACCAAAGTACTACATTCATAAAACTGAAATCTAAACCCAAACAAGTGAACAAGTGAACAACCCAAACTGAAAAAACATCATCCAACTTCTTCTTCTTCTTCTTCTTCTCTTTCCTTGTCTTTCTCATAGAACTCAAATGGATCAGCTAAGCACAACATAAAACCAAAAATGATTCAATGTAATTCAAAGATGATAGATGACCATAAGCAGAAAGTCGAAGAGAACTTACCAATCTCTTCAAAGTCACGTAGCCAATTCCTTGCGCATATCAATGCTTGCACATTTGAAGGAAGCATTGAACTCCTATATTTGTTCAACACACGGTTTCCTATGCTAAAGGAAGACTCTGAAGCAACTGTTGTAATTGGGATGTTGAGGACGTTACAAGCCTTAGAAGACAACTCCTTAAAACGATTTTCATTATCTCTCCAATATGTCAAAACATCCAAGCTCTTAAATGCCATCATATCCAAAACCGGCTCATCCAAGTACTTGTCCAATGCTGATTTTCCACTAGCACCAACAATTTGGTGGAAAAGAAAGCATAAAACCCCTAAAAAACAGTCCACAAAAGCAGTCCACAAAAACAATTACTACCAGCAACAATTATGTTCATATCATGTTTACAACAAGCATAGAAACATAACATATCTGTTCATATCACAAAACAGTTCTATTCATATCCTAGATTTGACATCACAAAACAGTTCTGTTCATATCCTAGAATCAATAATAAGCAAAATTTAAAGCTAAAAACATAACAGAAGCTTACATCATATCCTGGAAGAATGTTCTCTTCCAATGTGTTTGTTCTTGAAGTTACTGCTGCTGTTTTCTTTGTGTTCTTCTTATAAACCTCAAAAAGTTTATTCAGCTTCTTACGCAGATTATCCAACTTTGATTTCCTAGTTGATGGATCTAAGGAATTGAAGCAATACTCTAGAAAAGTAAACTTCAATCTAGGATCAAAAACCGCAGCAATAGCAAGTATATCACTATATTCCTCCCAATACTTGTCAAACTTTTCCTTCATCCTATCCACCATCACACGAATAACATCATCATCAAAGTCCTCATGAGATTTCAACCAACTTTCAATCTTCCATACTTGCATAAGTATAAGTTGGCAGTAGGATAAGATGATCTAGAGATCAGATTCGTCATTTCTTCAAATGGGGTTAAGAGCTCAATAATCATTCCTGCTCTTATCCAATCAAACTTGGATGGAAAAGACTGATAATTTGTCTCTATCTTTGCAAGATGGCGGAATGCTTCTTTGTACATGATGGCTCTAGAGAGCATGAGATGAGTTGAATTCCACCTGGTTTTTACATCTAAAACCAGTCTTGCCTTAGTTTTAATTTTCATGGTTTCTACATATGATTGAAACAATTGTTCTCTAGACTCACTCACCTTCACAAACTTTACACTATCTCGGATTTTCTCTAAAGCATCATCAATCACGTCTAGCCCATTCTGCACAATCAGATTCAAAATATGTGCAACACATCTAACATGAAAAAACTCTCCATTGCACACCAAGTTTTTTCGAAGATGTCTCTTGAGAATTCCTTGCATGTTGTCATTCGATGTAGCATTGTCCACTGTAATAGTAAACACCCTCTTCTATATTCCCCATTCTTTCATCAAAGCCAAAACCTTTGTGGCTATACTAGCACCAGTGTGTGGAGGAGGAAAAGCACAAAATGACAAGATTTTCGTTTTCAATTTCTAATCATTGTTAATGTAGTGTGCAGTCAAGTACATGTAACCTTCTATTGTGAGTGCTCTCCACAGATCTGTTGTTAAACAAAACCTACCAGGAATTTCATCCAACCTCTTCCTAAGTTTATGTTTCTCCTTCTCACAGATCTTTAGACAATCAGCTGCTGCAGTATTCCTACTCCAAAACTCTATACTAGAATTAGCATAAAGAAAAGCCTCCCAAATCCTTTTGTACTCAACGAATGAATAAGGCAGATCATCCTCAATGATTGCCAATGCAATCATTTCCCTAAACACCATCATATCTAGCTTCTTATTTCCACATACATGAGTACTTCCAGGAGTCTTTGAGCATACTCTCATGTAACGCAACAGGGTAGTGGTGCCACTTTTACGTAGATCTAGGCAATAAGAATGGTTGCAATAGTTGCATCTAATATCACTCCTACCATCAGGCAACTTATCTCCAATGATTTGAAAATTATTCCAACACTTTGAACGCTTACGTTTACCTCTGTTCTTGTTCTCAGCCATATTCCCTTGTGAATCTTCTTCATCAGGATTCGTTTCATCCTGATTCTCTTCATCTTGATCCATCATTTCATCCCCACTCAAATAGTCATCGTGGAGGTTTAGAGTATCTTCGTCATCCATCTGAAAACAATAACAAAAACTCATCATTATCAAATATCTTAGAACCAGTCAAGTGATTAGAACATACTAATGAAACAATTTTGCTTATGCTAAAAAGCATACTTTGAATCCAAAGAGTATAGACAAATGTTAGAACCCTAGTAAGTTTTCACTTTTCAGAACCAAAAATAGAAGGAATAAGCAACTTAACACGCTAGAAACAGAGATCTATTGAGATTTATACCTGAAAATAGCTTCAATCTGGGAGATGAAGAACTTGAGATGAAGAAGCTTTAATCGAACTTGAGATGAAGAAGCTTCAATCGAACTTGAGATGAAGAAGCTTCAATCGAACTTGAGATGAAGAAGCTTCAATCGAACTTGAGATGAAGAAGCTTCAATGGAACTTGAGATGAAGTGGACTTGTGAAGAGAGACGAGAGAGAGATGAGAGAGAGACGAGAGTGTTTTCCCCCAAATTAATTGATTTTCCCCAAATCAATTAACCTAGTTTTTTATGTCCGATGGACAGCCCATTGTCCATTGTGTCCAAGCCCATTTTGTCCATGTCCATTGCAGACCATGTCCATTTAAACCCGCTCAAAAATGGGCTTGTCCATGACCGGTCCATAACGTTATGGACGTGGACAGACCATGGACACTCGCCCATTTTTACAGCCTTAGATGAAACACCTGCAGATTACAAAACCGATGGTCGAGATCCGTCTCCATACAATATCGGGAAACCTAGTTTCCTTTATTCCTAATCAACATAAAGAAAGAACCAGTTTAGAATGCCAACAATTCTAGAGTGAGAAGATTCTAGAGTTTAAGAGAAATAGAAAATAGGATTTACAAATTAGAAAAATATCTAAAAGTGATTTGTAATCCTAATATGTTAAGGAAAAACTTAAACTTATATAAGAAGCTATATGGAGAGGTGTTCCATAAGTCTTCAAGAGAAAAGATTTAGTTTTTGAGAGAGTTTTCTAAATCTAATAAAGAAGAACAGTTCTTTAAAGTTCTTTGATTTCTTACAAACCGATTTGACTCTAGACCACCCAAGAGTGAAAGGACATTAGGCCATTCTCGAAACAAAACCTGCAAAAGATTTAAAAGCAAATAAATATAGCATGAAGAAAGTACTCTTTCCCGAGCAGATTTGCCAATTTTCAAAGAGAGAGTACCCAAAAAAATAAGTCACTAACACATAGGGAATGAAGATTCCACTGCCGCTGAAAAGAGAAAGAAATTGATATTATCAAGCAGTTAAGCAGAGCTTTAAGCATCGATTGATCTCTTTGATTGCCCCAAAACTGGCTTCGGTTAAATCAAACAATGCAATTGAGATACAAAAGTTCATGGGCCCAGAGGAAGCTTTCATATCTAGTTCAGAATCCATGGCCACTGAAGAAGACTCATCGCTGAAAGAAGAAAAAGAAACAGACATATTAGGGGTTAAAGCAGGAATCGATCTCGAAACATGAATTTGAATAGGACAATTTAAACTGACCTCTGCGATTGATTCTCGTAGGTGTTCGGGTTCACTCCGTGAAAACTGAAAAGCCTGAAACCTGCGGGAAAGAAGAAACAGAGAAGAAACCCTTTATGAAGGATTTAAGATAACGTGTGCGTTTGAGAATCAAATCGTTTCATTTCCCGGCGAAAAAGATGACGCCAATCTTTTTTTTTTTTTGGGTTTAAGGTTTGTCGATGGACTTTAATCAAAACTAGGTAGTTTCCCACGTGTTGCGTGGGTTATGTGTTAAAATGAATTTGATCATAGATTTTTTTCTAAAAATCTATTAGATATATATAATATACTTTCTTACATTTTTATCTTTAAATTTATTAAAACTTTTAAAATATATATTTCATATTTAATATTATAATTTTCTCATTTATTGTATTATATAATAGTGTGTTAAATTAGTTTTACACTACAATTTGATAAAGTGTTAGGAAACAAATCCATAATTATTTTATTAAACCGGTTATTTTGGTTATGTTTGTCAAAACATTGATATATTAGTTTTAAAATAATAACAGTAAAAAATATTGTTTCTCTTTTTGTCATTAATTGTTTTTCATATTTTTTCCTCTAATATTTTTTAAGTAATTTTATATGTTAAAGAGTCCATTTTATTTAACAAATAAATATTTTTAAATGAACATAGTTTTTTTAATTCGAGTAGTACCGTCGAAAGAAAAGCACAATAAAAACATAATTTGTTACCTGATAACTCTTCACCATTGTCTCTCATATCATTCAACTCAATAAACATAAAGAATCTGAAAAAAAAAATCAAAAACCAATAGAACATTGTTGTTCTTTAACACTATTCAACTTAGTAAAATAAATTTTTCACTTGTGGTTGGTTCGACGATAGCAGTTAAAGGCTGATTCAACATTGAAATCACAGCTTGTGTACAAACTTACAAAGTTGACATAAGAAAAAAATTTGAACTCTATTAGTTGTAGAAAAAAAATTAAAATAGAATTTACAAAATTATGTATTACTTGAAATATGATGAATAATGAAATGTGTGTCTTTCTATTTATAGGTAGACATTGAGGCTCTCGAATTCAGAAGCATATGAAATTTGGAGCCGTTTACCCAAGATAAAACATGAAAACATATATAGAATTTGATGATTTGGTTCAATATTCTGAATTAATATTAATTAATAGTTGTATGTTATGAAATCATCAATTAGTGCATTTGAATTAGTGGGCGTTAATTACAAAATTTCATGGGCTGAAAGACTAATCTATTGAAATAGAAAAAAAATACAATTGTTATCACTTCAACTTACACAATAATTTAAAGTTGGTTTTTTTAAAATCTAAAATTTTTTAAGGGGAGACTAATTAATGCATTTAAGTGAGCAATTATTGCATTTTTACCTCTTAAGTTCCTCCAAGTTTTGGGGCCTGACAATTTTCCAGAACACAGTTTTTTGTCAATGAGAATATCAACACATGTTAAAGGTTTTTGTCAATTATGTTGTTTGAGATTCTTTCAAATGTTTTAATGAATTAAGTTATGGTCAAATTGCATTAATTGATTTTAAACATGCAATTAAGAGAAATTATTGTTATTATATATGTTTTTTCTAGAAATGAGAATATTAATAGATAAAATAAAGAAATAGTTAAAATAAGAGATGACACATGTCAGATTGTGGTTAAGCGAATCCTATTTTATTATATAAGATGGGAAAATTCTAATATTAAATATGAAATAGATATTTAACAGTTTTTGATATATTTAAAGATAATAAATAAATAAATATATATATATAATTTTTTTGTATATAAATTAAGAAATTTATTATTTTTAAATATGGTTTTTAGAAATAAAAATATCAAAAGATAAAATAACAGAAGTTATTATTTTTCTATATGTTTTTTTATGAATGAGGACTTCTTGCTAAACTAGACCCTTATTTAAAGTCAATTCCAAAACTAGACCCCTCTTCCTTTTCTTTTCAAAATGCCTTAAAATACCCCTCATCGCTTCTTTTTTTCACAAAAAATACCTAGCGCAGACTTCTCCTGTGAAGTCTGGTAGCTGGGTTTGAAAAACAATAACCCAAAGATTTTCACGTAATAACGAAAATGTCATCGTCTCAATAGTTCCCAACCACACTTACCAAACAAAATTGAGCTCTCAATGCTTCAAACAACCGAATTAAGTGATGTTAATGCTTTAAAACTGATGGTTAAAAGCTCCATTTTTGTCTATCTCCTCTCTCATTTTCAACCATTTAACTCTATAATATCGTTTTCAATATTTACCATCCATATATCTTGCGATTTACTAAGATTCGAGCATAATAACGCTTGGGTTGCTTGGATTGTTGGCGTGATCAGTTCTTGGCCGTTAAGAAGCTAAACACAAGCTCAAACCGAATCTTGGTAATTTTTGCTTCATTCTCCGATTTTCCAGAAGGCAGACTTCATGGGTGAAGTCTCAATAGTCAACTGGGAGTTAGTTTTTGCAATTGACTTTTTGGGTCTCAGACTTCACGATTGAACCATGATGAAGTCTGAAGTTCTCCTTTGAAACCAAAAAACGGTGTTTAGACTTCACCGTCGAAGTTTTGGTTACGAGGGGTCTAGTTTTGCAATTGACCGTTAAGTCTGACTTTGTACAAAGACTTCTTCTGTGAAGTCTGCAAAAAAAGGCGGTTAGTTTTGCAATTGACCGGAACGAAGACTTTTTTATCGAGACTTCATCTGAGAAGTCTGCGTGAAAAAGGGGTTAGTTTTGCATTTGGCCAAAATTCCGAAACATTGACTATTGGTAGACTTCTCGTATGAAGACTACAACCACGGTAATTCTGGAATTTAAAAATAAATTTTTTTGGTCAATTGCAAAAGTAACTCTTTTCTAAATAGACTTCTCAGACGAAGTCTCATGTAAAAGTCTACTAAGAGACTTCGCCTGTGAAGTCTCTAATCATAATTTTAGTAAAAATGCAATTTTAGCCTATTTGTAATTAGTTTTTTTTTTTCTTGTCCTAACATGTGTGTTACGTATGACTTTTGATGTTTTAGAAATTTGAACTATTTTAATCGCATAATTATTTTTTATATTTTTTCTGAACTTATTAGGTGTTTAGGTTATAAATTTAGACTTCACGGGAAGTCTGCTTCAGATAGTATAGCAGACTTCATCGAAGAAGTCTACTAAGAGACTTCGCCTGTGAAGTCTCTAATGATAATTTCAGTAAAAATGCAATTTTAGCCTATTTGTAAAGGAGGATTATCCCAAAGGAGCGAGAATGTTTTTCTTGAGTGATTCTTGTACACACTGTGAACTCATTGAGATGGCACTAGCAGACTATGAGTGTGACAAGAACGACTTCTCGAGTTAACTTACTCGTTGTCGAATTCAATGTTGCAACTAACGGACACGGATGTCTCTACACCACCTATGCATGTCTCAAATGATAGACAAGTGCGGTCCTTGGTTGAGTTATGTAAAACGCATGATGTACGCCTTTGCGTCTCGAGTCGTTTTTGTATGTCTTAGTGGCAATGAGGTTGCTGGCGAAAGTGTTGACGAAGACCTTCAGGATGTAGAAGAGTTTGAAGACGAAGATATGGATAATATCTGATGGTGGTGAGGTTAACGTCAACGACGATGGTGATGATGATGATGATGATGCAGAAAGAATCTCATGCTGGTGAGGTTAAGAAGAATACCTTGAGGATTATACTGTGTAAGGGAAAGTTGAGGATGAGGATGGTAGTTAAAATGATGATGATGATAATACGCGTCTTTGTTGCGAAAGGTGGCTTTGTTGGTGAAGGCCCAAGATCCAACATGACATGGTCAGACGGTATCTATACGACGGCGAGTTTTCCTACAAAGGATGTGCTTGTATCGAGCTGCGGTTGACGCGCTTTAATGTCGAAATTCACGTTCAAAGTGCATAAGTCTACACAAAAGTTGTTCGTAGCCATCTTCGGTGTGAAAGGATGCATTGGAGGATTAGAGCGGCTTGTAAAAAACGAACCAAAAAGGTTTTGGGTTACCTTGTACAAAAAAGATCATACTTGCAATGTGGCAGACCGAATTTCTCTACGCAAACGTCATGCTCCGAGATATATTGCTAATTGTTTTATGATGAATGGAAAACAATCGATGGAGTAACACCGAAGATGATTAGATCTGCAATGAAGAATAAATTATGGTATGCATATGAATTATACCACTCCTATAGAGCTTTAATATTTGCACAACACTTGGTGGGGGAACAGCGGAAGATGGATATGAGCAGTTGTCGTCTTATTCTATCGCATCGCGGCTAACCAATCCCGGAATTGTCACTGATCTTGTGTTGATGATCAAAACAGATTCAAATATCTGTTTATGGCTCTTGGAGCCTCTATTACCGGTTTTCAGTTTCTGAGAAGAATTATGGTGGTGGATGGGTGTCATCTCCCGGGAAGTATGGTGGAGTTATATTATGGGCTTCGGCCAGGACAAGAATTTCCAAATATTCCCGTTAGCTTTTGCTATTGTAGACTCTGAAAATGATGAATCATGGCAATGGTTTTTCACCAAGTTGAGTGGAATGTGTCTCCGAACAATTTCCTTTGGTCATAGTGTCCGACAGGCAGCCTCGATTAAGAATGCCACTTGAAACTGTTATGTCATGGCAACAAGAGGGATAGTTTATTATTCACTACAGAATAACATAATCACGAAGTACAAGGGAAAGCAAACTTATGTACTTGGTCAGAGGGGCTGCGTATATTCTCTCTCCTTT